>OZ034971.1:1785000-1922500 GCA_964030785.1 Siderastrea siderea | reverse complement strand
GTGTATATATATATGTATATACAAGAACGGCAGTCAGACCAACATGGTTAAAATCCACACCCTATTGTTCACTAAAAATGCAATAGGATTGTACGAATAGATCCTTATATCCCTGGGAAACATGCGTATGTATACAATCTATTTAATAGACTACCCCCGACTTCCACTGTCAAGTTCTTATAGACGAACTGAAGTAAAATTGTCTGCAGAGGGGATACATCCAGTAGCAACGGGCAGGGTATTTTTCAAACAATGGTGTCTTGAGGCTCTGTTCGAACTTGATACCCTGAAAAAGGTGTTCGGGTTGAGGATACAGCGACCTTCCAATCAGACTACGAGCAGCGAATGAACACGAGTACAACTTTCGATCTTAAATTAGCTACGGTCCCAGAGCCATTGCTTCCTTCCGTTGTTGTGTCTAAGAGAGTCAGATCAACCTCGTTCCCAGGACTTTTTCCCTTTAGTAATACCTAGGAACGAGTTTGATGAGAGACAGTACGAATTAGATTGCTGTGATAATTGACAAGCGTGTGAACTAGGTTTGGAAAGGTGTATTCGTACTCAATCTCGTACTCGTGGTCCAGTCTGAAGGTCCCATTGTGAAAGCGACAGACACTTGTCTATGAGTGTTTTAGAGAGCCTCGCTGCATATCTATGAGGGATGCGAAGAATCTCATCACTGCTTCCGAGTTATTTGCTCCACTTACCAATGAATGAAATCTACAGTCACTCCTCAATCTCCCTGTCAACAACATGTAAAATGAACAACAACAAAAAACAGTTGCCCTTCTGAATGCATACGTCAAGGAAAAGAGTGCTACATACAGTGTCTGAAAAAAGTTCTCTCTAGTGCATTGTTACCGTGTCCCGGTTAGTCATCGGACTAAACGGGGTGCTAGAATAAGTCCTTCATGGTTATGTGTCTTACGTAACTGCCTTTTAGCAAAGAATGTTTGAGCCGGTTATCCATGCCAAGAACTTCGCCTCCCACTGATATTCCATACTAGCCTTTTTATACTGAAATACAGCTATATTCCGACATACAGTCGCAGCCACTTTCACACGAGAGATCCTCGCTGCCTGTTTCACTGTGCATGTCCCATGAAGAATCCTCGCTGGGTGTGTCACTCCACTGTCCACTGTCCGACACTTCTGTTAACTGTCCATCGCTCAGACACTCCTCATACCACTCAGTCTCGTCACAAGACAGAACAATGACGTTGCCATCAGGATCACGTGCCAACCACGCGTTGTCCTCGTGTGACGTCAGCATCAAGCTGAGCTTCCTTTTGATGTCAAGAATGTCTGGTACATTAAATTTAAGTGCGCTCAGTTGCGATGGATAGGGGCGTAAACATGGTGAGTATTTCAAAGACAGCTTGATTTCCAGACCGGGTTGCGAGTAAAGATCAAACGTGCAGAACCCCGGTTTACATGCGCTTGGCGCAGTTCCTGTTATTACTCTGTAAAATTCTTTCATGTCTTCAAAATGTTTCACAAAAATGTTAAATCTGAGTTGTTCGTTACCATAGTGAACCGAGCAAACGGTCCACAACGGAAGGTCTGGAGAGGACTCGTAATAGTCTTGGCGGGCTACAGGACGCATGTCCGCGCGACTGGCTAGTTCAATCTTATGGTGGAAAACCCAAGGTGGAGATTCTAAGTAGTTCTTTGCAAATCGTGCGTTTAGTTGATACTTTGTTTCCTCGCGTAAGAACAGCACAACACTTAGCGACTGAGTGCTCAAATGTTCCCTTGTATGAATTTCTTGAACTTCCTCCAAGTGATCAGGTTCGTGGCAGATAGAAATGGCCCCTTTCTCGTGTTCCTCAATTTGAATCAGCTTAAAAGCAGGATCAATCCATTGTAGTAAAGGACTGTAGAGGGATTTCAATCGCGGGACTTCCTCAGGAGGGAGCCTTATCTGTAGGGTGCACATGTAAGGGTCCTTTTTTCGCAAGAACATCTGATGCTCACTCAGGGGGAATGGTTCGTGAGCTGGGTCGTGATCAAGAACGTCTTCATCGTCGTACCAAGGCATATCTGATGCAAAGTTAAAATGCCCTGGAAAAAAAATGAAATGTCATAAGTGAGACAAACTGAATTTCATTAAGTGCATAGGGCGCAGGGTTTGTGTTAAATTGAACTACACCTGCTGGCCTTGGCTAATCAAATCACAATTTATAGTAGTTCCCAATCATTATTCATAACTTGCTGAATTTTACACCAAAGTTGATGAATAACACAGAAAAACTAAAAATTGCACAAGTGTTTAAGCTAAGAAAAGGTGTTTTTGGGCAATAGCACGTGCAATATCAAAAAAGGACATAATTTTCCTCCATCGACTGGTTATCGAAATCAATATCAGGAGATTAATTGCATAGATTGTCGCCGGAATAATATGTAGATCACCAGTTGACCGATTAGTCAGGCAGAGATTCATAAGTCGCCGTAACCACACTGAAACGTAGTCACAAAGAGAAATAACGTCAAACTAAGGAGAAGTACATTGTGCGGAGTAAGCCCATTGGCTAGGGACCTCTCAGGACCTCTCAGCATTACTTCAAACTGTTCAATTACAACTTATTTCGATTTAAATAACAGCAAAATTTTTATTAATCCCAAAAGAAATAAACTCGTTGACATCTTTTGTTCCTCAAAAGACTTTAAAAAGCGGATGCTATACAGAACGGCAACAGAAGTCTAATTAAATATCAGAACTAACTGAAGAAATGAGGAACGAGGTAGCAGGGTCCAAACTATCAGATTGTATAGAGAGAAGAAAAGATTTCTTCTTTTGTCCCTTGGTATATTTTGTCTTGCGCGTTAATTCTTTCCTTCTCTCTCTCTACAATCTAAACCTCTACAACAGGCTAGAAATGCTGAAATGATCGTTTCCTTGTGGAAAACTACTCATCATAAATTTCTCATGGTGGATGCTTCAAAGATCGAAAAGAACTTACATATTGATATTGACTGTAACTAGAGCAATATTCTGGTGAATCTATATCTAGCTAGATTTTTGAAAAGGTGGCTCTTGAAAATTTGGCCATTTTCGCCGAAAAGACTCCAAACGGCCTCAAAACCACAAGAAAGAGAAAGGAGAAGGAAGGGAAGAAAGCGAACGAGAGAAAAGACTGTTCACACTCATAATTCTTATATTCCCGACTTCAAAGTTTCTGAACGACAAAAAACCACTCGCCGCGCACCGATGCAGACGCCTCGACCGAGTTATCTGTAGCATTGTTTTCAAAAATCCAGCTAGATATATAAATAGACATTCGAAGCGGTAAGTCGAGGAAGGTACAAAATGCTACGGAACTCACTTAACCTCTCACAGAACTAATCAAATATCAGTTAGCATGAAACATGTGAAAAGACAACTCTCTTTTTGTAGCTCAATAGTTAGCACATCCGAGCGGTGTGTGTCGGAAAGGTAAAGATGTTGGCTCCCGTCGGGACCCGGAATTTTGTCCTGAGTAGCCATGCAAATAAAATTCAAGTTTAAAACTTATAAAAAGTTTATCTATTGTCTCTTTTCCCTTTTCAAAAAGACCTACGTTCAAATTTAAGATTCAATTTGAACTGTCTAACAGCACTGTCCGGTCACGTGCATTCGATTTGACTTCTGATTGGTTCATTGAGTTGTTTGGCAATGTTTTGATCACTTGGTTTCGTTCTTAGTACTCGCAATTGGAAAGCTTTATAAATGTAAGTACATTTCGGTGTATTTGTCGTTTTAGGGGTACTTGTGTCAGTGATATGTCTGATGTCATCTCGATCATGAAAATTCAATACACGTGTTATTTATGCCCATTACAAGTGCTTCGCTGGACGCCGATACAGAAATGGCTTTGGACATTGGTATGTATGCAAGCAATGCATTATATTAAGAAAAATTTAAACCAAAAAAATGGAACATATTTTTTGTAGCTTTAATGTTTGCCGCTTCCCGATCGCAAGTGTTTGAAGACCACGGGGATAACTACAATAATCCAGCCCAATATGAAGCAAATATCTCCGCTGATATTTTCAAAAGATCGTTCCAAGATTGCCTTGAATAGTAGGTGGCATAGGAACTTCTCGTTTTTTCCTACGACGCGGAAGGCGTTCTTTGAAGAGTAACTTTTCTCCATGCCTAACCTTCCGGACAAATTAAGTGAAATGAAAATACGTAAACATAGCTTTGGTCCCCGTGTGCATTAATTCATTTTATATTTGCAGTACGAGCACTGAACTATGCGAACAAAGAACATATTTCTCTAACCTTAAATTTAGTTTGCCGTTTCCTTTTCTCAAGTGCAGGTGCATTCATTCTAATCAAGGCTCAATATTCATTAAATATTTTCGTAGCTATTTTAGAAAGTAAAGCTTTTCCTGTGACAAGGAAAGGAGAAATACGTCATATGCATTTCATTTTATATTTCCAATACAAGCACTGAACTATGAGCAGAACATAGTTTCCTAGCTTTGATTTTAGTCCGCCGTTTCGCGTTCTCAAGTGCAAATGTTTTCGGTCTAATCATCGCCCATGCAATAGTCACTGAATATCTTCGAAGCTATTTTGGGAAGTTTTAATTTCTGTGATATGAAAATAAGCAGGCTATTATTTAAAAAAAAACAGGCCCCTGTCTCTTTGCTATTATTGTTTAGTTTATTGCATAACTGAACAGACATCCTGACCTTTATAAGTAATTCAGTCCAAATAAAAAGTTTGTTGCCATTGTTTCTTCGTTATTCAAAATCTATTAGCATCACGGAGTAAATAAAAAGGCACGAAACTTTGTCAAACAACAAACACGTTTTGTTGCAGCAAGTTAGACCATTAGTTTATGGACGCAAAGAAAGTTCTAAGTGATCAAAAGTATACTGAGAACGGGACAGTTCTTAAAGAACGCAACGATACAGGCCCGCAAATAATCTTCGTTTGCGTTGAAGCGAATTAACGCCAAAAATATTCTGATATACACGTGATCTGCAAATATTCAGTAACAAATCTAAAGAAATTGTCACAAAGATTACTGGCGAAATGCAGTAGAGGTGAAAATCATTAAATAATTGTGTTGAGGTAGTGACCGAAAAAAGAATCGCAGCGAAGACAAACTTAATGAAAAAAAATCAAGTTTGATTTCTGATCAATCATGCTTCATAAATCTTTCCGATATGTAGAGGATAAATTTAATGAATAAATTTGAGGTCACTAGTCTGAATTAAAGAGAGTAACTAAAAGGATGACTGACAAGACAGGTGCAAAAATCGGCCATTCACGTACTCCTTTTGCATAAAGAGAAACTGCTTATTCAGTTCAGAAATTATACTATTCGTCACTTTGCCTCAAAACGAGACAGAGGCTGTTTTTCAATTTCAGGGCAAAAATGATATCTCTTGACAGAGAAACATAACCATTTTTTTTTTCTTTTAGTTGTAGACTGGATCTAGAAACTTAATGAATAATTTTTCCGTGTCAAAAGCATCTTGCAAAAAACTCTCTTACTAGCTGGATAACTGACTAGCTACGCTTACCAATATCCACAAAAACTTCGGGATTTGTTTCTTTTCCTATGTTGCTTTTAAATGGATTGGAGTTCCTCTAGAAACTTAAGTTTACAAACTGCCAGAACAGACGTGACTAGTCAGGTTACAAAATCAGCCGCGAGTTGTAGTTTGTAGGTTGTTTGTTCAAACACGTGCACGCCCTGTACACATTGACTTAAGGCAAGTTTATTTGTTGACTCCAAACTGAAAGGACAGGAAATTTCAAATTTAACCTTTTTAACCGCAAAAGCGAAGCGCGAATTCTATTTTAATACCCTCACGCTAGCAATCAAGCTCTGTTTTTCACCGCTGAAATTTCCTGAAGGACTTCCGAAGAAATAAAACCGTTTTTTAATATGCAGTGTTAAATGGATAATCGTCAACAGCTTAGACAAAGTAACTATTTCGCAAGTTTCATTTTCAAACTTTGACAGTCTTAGCTGACTAATTGTTACAAACGTTTTCAGGTGATACACAAATTACGCAATTGTTTATTCAAGTCACGAATACAACATATTGGACTATCAAATCTCGGCTTGCCCAATGACCCATGTTTGGCGACGGAGATATTTACGTAATAAAAAGGAATTTACATATACGGGGGTGTGAGCGTAAAACCACGAAAGCGTTAGAGAACTAAAGTTAATTTCAAAATGAGAGCATTTCATTGACCTTTCACTTCCTAGAGTGGTGAGAGGATCAAGCTTTAGAAAAAGCCCCGAAAAAAGCGCTTCACAAATTGACATAGAATGTCACTCATACTTTATTTGACGAACTAGTAAACGAAACTGTACACAATGCTGCTCAGTAGCTTTTAAAGAATTTTATTATCCTCAGACTCCAAAATTAGAACCTCCTTGTACAGCGTAGAAAAAAACCATCACAGAAATACTTGCCGCAGTAGTTTTCGTTTGAAGGGTGACACTTTAGGATTTCATCCACAGACTCAAAAGTTAGAACCACCTTGTACAGCATAACAATCAGCACCACAGGAAAGTACTGCTCAGTAGCTTTCATTTGAATGGTCACACTTTAGGATTTCACCCACAGACTGAAAAACTAGAACCACCTTGCACCTACGTATACCCTGCTAGCAGAGGTTTTTTTTAACTTGCCACTTCTTTTTCGTAGTCTTTTTACGGCTGTCTTTACTGTTGTTGTTTTCTTCACAGGAAAGTACTGCTCAATAGCTTTCATTTGAATGATCACACTTTACGATTTCATCCACAGACTGAAAAGTTAGAACCACCTTAGCTTGAACAGCGTAATGTACTACAGAAAAGTACTGCTTAATAGCTTTCATATGCAATTGATTGCAGAAACACGTAGCATTTCATCCACAGACTCGTCATTTAGAACAGTACTTCAGAACTGCATCAATGCGCTCAAGTTCTATACTGATCAGCCCCCTGACACTGTTTAGAAGGGCGGCGTAATTCGGGGATTAAAGAAAGGAATAGCCGACACATCCCCACTGTGGTTCGCGTCCGCCACGGCTTGGGAGAGCAAACAATTCATTGTTTTGTTCTCGTAGAGAGCTGCGCTGAGAATTGATGTATATTCACACAACTAAGAAATTTGAATTTTTGTGTCAAGCGTTTTTTTGTTTACCAAAAATCGAGTACTTCATCTCTCTGTGCAAAAGCAAATCACGAATTTATGCTCTACCATGAAGCATCAGATGCAATCCTCTCCGCTCAAGAAAACTGAGCAAAAAATGTGGATGCTTGCAATAGATTTGAGAGAGTTAAAAGCTTTCTATTTTCTATATGTTTGATTAAACATTCAGTCAAGTCGCCTGATACGTGTATTTAGGGCCGGTATAAGGTCCATGATGACCTTGGAGCACAACCAACAGCCAGCTCGAATAAGGAAAACCGGAGTACCCGGAGAAAAACCCTCGGAGCAGGGTCGAGAACCAACACAAACTCAGCCCACATACGACGCCGTGCTCGGGAATCGAACCCGGGGCACATTGGTGGGAGGCGAACGCTCTCACTACTGCGCCATCCTTGCTCCCCCGTATGGAGAACAGTAAAGAGAATATGCATTTTATACCGTGGCTTAAATTGGGGGTTAATGACCTTCAGATCGATAGTTTGACGCACTCCTGAACTATTTGACTGAGAACCACGTCCCCAAAGTAAACGGACTTAAAAACTGAGAGGAACCAAGGATGTTGCTTACTTTATATATCCGTCACTCAAATTTCCTCCAGCACACTCCCGTCCCAACTACAAGCCTTACCCCACACACAGCCTCTGTCAGTTGCAGTGGAGAGTGCAACACTAAATGAAACATTCGTTTTCATTGTTCTTTCACCGGCTGAAATGTTCGTTGTTCCCATAAACTCTGAAATTATTACTCGTCATTTGACTAAACAAAAAAACATCGTTATTTCATCCTCCTCTTACAATCCAGTGTTTTTTGTGTTTATCCTCTCAGAGTCCAACCATAACATTTTATTATTCGACGATGCCCTTCAGTCCCAGAGTATTCACAAACATCATCCTGTGACCAAATGACCTTTCTCCGCGTTAAACTTGTTAAATGCAAGAATTAATTAACGCTGTGTACACTCTTAGAGAAGATCAACACAAAGAAGATTGAAACTTCTTGTTGGCTTAAACTTCTACTATAAACTATACTCACAATTTCGCGCAAAGTCCTGGTTTGGAGATGACCAGACCAAAGGTATATGGTCGCAAGAAATAAATGGAGATGCAAACTATTTCAAACTGAATCTTTTCTGATAACCTCTACTATTTAGCTAGTTTCACCAGCCAAACAATGTCAAAATTCGACAACTAAGGCGATATCCTTACTCTGCCGTCGCTCCAAAATGTTTTAAAAATAAACATTTTTAAGTGTGGAAGCTACAAAACAAATAAACGAAAGATATTTGAACACTCACGGAAGATATGTTTGCTTGTTTTGTAATCGATAGTACATTTTTTGTTGTTCAACCTAAAATGATTAAATCACACTTCTTTTTCGATGTAACAATTTGCTCAGAAAAGAGATTCCTTCCTCTTCTTCGTATGGCAGAGAAACAAAACAAAAAGTCACCAATCGAAACAATTTCATTGCGAACACGAATAATGCGGTCATTTTCTTTTCAGAGGATAAAACTAAGTTGTTGACTTTTTAGTGAAAGAGTGGTTGAAAGGGTAAGGTTTCGCTAACAAGGGTTTAAAAAATTCTAGTAGATGTCGCCATTCCGTCGCCAGATAATTAAAGTATAGAAGAAAGGAGTTGGTAAACACTTGATTTTCTTTTGACCCATTCAGTTCTAAGCCAAGATCTAGATATTGACTCTCCTTACTGCATATCATAAATCTCTTTAACACGAGTAACACGAGTCTGTAGAATTTATAGTGTTAAAATAAGCCCGGTAACACGGTTCAGTCTCTTGTTCCTGCGAGGCAGAACTTGCTGTCAGATGGCGCAATAACACTCGTGGGTCCAAAAAAGTATACGGGAGGATGAATTGAATGTCAAGGTCTCCGCAGATTTAACTTTTCTAAGGTCACGGTATTGTTGATATGTTACAGGCTCTTCCTATCTTTTCGCCACTCCCTTTAAGTTGTCGTTTTAGGATTAAAGTGCTTAGAAGGAGAGCTAAAGATAGATCCATCACTGAAGTACATGTTTAATTAGTATCTGTACTGGACGTGTGCCTTTTCAAAGATGAGAAAGACTATGTCCTATTCGTCAGTAATCAACCAACAAAGTCAGTTTTGGTTGATTTGAGTGTCCCATTCCAGCACGTTTTGGATCCGTCTGTTTGACTACAGATCAGTGGAAAAATTTTGTTTTCGCCCGCACTCGTATATTTAGCCTTATCGGTATAACTGAGTTAGATTTACTTCCAACCAAAATTAACAACAGTGACAACAGAACAACTTGGTACTACTGCGTCCTCAAAATGTCCCTTGAAAAAATTTTAAAAAATATCGTTCAGGTAACTGAATGTCAAAAATTGCAGCACCGCGCGGCAGGTTGATGTGAACGCAGTTCTGAATAAAGCATTCCTTACTTAAAAGTTGAATTTTAAACTACAAAGTCTAAATTAAACGAACTGTGAAAAGAAATTTCTATTTAACAATATATTACCTTAAATCTAGAATGATTCCTTCTCCTTGCTTTGTACCAAGTAGTTTCAAAGGCTGTATAGCTTCAAAGCATGCGTTTCTTTCTAGTGTCGCCAGCAAATGAGTTTTTTTTATTAAGTTTCTCGTGATTGATAAGAAGGACCTCTTCGACTGACAGATACCATTGTGCTCTTAAGCACGTCATTTCGTGAGTATTTATGTAACGTGACAAGTAATCTCTGAAAAATTAAGCCGCCTCCGGGATTCTACTCCTATGTAAACAGAAGTAGGTTATGTCCTCATTTCCTCTTGCAATTCTATACACAGAATACCGCATTTGTTTACCGAAGGTAATACTGGGTTTAAAATTGATAATTAAATACCTTAATGTAAAATTTTCTTGACATAATAATTTGCGTTTTGTCGCGTTTTACAACAGAGAAGAACGCAGATATTTGGTGACGTTAGAAAAGACCTTCTTTCAAAGCTTCTACGACAAATTAACAAAAAACACGAAAATAAGGTGTCGCAAGATACCTCCCGTCTCCTATTTGGGGATGTAAAGGAACCGCTTTGGCCTAAAAAGAAAAAGCTTCTTATATCCGGAACCACAATCAATTCTCAGATCAGAAGACCCCACGTTTTCACAGATTAGCAGACCGCTACTGTCAGCTAAATGAGTAAACGTAATTTTCGGTAGAATCGAAAGCTTTTGTTTGCAGTTTGTAAAAGTAGTGAAACACTTAACAACCAAACATCTTTGAAAAATTTTTAGTGCTTAATTTTTCCCTTCAATGAAAACGCATGGCGCCAGCATGTGCCAATTTCGCCAAAATTGATCTTATAACTGTGATTACATGCAATAGCGTGCTTTGCTGTTGACCTTCGAGTGATGATTTGTTTATTTGGGTTTTACATTTGTTCAGAATCACTTCATCAGATAACTTTCCGGTAACCAGAGATGTGTATTCAGGTAGTCGTGCAAAAGACCGAAACTCACACCACGTTCACCTGACACGTTCCCTTGCACGAACCGGGTGCTCTGCACGTTTTTTTCTCAGTTGCAGTAGCAGCACTTAGACAGCAAAGTGAAAAGTACGAGATAATATTTGTTCACAGTTTTTTGACAAGATGATCTCGTAACCATACCACTTAAGATGTGAGTTTTGTTGAAATGGCTTGACAAACTTCGCTAATAATTGCATTCCTTTCATAGTCCAGGCTTTCTTGTTTACCCAGTTCAGCTTTTGCAGCCTCTTGGTCTTTTCATTGTACTTGAATCTTGTTAAGAAAAGCCAGAAGTTGAGGGGAAATGACACACACATGGGCGAGTTAACGTTGGACCGAGGTTAACGAGCAAGTCTTGAAGTCTTCTCGAGAAGTTCTTCCGAATGTAACGTCGGCTGTTATCAGTCTAGGTTCAGGCTACTCGTCATTTTAACTTAACAATTTGCCGTTGCGTCAAACACGCGAGAATTAAATTATACTCATCCAACAACGAGAAAACTTTTAATCAAAATATTGATTATCTTTAGGCTGTTTCAACTCCTTCAAAACTGCTTAAGAAAATGCCATTTTAAGGCAAACCGAGTGCTTTTTAAAATACTTTATGTTAACTCCTTGATGGCTGGGGTTATGCGCATGCCCATAAAGCGCCCGCGACGAAGACCAGGTGCCGCACGTTTGAAGCATTTTTTGCTTTTTGGTAGCACGAAAATTCAGGTGGAAGCAAAAAATATGTTAGAAGCGGGTGGGGAGGGGGATGGGGAAGAGAGGGGAGAGAAGGAATATCTGTTAGCTCCGCCAAATCGAGACCTTGATGCTGTCCTCGGTCCTGTTGTTTTTCGTTCTTGCTTCTGTTTGTTTGTTGGTTTGTATGCCTTTTGGTTTGCGGTTGTTGCTTGTTTTGTTTTGGTAGGGGGGGGAGGGGGGTTGGGTTTGCTAGCCGTTTGGTAGCCTTTCGTTGTGTCGAAAAATATTCCACCGAAACGATGAGGAAAGAGAGAATATTTAATAGACCTGTGCCAAGGCCCAATTTTGCTTTCGTTTGAGGAGGAAAATTTTCGCCCTGGCTTGTGTGATACTCTCATCTGATCAGCTTGTCTCTCAATAGTTTACGGCTCATAATTTGAGTAGAAATATAAAATTACTCTGAGATAGAAATTTCTGAAATAATTTTTGTGACGTCACAATACCTTTCTTTACTGGAGAATATAATGTGGAGTGATTTCTATCAATAATTTTTGCGATTTTGAAAAAAAAAATTTGAGAAATTTAGGACTCGCGAAGAAAAGTACCACGAAAATTACAAACGCGAAATGTATAGATGTGGTAAAAAAAAAAATGGACGAGGAGACGCATTCCCATCGAGCGCAGTATCAGTCTGGATGTCAAGGAAGAGGTACAAACCATGAGCCACCTTTTCAAAAATGTTAAGAAAATAAAATGAAAAAAAAGGCAGTGAAAAAATAAGACTGATATACCGAGAGTGAGAAAAAGTTCTCGCCAAACCTTCAAACGTGAGGTCCTATGACAATTCCTAAGCCTGTCTACATTGTAGCATGCCATCAGAATATTAATGTTCCTACGTCATCGAGTCGTCAGAAATATATTTTGACAATGTGGTCATTGTTGACAGGGCTCATAACGACCGTGAGAGACTTTTCTTACGCTGGCAATGAACGCGGACAGTCCGGAGAACTATAAATCACTCATGTGACACATTCGCTCGCGTCGCCATCATTTTTTTTTTTACATTTTTCTCGTATTTTTGAGCCGCCTTTATAAGCAGTCGCGTTTAAATTTTTTGGTTACACCTGAAAGCTTTGTTTTTCTTCAGTTAGTCTTTTTTCTCAATCGAGATTTCACTCTATCGAAAACTGCCATCCAAAGTTTCCGAGGCTCCACATTTGAATTTTAAAGAAATTGAGAAGAATAAGACAGATTTGAGTTTAAAATAAAGGTGATATAAATAGAATAGACGGACTCCAAAACAATCTGCCATAAGCCTCAGTGAAGTGTTGTGAGGAGGCGGTCTAACTGGTGATGTGCAAAAATATTCTTCTTTGTTCGCTTCTATACACTCCTATTTCATTTCCTATTCAGCGACGTTGTTTGTACTCTTTTTTGTTTTGTTCTGTTTTTTGTTCTTCTTGTCATAGTTGTTTTATAATCAGCAGCAGAACTTTCTGGATAACTCTGACTACTCCAGGTTCGGCAGAGTTGAGATCGTTGGCTCCTATTTCCAGAATTAGTGAATATCTTCGGTAGTGTCCCATAGCTCACGGCCATATAGAATCATCAAATAACAAGGAATTATTTTTTTACCACAGATGCCATTGTTTCTCCCTACATCAGTTCATATGATCGTTGACCTTAAAATGACCTGGACATTTTTTTATACCTGATCCCACGAACGCGAACATTTTTATCCCTTATCGTTTTAAAAAAACTGTTGATCTCAATGCCACGCTCGGCCTGTGATCCCAACTGATCACACCAACCTCTTTGATCCCTGAACCAGGGCGCCCTGCCTGAACTCACACACCGAATGCTCACGACTTCGACAGACACCACCGGCACTATAGAGAAAAAACATCTCACCTGAATGATCTAGCTTGAAATACATGCTCGCATGGTGTCAAAACTCTGCACAACAAAAATCTGGCTTCAGACAGCTGTGCAGACACTTTGCAAACGAATGGCCAAGAGTAAACAGGAGATTATGACTGGGTATTTAGGGTAAAAGCTTTAAAACTAGTAAGACCACAGGAGCACAACGTTGAGCGTTGCTACATGCTCAAACAAAAGAAACACTACGTCGAACGTACCTGAGAACGCTGGAAAGATAAGGAGATAGGTCGCTGCAAGACGTTTCCCAAGCCGTAAGAAGCAAAGAATGACTGCGATTTGGTATTGACAACTTAGTGAATATTGAAGACCCTCCTAACTTCTAGTGGGGTACAATAGGTACACTAGAAATGCATTCAAAGTAATTAGCTTACAAAGATCTGATTGGACAAATAATGTGCACACAATGCAATTTTGAACCCCTCTTGAGAATACACTGTTCATAACTCAAGTACTCATTGAAACTGGGCGTTCCAAGTCAATGTGAAGAGATGAGACATTTTGCCCTTTTGTAAGTCGTATATGGCAACCGGTGATAAATGCAATAAAATACCCATCCATCATTTTCTCATCTTAGAAGTGTCCCTTTCTCGAAGTGTATTTTCTCAATAAACCTTTAGTTTAGTAGACTATATTTTACTTGTAGGGCGTTATTTAATTATGCTTTAGCTAAGTGCGATGGAAACATGAGCGTTCTATGCGCGCATTGTTGAAATTGTTACAAAGCTCTAAAATTTTTCATAAAATTGTTGTTGTCGTTTTCAAGTGGGTTTCAAGTACACTCTCAGTGACTAATTGAAAACTACTTGATAATTGAGCCCCTTTTCTCTAAAACCAAGCACGTAAGTATCTAACATCTGTTTTGATCGATAGTAAAACGTAAGCTCGAGATAACCAAAAAACTTTTTATAGGCAAGCCAAGAACCTCTTTATATTCAGTTGTTAGGAATGCTTTTGTATATCTTGAATTAACCAATACAGCGCTCCATTGAACTTTGCACACTTCTGAATCAAACACGACGTGCTTTTTGTGAAGATTTTGATAATTCACAGGAATGCCAAGCTACTGGTGTGGTAAGATCCTGATTACGTAATGGAGTAGAGTAATTTTAAAGCGTTATGACGATTTTAACGAACGCGTTCGGGATTAAAAGTAAAGGCAAAAGATACAGCCAAAATGCCTCACCCTCTCTCAGTGTTTTATTTGTATCTGTAGTTTTGTGTTGTGTATTTGTTCTTTTACACCCATTACAGCGAGTTTAATTCCCAAAACAACAGCAAAACTTAACCCCTCTAGAATTGCTCTAAAACGGCCAAATACACCCCACAAACGTTCTAGTCAAATCACAGAGTTAAGTGTAACGTTTTTGTTTTATATTTCTCGTCCTAATTTAACTCCAAAAGGTGTTCACTAAATGCCCATATAGACAAGTATACTTTACACTAGTACGTAACCAGGATTCCTGTCATAACATATCAGCAGCTTGGGATACCTGTGGATCCGTTTTCTCTCACTCACGTGTGTACTCACGTGCGGGTAGCCTGCGTAGCAGGCGTAAATGGGGAAGGGGAAGGGGAGCGAGAACGCGGGAGGAATATGGGGTTCTGGAAGCTAGGGACTAGCCCCCAGTCCCCCATTTCTTTCTGCGTTCTTGCTCCCCTTCCCTGTTTACGCCTACTACGCAGGCTAACATGCGGGAGAGTGTTTATCCTTAACTACAGTGGAACCCAGGGCAGTTATCTCTCTCATGTGCCGATGTTTTCGTATTAAAGTAATTTTTGTAGAGCAACAATCACGATTGGTTTGCTATGTTACACGAAACAAAAATGGAGCTAGTTATGAGGAGAAGTGTGAGCACTTGAAATGAATAAAAAATTCTTACCTCAATAATTAGTGCTCCTGGTTTTAATAGATGTCACAGTTTTGACGCAGACGGCAATGTGCATGTATGAAACAGATCTTATCATCGCCGTCTTGACAGACAAGAAAGTTTGTTCGCTAAAAGTATAATAGCGCAACACTACATATTAGCATGCACACAAACATACTTTTTGGGAGCACTGCTAAAATAAATCCCGGTTAAATAAAATCCAAATTATATAAAAACCCAATTGGAGATTCTGTTTCGCAAAATTTTGCTTTAGGTGAATTCTGACTGTTTTCTTTTACAAGCGAATGTACACAGGCTAATCAGGATGTTGAATGTAGTTAAGACCAGTTAATAATTGATTGTAATCACGTTATTCCAAAGAGGACCCAAACGTTTAGAAGCAAACTAACGTGGTCTAACGTAATCCTTAAACCTGGGTCTGTATATAGGTCTATATATAAACCTGTATGGCTAACGAGAAGCCAGCGAGGGCTTTCGAATTTAGAGCTATTTGGTGGGGGGGGGGGGGGGGGGGGGGGACAGGGGGGCGGGAGACCGGGAGAAAAGGGGGCGGGAGGTGTACGGGAGGCGGGAGAAGAGGGGGCGGGAAGCGGTTAGGGTTAGGGTTGCGCAATATTTCGCAATCAAAAAAAATTGCAAAGGGGCGGGAGCCAAAAAATACAGGGCGGGAACCGGGATTAAAGGGTACGGGAAGCGGGAGGTTTAAACCCCCCTATCCCCCCCCCCCCCCCACTATTTGTGTCTCGTCGGTCAAGCCCGGGGTCAAGCTACCACACATGCATCACACAACGAAGACAACTGGATACCGACTTACCAGATTCTCTCTCTAAGCTTCACGAGCCGCGTTTCGTCTTTTGGCACGCCGCATCTAAACTTGTTTTTCTTTCGATATTCCTCCCCTCCCTTTCCTTCCTCATAAAAAATAGCCACGCATTCGATGACTGTCTCGACCTCTTGCACTTCCATTTCGGACATTTCGAAAAAAACACTTGTAGCCTTTGTACTTCAGAAGGTCTCGAATTGCTTGTACAAAGATCAACAACATCAGGTAAATAATTTTCAAAATGGAAACACTTTATTGGATGCTAAAAGAATAACACTTTATATTAACCGAAATGACAATGCACTTTAAGTAATCATTCATCATTATGGATTCATTATGACAACGCATTGTGACAACGTATGTCTAATATGTTACGGTCTGTCACGACGTCTGTCACGTATTACGGTCTATTACGTATTAACGATCACAAACAGTCTTCAAATACCTAAAAAATATTAACTTTTATTGACCTTTATTACCTTTACCACTTCCTGTGTGTTTGTTAAAATGTCATACAGGCTAGGAAAGCGCATAGTAACAGTACCGCAATACCGCGAAATATCTTTTTTTACCGATAGCCGTCAGTCAAAACGATGAAAAACCGCAAACCGTAGGGCTACCGCATACCGCAATACCGTAGCTTGGGACTTGAATTACCGAAATACCGCCTGAAAAAAAGCCCAATACCGCAATACCGTAAACCCCAATGTCCCCTCCTCTGTCTAAACCGAGATGTTTTGCCCAAAGTGCGGCGCTGAGTCGGCGTCTGCAGCCAATTTCTGTGTTCGATGTGGTCAAGGTAAGATGTAGCAACGTCAGTAGAGTACATAACCATCGCACAGCCGCACGTGGCACGTGGCACGTGGCACGTGGTTAATTTCAGCTGTGTAAATATGGAAATAAAGACTAAGGCCGGCTGTGCGATGGTTATGTACTCTACTGACGTTGCTACATCTTACCTTGACCACATCGAACACAGAAATTGGCTGCAGACGCCGACTCAGCGCCGCACTTTGGGCAAAACATCTCGGTTTAGACAGAGCTTCGACAAGTCAGTTGAAGACGCAGCCATGTTGGATTTAATCCCAACAACCTTTGTGAGCACACTTTTAGTGCCCAGGACACGTGGCGTGTGGTTTTTATTTTTGCCGTGAGCTTTTCGCTTTTGCCGTGAGCTTTTTGCTTTTGCCGTGAGCTTTTTGCTTTTGCCGTGAACATTTTGTTTTTGCCGTGAGCTTTCTGCTTTTGCCGTGAGCATTTTGTTTTTGCCGTGAGCTTTTTTTTCGCCGTGAGCTTTTTGCTTTTGCCGTGACCTTTTTGTTTTTGCCGTGAGCTTTCTGCTTTTGCCGTAAACATGTTGTTTTTGTCGTGGGCATTTTGTTTTTGCCGTGAGCATTTTGTTTTCCCCGTGAGCTTTTTGCTTTTGCCGTGAGCTTTTTGTTTTTGCCGTGAGCTTTTTATTTTTGCCGTGAGCTTTTTTTTACGCCGTTAGCTTTTTGCTTTTGCCGTGACCTTTTTTGTTTTCGCCGTGAGCTTTTTGCTTTTGCCGTGAGCATTTTGTTTTTGCCGTGAGCTTTTTGCTTTTGCCGTGAGCTTTTTGTTGTTGCCGTGACAGTTGTGGGCCACCGTAGTTTGGTCCCTGTGTGGACTGGAAACTTGCACGTGACATTTGATATTTCACTGTCAATAGCAAATGACATGATAAGGATCTAGATAAACCATTTAATTCCCAGAGTAAAATCGTGGTGGGATTCCAACTTCGGTCTGGATAAAACCCAAGAGCGTCACAACTGCAATGGACGCTGTTGAAAAGCACTTAGAGCAATTTGTGCTCTTAAAGCAATTCGTGAATAAATTAAAGAAATAACTGTCAGTATCGTTTTTTTTAAGGGCAATATGGCTACCTAAACGCACGCAACAGATCTTGCTCTTCTCTAAGTGCTAATTGGTAATTCAAGATATGACGTCATTAATTGAATTGTCTCACGCGACAGTAAATTGAGCGCACATACGGGAAGAAAAGCCATGAAAACTTTCATGATCGCGTGAAAGAGAAAAACGATGAATTTGCTTCCTGATCGCCGTTTTCTCGGAATGGTCGCACTCGGGTGTGGTGCGTATGTAGCGAGGGAGGTTTTTGTTATGTATTTTATGAAACCATGGAACAAAGAAGAACACGGCTATGAAAGACCACCTCCGCAGGGAAATTTCCCAGATCTGCGTCTTCACAATAACTCGATGGCAAATCACCTTACACCGGAGCTTTACGAATCGTTAAGGTAAAAAATAACTAAAAGGAGAAGTTTTACTTAGAATTATATTTCACACCAAACTACAGCTCTCACTGAAATGTAGTTCACATTTAATTGCTGTGTAATTTGTCCCTGCGCTTGGAACTAGAGGACTCAGAGATTGAAATTCATAAGCCTAGCAGAATGACAAGTGAGAAAGTACAGTGGCACAGTTTACAAATTAGTTTGCATGAAGTACAGTATGAACACAACTTCACTAGCTTCCTTAAAAGAAACAACGTTTGCTTCCAAATAAGTGTTTAATAAAACAGTTTTTGGCAAGTTGTTGTTGACATCATTCAAGTGGCAGATCATGAACTTGCCACTTAGCAAAATTAATCTTTTCTACATCACACACGTAACGTTATGTTTTCGTTCTGTTTTACTGGTAATAATTCGTTTAAGAAAGTTTGATAAAGCTTCTGAAGCTTGCTATGTGGTAAAGATGAGTGGTACTATGTTGAAAATATTGGAAACTATTGTTTTTGAACGGAACTTTGCTATATTCATAGATTTTTTTTGTTTGTTGTATAAAGTTAAGTTAGCACTAAATGAATATTTCACTTCGTTTGTAAATTTCGAAGCTCGCAAAGGGGGCAACATAAATTGTATACCTTCAATCTACTTTTACAATGGTTATAGGTTATAACCAATTCTGAACACAATTCTTAAAGTGGATATTTGAAATAACCAGTTTTCGGCCATTGTTTCATTTGATAGAACCAATTCCATGGCCTATGCCGAAAAGATGAGCTATTTGATATAAGCAGTTTTGGGGGTTATTTCACATGACCAATTGATTGCCAGTTCCACAGAGAGCACTGAGAGGAGTGATTTCAAACAACCAAACTATCCGCAAGTTACCGAAAAATGTTTTTTCAAATAACCATTTTACCACAAGTTGCCGAAAAAATAACCGTTTTATGAATACACCGAGAGGCCCAGTTCCGTCAGCTCATGTTATTTCAGGCTCTTCCCCAGCTTATTTTACGAACTCTAAACCCAATTAGTGGGTCCCATAACACAGCATTCGAACATAAAGAAGTGTATTTTATTGGGGGGGGGGAGGGTCTATTTTCGAACATTGTAGTACAGGCTTACCATTCGCTTTCCGTGTGGTTAATACCAAGCATTCGGTATTATCGATATTTGGTTTTAATAACCCTCGGACGTACAAGCAAAGTCACATCCCCAGCGGTGGTACAAGGGGGAAGGGTTGATGGAACCCCTCACTTGGGTTTTCGTTATGTTACATTATTTCGAAAAGACTTCAACTTTAGTAGAAAGCCTCTACAAGATGAGGTACATGTCGTGGGTTGCCGCGCTGTTGGAGGCCTGTGACGTCATCCAAGATGGCGGCCATTTTGGGCGCCATTTTGGATATTTACCAAAACTTAGAAATTGCCATGCCTCATGCATGCATGCCTCAGCCTCGTTCCCAGTCGTCCTCGGCAAAAACTCAAATGCGACGTCACCCGTCGAGCTCAACCGGAAAATTTGCCTAGGATCGTGTTCGACCCAAGCCTCACGCTAGTACGCTGTCACTCGATAAGCGCATAAAGGCCTGGGGACGAGGCTGTTTATGCCAACAAGTATCGATACTGGCCACCAGCATCGGTAACTTCGATGGCGTTAAAGTACAAACGCTTCATTGCATTCTCGCACAAAATCTATTTATGGCTCCGTTTGTTTGTGCGCCGTTGATTTACGAGCTATGCATTGCTGTCCAGTCCCTTGCTCGTTTTCGACCCTCGTTTAAGCCTGGGCCCTACCTTGAGTGACGACATCATAATGTAAATCTTGAGTGCGACATCGTAACATCTATAACGAATATCGATAAGAAGGTAAATATCGGTAAATATTGTGCTCGTATCGGATCGATTTGAAAACACTGGTATCGGACCACTCCTCGAAATATTCGGAATTTATTCTGGAAAATGTAAACAACCACAGTGACGTAAGTTTTTATGTTAAAAACCAGGCATCAGACCACTCCCAACGGTTTCACCCTTGACAAAGCCATTCAAGTGGGCGTGGATAACCCAGGAGTGCCATGGCAACGGGCATCCGGGATAGTAGCGGGAGATAGAGAGTCTTACGAAGTGTTTGCTCCACTGTTTGATGAAATCATCCAGGAATATCACGGGCACGGGAAAAGCGACTTCCACTCAAGAGACTTGGACAGTCGTAAGATTGTAGGCGGTCAACTAAACAGTAGTTACGTGTTGTCAGTTCGACTGCACACGCGACGCTCAATACAAGGATATGGTTTGCCGGCCGGATGTTCCCGGGGCGAGAGAAGGAACCTCGAGGACCTCATTCGTAGGGTGTTCAGGCGACTGGGAGGTGAGTGGAGGCAAGGTGAGGGACACTACAGAGTGTTTCTATGGAAGGATAGATCGTGCAGTTCCTTACAAAGTCGTAAGTTTTTTACAGTCCTCGATATCCTTTAGAATAGTGAAGTCGTAGCGTTAAATAACTCTCTAAAAGACCGCTTCAAACACACAGATAATAAAGGTAGTGACAAGACGCTTTTCTTACAGTTCGCCCTAGGATGTTCTCAGATTCTTCCTATCTGCACATTTAGTGTAACATCAATTACTATCACGCACATCTTATGCTCCTAAAATTTCGTTTACAACGGTTTATCCCGTTTTAGCTTCCCTTAGCCAATTGTCTTCATCTGTGAGGATATTTTTTCTCAATACCTTCCAAAATGGAGAAGTTACGAGTCAGGTCCCAAGTATTATCGTATGTGTTTGAGAAATAATCAAGACGTCACGTGTCACTTTTGCATAATTGATTGTTTGATTGATTGATTGATTAATTGATGGTTTGATTGATTGATTGATTGATTGATTGATTCATTGATTGATTGGTATATCTATTCATTTACTTCAGGTGAATTCGAAGGTCAATATAAAAGCCTGTCTGACTTTCCTGATCCAAGCCTTGGTGTCCTGAACGTTTCATCTCATCCCACGTCACCACTGATCACGTGTTCAGGTCGTGCGCGTGATTGGCCTGAGTCACGTGGTATATTCCGCAATAAAGACAATACGTTTGTTGTTTTCGTCAATGAAGATGATCACGTGCAATTCAGGTGCTTCGATAAAGGCGGGAATTTGCAAGGAGTGTTTAATAAGTTAATCCGGGGAATAGCAGCATTTGAACGGGAGCTTAAGAGGTCTGGGGAGGAGTTCATGTGGGATGATCACCTTGGTTACATAGTTTCGGACCCAATCCACCTCGGTACGGCGCTTGATATAAGAGCGCGCGTTAAACTGCATCACCTTGCCTCGGTGAGTCACTATACTACGGTACTACTATTTAAGAAATACACACTATATAATGCCCCGTGTGATTGGTTAATAGTTGGCTTGCATGAGCCTTTATAAAAGGATATCAGATTTCCTATTGAGGCCCCATTAGAGGTTATGGAGATACGAGATATATGAGGAAAAATTATAGGGATACGGGATACCGAAGGAAAAAACTTTAGCGATCCATGATATTTGAAAAATAAATATGGGTACATTCAAAGCGAACTTTGCGAAACGAGACTGCACAATTAAGATGATATGAGATATTTCAAGAAAAAGGTAAAGGGATATGGGATACCCAGACCCTTCCCCCCTAATGGGGCCTCCCTATTAACCATAAAAGGGATCCTCATACGCGACATCACTCGAAGTGTAGATAAACAGTTTGCACTGCAGGAGTATTCTTTAAGGCACTAGCATATCGGCAATATACGAGGTATTTACATTTGTGTACCAAGTCACCACACCTAGTCACCGGTTATGAAACAGATCGGACGTGGAAAGGAGAAGAAGATTGTAAGAAAAAGTGCGTAATAACCAGTGGGCGTGGTCAAGCCAACGTGCTAACTACGATTGCCCCTTGACGCACACGTAACTCGGGCGCCGTCCGCACGGATGCGTTTTCAAAAATTCCCGTTTTCGAAAGATTCCATCCTGAAGACCGTTTTCAAAAGACTGGGTTCGATGCGTATCAGTGTAGATGGAACACGAAACCTCAACGAAAAGTTTCATCGGTTTGGACGGGGCCTAATATCAGAAATCATATCATTTCTAGGATCCCAGGCTCCGATGGATGCTCACGTCGTATAAACTTGAGAGGAGGAGGGCTGGTGAGTAGCAATATTGAACCTGTTCCTTTTTCATACTCCATGGTTACCATATTTCAGAGAAACAAAATGTGCTTGTAGAGCCGGGCCTTGGAATTCTAGGAGGGGCGGCCTCTAAGCGCCTTTATTTTACCCTAATCACCCTTAGTAATACCTGTTTTTGAATTCAAAACGAAAAAAAAATACATTCTATCACAGACCAGTAGGCAAAACGTTTCTTATTTGAGAACAAAACAGATTAACCTTTAAAGCCCTGATATAAAAATGCATATTCTCCTTACTATTCTCCATACATTTCGTATGGAACTAGTCAGGAGAATTTGTCTAAGTATCACTGAGGACATCTCATCCTTAGTGATCACTTTCTGTATTCTCATCACTTGATTGTTTGAACAAGTAGTGATAATGTAAAGAGAAATTTTATTTACGTCACTGTTAGGGCTGAAAGGGTTAAGTCCACATCTGTACGATACCTGGTTAGTTCATATATGGAGTACCCTCTACGGGCAACTATTTTAACCCTTTCCCTTCCGTCTTTTTCCTTAAAAAAACGCATTTCTTTACCGTTAAAGCGGTTTTTTGAGTGCTATGTCGCCAAATGCCACTAAACTTTGCTGCAAAAACGTTTTTTCACAATTTTGCTGGATTTTGAACCAGCTTCTGTTGTAAGTTGTACAATATTTTGTTTTACGCATGCGCATAAGACAAAAATTGGACCTGTTTTTTGTTTCGTTTTTTCTTTTTGGCTGATTCATTTCCAATTTTTTCTCCCTTCTTTTACTTTCCTTTTTCTCTCCCCTTCTTTTGTCTTTATCTTCTACCCTTTATCCCCTTTCTATCCACTGGAAAAGTTTGGCCTCAGCCCTTCAAAAAACCTGGAAATGGAACATTGATCGACTAGGTTACTTGGCCTATTTTACCACCAGTTTTGCACCCAACACTGGACACGTTTTTTTCGGTATAGCTCTGCCAGAATTTGGTCGATATTCAAAATGGACACACGTATGGATGGAGCTGTTCTTGCTGTGTTAACAATCTGGTGACGTCAAAATTAATAATGTCACAAGTGGTTCAACGTCTTCCGACTTTAACGTCGGAAAAATAGGACTCTTGTCAAGAAAGAATAAACAAACTGAGATACCGAGATATTCCTTCCTCAGATAACAATCCTAAGAAACTACTTGTGCGTTTTTTATCTTTACCATCTCTTCCTTTTTTTCCACAGGACTCTCCGAAGGAGATCTTCTTTCTGGAGTAATGTTTATTCATAGTTCCCAGACCCTTGGCGTTTCAGAGGCATGTTCAGTTAATTGTTGATAACCGTCCTCAGGGAATTGTTTTGCTTCTGTTTACATACGTAGTTTCACCCAGATATCAAAAACAATTTTGTTCGACACGAAATCTTCGCTTTGAAACGTCGTGTTTCTATTTTGCTTCTATTCCGGATGAGAAATCTTATTCCACGTGCTGCGGTAACATGGATTTTTATATTTCGGGATGAAATTTCTTCCCCGTGCTAAAGGCAAGGCTGAAATTATCCCTGATTGGGGGTTGGGAGAGAAAAACGGCCCTTGAAATAACTCTTTTTTTTAACTCAGGTACAGGCGGTCCAGCGGTTATGTGATGGTGTTAATCGACTGATAGAGCTGGAGCGCATGCTCGAACGGAGAGAAGACATTGAGGATGCATTACCTGCGCCCTTGGTCCCTCGCCAACAACTTGAATTCTAAGTCTAGAATGCTTTTGACAAATAGGTAAAAATAAATGAGAATGTCCTCTTTCTGTTCTAGAACTTGTATTTGTTCATGTTATTTTTTGACGTTCGCTTGCATAATTTGAGGCGAGGCTAAACAACATCTTCAAAAACAGATCACACTTTCATGTTCTTATACTTATTTTCTGTCACCTGGAAATGTTATACGTTTTGTTCCCTTGATTCAAATTACTTTTGGTAAACAAAATGATGTTCTAACTTTTACTCAAGTCCAAGGAGATGCACATTAAAAAAGTATATTCGTAGTTTTTCTCATTTTCATAGTGTTGGTTTGTTTTATTCATATATTTAATCGCTGGCCAGAAGTCTTTCTCTATACGTCCTTGTTCAAAAGTACAACGTCCTTTAGCTCAGCTGTTCGCGGGATAAGCGTAGCCTGCGGTGCAGACGGACGTAACAGTTCCGGCACCGAACAGAGCCAAAGCTGTTTTCTTGTTTGACGACTTTGAAGGCTTGTGGGATGTTTTAATGACCGGCCCTCTTTGGCATAAAAAAGACCATTGAAATCCCTCTACATTTTGATCAAAGACGAGCTGTCCATTGCTTCTTAGTTTCCAGCTTCTTGGGGGAGTACTCTGTTATATTTCGGTCCATGTAAACTGATTTCGCCTGGTAAGCACTCTCAATGGGTGCATCAAGTTTTCAAAAACAATTGACACCTACCATTTTTCCTATTATACTAACAAAAGCAGAGGTGGTCGAGTTAGGAAAGGCGCGCGACACCGGAGCGAAGGGTCGTAGGTTCGAGTGACACTTTATAGGGGTTATTCTAATATGGATTGGGCCGGGCTCGAATAGCCTCTCCCCGGATGGAGGTGAGAGCA
Source organism: Siderastrea siderea (assembly GCA_964030785.1). Lineage (NCBI taxonomy): Eukaryota > Metazoa > Cnidaria > Anthozoa > Scleractinia > Rhizangiidae > Siderastrea > Siderastrea siderea. Next base: position 1,897,487 of record OZ034971.1, on the reverse strand, counting down.
TGTGGCCTAGGAATTGCTCTCCATCTGGCCTGGGAGCCGAATAATTCTTCCCCATGTTTTTTTCTTTTTTCTTTTCTTTATTTTTTTCAATTAGTTTCCTTCTCTAATCAATGACTGAATACAATTTTGACTGGAGAATAAAATGCAATGAAATAAAATAAAAACAAAATTAAAAGGAGCTTCAAAACATAATAAACGTGGAGTAAAATTTTGCAATGACTTGTCAATATAGACGTCAACGTCTCGATATAAGGCTCGTTGATACCAGACGGAAAGTGGTTAGAGATCTTGTCGCCTTAGAGGATGCAACCATCACTTAAGACTGTTTTAAAAAATCACTACGTGGCTTACGGATCAGTTTTCAAGCGACAAATGTCATTTTCCGCTCGTCATTTCAGCCAGTTACCACCAAATCGTCTAACACCAACGTGGCTATGTTGTAGTTCAATTTTATCCTTGGTTCAATTTTTATTTTCTTTTGTTTTATATTTATTATCATATATTAGCATAAAAAAGAACAAAGAAAACTAAAAATTGAACCAAGGCTAAAATTGAACTACAACAGCTTGGAGTTTCAATTAAGGGCCGTTTCTCCAAAGTTTCATTTTGGGCATGCGCACACAAATGAACTTTTTTTGAACGTTTTCTTGCTCACTAGCGTTGCTTTTGTTTACTTTATTTTTTGCTTTTTGCTGGCATTTTACCCATTTAGCAGGAGTTCGTTATGATGGCAATATTCTGGCCTTAACGTTTAAGATGGAAGAGTAAATTTTTACAAGAAGTTGCGGTCTGTGGGCAGGTGAGAAGGCCACATGCATTTTTCTTCCATTTTTCTATGGAAAATTGGTTGTTTTCTCCTGTGTCAGTAACCCTGGCCAGATTCATGCTATCCTTCTTATTAGGCATGACTTGCAAGATCTTATCCTACTACGTTGGCTGGCTATCAAAAGCCCTTTGGGTCCGGTTAAGCTAAGTGATGAAGTGACGTTGGCACACGTTTCTGGTCCTTCATGGGCGGGCCCGGAGTGAACGGGTTAAGACATTTCACTATAACGAGCTTGTCGTACACTTTATAAAGAAAGGTTATGACGTATAGTTTGAAAGTCAGTTAGGTTTTGTAAAACTCCATATTTCAAGGCCTTTAATGTCCTTGGAGGTTGTCCTTTTCACTTCAATGCAAGCCTAACAAGCAGTTGGTTTTTGCCCTAGAACGGAAAAACGACTAAGAATCAGTTAGTGGTGCGAAGGACTCAACATAGCCTGCCTGAACTGACTCTTGTACCTGGGGAACTCTTTCCTCTGCAAAGGCCCCCAAATGACTGATTTTGGAAGGAGAATCCGCTGAGTGAAATATTTTTGTGTCTGCACTCACCCTGCACAGCGGATCTACCCTAACGCCCCAACGAACCCATGAGGCGGAGAAAGGTTGGGGATAGGTGATCCGCGCTACTCTCGGTCCACTCGCAATGAATTGGCTCACCCTCTGTACCCAACTAAGCCGAGCCTGTTTTCAGGCTAGATTGTATAGGTGCACGCAGATAACCGGAGTAGAATTTCTGAAAATGTTTAATGTTCTTAAAATAAAGGTACAAAATCAAGCGGGTACGAAGCCGACACTTCGTCTTCCCTACGGGGAGAAACTATTCAATGCAACGTTTTCTATGAAGGTTAGATTTAAAATCAACATCAGTTCCGATCATATTTTGGCGCTACACAGGTTATTCTTAAGTACAAGTATACGATCTCGATGTACAAACGAGAAGGCAAAAGAAAGCTATCGTGTTAAGTAGACAGGGAGCCCCCGACATAACAAAGTGACAAGGGAAAACTGATGTGTTCGTTATAACGGGGGTTCATTATATCGGGTTGCTTTTTGTACAAAGTACATTTTACTGTTACTGGGTTGAACAATATGGTTCGTTATACCGCGGTGTTCGTCACATAGGGGTTCGTTATATCGGGTTCCAGGGCCGTAGCTAGCGGGGGGGCAAGGGGGCAGCTGCCCTCCCCCCCTGGACATCTTTTATAGGTTAGCTAGCCAAACATCATGCAGTATTGTGAAATGTTTAGTGTACTAGTGCTGGGATATAGCGTGTGTTTCAAATTAACAGGTCCTCGGAAATAATGTTGTAAGCACTGAAAACACCTGCCTTTTCACACTTATTCAAGGTCGATTTGCGGCGACATATCTCATGACAAGTGCTGAAAATAGCGTTTCGGACCCTCCAAATTCCAAAATTTTCTGGGGGAGGATACCCCCACACCCCCCTACATAGCTCCTGCCTTCGGCACTCGCGAGGGTGCCCCCCTGTACAAAATAACCTAGCTACGGCCCTGGGTTCCACAGTAGTTAAGGATAGGTAGGTTTTTTGTACAGGGGGGCACTCTCGCGAGTGCCGAAGTCAGGAGCTATGTAGGGGGGTCTGGGGGTATCCTCCCCCAGAAAATTTTGAAATTTGGAGGCTCCGAAACGCTATTTTCAGCACTTGTCATGAGTTATCTCTCCGAAAAATCGACCTCGAATAAGTGTGAAAAGGCAGGTGTTTTCAGTGCTTACAACATTATTTCCGAGGACCTGTTAATTTGAAACACACGCTATATCCCAGCACTAGTACACTAGATATTTCACAATACTGCATGTTGTATGGCTAACTAACCTATAAAAGATGGCTCCAGTTTGATTTTCGTTCATAAATATCCTTTGGTGTTGGCATGTAGTTGATTCCACGATGAATATACATCATTGCGAGGCCCCTAAAGCGCTCTTCTGTCATTAAAGGACGTGTCCGTAGCTTCAGACGACGCAGAGCAGAGAAGGATCTTTTACAAGAAACACTACCAAGATTGAACCATGCAAATGGTACAAGCCAATCTCAATAGAAGGTTTTGCTTCGTTTTGCTTACCATTTGCACACATCCAGTGGACCAACCAATTTCTCGGCCATGAAAATGGCAAACAACTGCAAGTCACTACAATCAAAATAACTGAGTCTAAAGAAAACCAATCCTTTGAATAATGAAAATCCTCAATCCATGGACTTGATTTGTATGGCTCAACTGGTCCAGGGGGGGGGGGGGGGCAGCTGCCCCCTTGCCCCCCTCCCCCGCCAGCTACGGCCCTGGAACCCCGATACAACGAACACCACGGTATAACGAACCATATTGTTCAACCCAGTAACAGCAAAATGTACTTTGTACAAAAAGCAACCCGATATAATGAACCCCCGTCATAACGAACACATCAGTTTTCCCTTGTCACTTTGTTATGTCGGGGGCTCCCTGTCTACTTAACACGATAGCTTTCTTTTGCCTTCTCGTTTGTACATCGAGATCGTATACTTGTACTTAAGAATAACCTGTGTAGCGCCAAAATATGATCGGAACTGATGTTGATTTTAAATCTAACCTTCATAGCAAACGTTGCATTGAATAGTTTCTCCCCGTAGAGAAGACGAAGTGTCGGCTTCGTACCCGCTTGATTTTGTACCTTTATTTTAAGAGCATTAAACATTTTCAGAAATTCTACCCCGGTTATCTGCGTGCATCTTTACAGTTTAGCCTGAAAACAGGCTCGGCTTAGTTGGGTACAGAGGGTGAGCCAATTCATTGCGAGTGGACCGAGAGTAGCGCGGATCACCTATCCCCAACCTCTCTCCGCCTCAGGGGTTCGTTGGGGCGTTAGGGTAGATCCGCTGTACAGGGTGAGTGCAGACACAAAAATATTTCACTCAGCGGATTCTCCTTCCAAAATCAGTCATTTGGGGGCCTCTACAGAGGAAAGAGTTCCCCAGGTACAAGAGTCAGTTCAGGCAGGCTATGTTGAGTCCTTCGCACCACTAACTGATTCTTAGTTGTTTTTTTTTTCGTTCTAGGGCAAAAACCAAGTACTTGTTAGGCTTACATTGAAGTGAAAAGGACAACCTCCAAGGACATTAAGGGCCTTGAAATATGGAGTTTTACAAAACCTAACTGACTTTCAAACTATACGTCATAACCTTTCTTTATAAAGTGTACGACAAGCTCGTTATAGTGAAATGTCTTAACCCGTTCACTCCGGGCCCGCCCATGAAGGACCAGAAACGTGTGCCAACGTCACTTCATCACTTAGCTTAACCGGACCCAAAGGGCTTTTGATAGCCAGCCAACGTAGTAGGATGAGATCTTGCAAGTCATGCCTAATAAGAAGGATCGCATAAATCTGGCCAGGGTTACTGACACAGCAGAAACCAACCAATTTTCCATAGCAAAATGGAAGAAAAATGCATGTGGCCTTCTCACCTGCCCACAGACCGCAACTTCTTGTAAAAATTTACTCTTCCATCTTAAACGTTAAGGCCAGAATATTGCCATCATAACGAACTCCTGCTAAATGGGTAAAATGCCAGCAAAAAGCAAAAAATAAAGTAAGCGAAAGCAACGCTAGTGAGCAAGAAAACGTTCAAAAAATGTTCATTTGTGTGCGCATGCCCAAAATCAAACTTCGGAGAAACGGCCCTTAATTGAAACTCCAAGCTGTTGTAGTTCAATTTTAGCCTTGGTTCAATTTTTAGTTTTCTTTGTTCTTTTTTATGCTAATATATGATAATAAATATAAAACAAAAGAAAATAAAAATTGAACCAAGGATAAAATTGAACTACAACATAGCCACGTTGGTGTTAGACGATTTGGTGGTAACTGGCTGAAATGACGAGCGGAAAATGACATTTGTCGCTTGAAAACTGATCCGTAAGCCACGTAGTGATTTTTTAAAACAGTCTTAAGTGATGGTTGCATCCTCTAAGCGACAAGATCTCTAACCACCTTCCGTCTGGCGTCAACGAGCCTTATATCGAGACGTTGACGTCTATATTGACAAGTCATGGCAAAATCTTACTCCACGTTTATTATGTTTTGAAGCTCCTTTTAAGTTTGTTTTTATTTTATTTCATTGCATTTTATTCTCCAGTCATAATTTTATTCAGTCATTAATTAGAGAAGGAAACTAATAGAAAAAAATAAAGAAAAGAAAAAAGAAAAAAACATTCGGCTCCCAGGCCAGATGGAGAGCAATTCCTAGGTCGCATGCTCTCATCTCCACCCGGGGAGAGGCTATTCGACCCCGGCCCAAGCCATATTAGAATAACCCCTATAAAGTGTCACTCGAACCTACGACCCTTCGCTCCGGTGTCGCGCGCCTTTCCTAACTCGACCACCTCCACTTTTGTTGGTATAATAGGAAAAATGGTAGGTGTCAATTGTTTTTGAAAACTTGATGCACCCATTGAGAGTGCTTACTAGGCGAAATCAGTTTACATGGACCGAAATATAACAGAGTACTCCCCCAAGAAGCTGGAAACTAAGAAGCAATGGACAGCTCGTCTTTGATCAAAATATGGAGGGATTTCAATGGTGTTTTTTATGCCAAAGAGGGCCGGTTATTAAAACATCCCACAAGCCTTCAAAGTCGTCAAACAAGAAAACAGCATTGGCTTAGGCAAATTTTGAAAATCACCCTGCCCTGTTCGGTGCCAGAACTGTTACGTCCGTCTGCACCGCAGGCTACGGTTATCCCGCGAACAGCTGAGCTAAAGGACGTTGTACTTTTGAACAAGGACGTATAGAGAAAGACTTCTGGCCAGCGATTACATATATGAATAAAACAAACCAACACTAAGAAAATGAGAAAAACTACGAATATACTTTTTTAATGTGCCTCTCCTTGGACTTGAGTAAAAGTTAGAACATCATTTTGTTTACCAAAAGTAATTTGAATCAAGGGAACAAAACGTATAACATTTCCAGTTGACAGAAAATAAGTATAACAACATGAAAGTGTGATATGTTTTTGAAGATGTTGTTTTGCCTCGCCTCAAATTATGCAAGCGAACTTCAAAAAATAACATGAACAAATACAAGTTCTAGAACAGAAAGAGGACATTCTTATTTCTTTTCACCTATTTGTCAAAAGCATTCTAGACTTAGAATTCAAGTTGTTGGCGAGGGACCAAGGGCGCAGGTAATGCATCCTCAATGTCTTCTCCCCGTTCGAGCATGTGCTCCAGCTCTATCAGTCGATTAACACCATCACATAACCGCTGGACAGCCTGCACCTGAGTTAAAAAAAAAGAGTCATTTTAAGGACCGTTTTTCTCTCCCAACCCCCAATCAGGGATAATTTCAGCCTTGCCTTTAGCACGGGGAAGAAATTTCATCCCGAAATATAAAAATCCATGTTACCGCAGCACGTGGAATAAGATTTCTCATCCCGAATAGAAGCAAAATGGAAACACGACGTTTCAAAGCGAAGATTTCGTGTTGAACAAAATTGTTTTTGATGTCTGGGTCAAACTACGTATGTAAACAGAAGCAAAACAATTCCCTGAGGACGGTTATCAACAATTAACTGAACATGCCTCTGAAACGCCAAGGGTCTGGGAACTATGAATAAACATTACTCCAGAAAGAAGATCTCCTTCGGAAAGTCCTGTGGAGAAAAAGGAAAAGATGGTAAGGATAAAAAACGCACAAGTAGTTTCTTAGGATTGTTATCTGAGGAAGGAAAATCTCGGTATCTCAGTTTGTTTACTCTTTCGTGACAAGAGTCCTGTTTTTCCGACGTTAAAGTCGGAAGACGTTGAACCACTTGTGACGTTATCAATTTTGACATCACCAGTTTGTTAACACAGCAAGAACAGCTCCATCCATACGTGTGTCCATTTTGAATATCGACCAAATTCTGGCAGAGCTATACCGAAAAAAACGTGTCCAATGTTGGGTGCAAAATTGGTGGTAAAATAGGCCAAGTAACCTAGTCGATCAATGTTCCATTTCCAGGTTTTTTGAAAGGCTGAGGCCAAACTTTTCTAGTGGATAGAAAGGGGATAAAGGGTAGAAGATAAAGACAAAAGAAGGGGAGAGAAAAAGGAAAGCAAAAGAAGCGAGAAAAAAAATGGAAATGAATCAGCCAAAAAGAAAAAACTAAACAAAAAACAGGTCCAATTTTTGGCTTATGCGCATGCGTAAAAGCAAAATATTGTACAACTTACAACAGAAGCTGGTTCAAAATCCAGCAAAATTGTGAGAAAACGTTTTTGTAGCAAAGTTTAGTGGCATTTGGCGACATAGCACTCAAAAAACCGCTTTAACGGGAAAAAAATGCGTTTTTTAAGAAAAAAGACGGACGGGAAAGGCTTAAAATAGTTGCCCGTAGAGGGTACTCCATATATGAACTAACCAGGTATCGTGCAGATGTGGGCTTAACCCTTTCAGCCCTAACAGTGACGTAAATAAAATTTCTCTTTACATTATCATTACTTGTTCAAACAATCAAGTGATGAGAATACAGAAAGTGATCACTAAGGATGAGATGTTTTGATATTTAGACAAATTCTTCCTGACTAGTACCATACGAAATGCACGGAGAATAGTAAGGAGAATATGCATTTTTATATCAGGGCTTTAAAGGTTAATCTGTTTTGATCTCAAATAAGAAACGTTTTGCCTACTGGTCTGTGATAGAATGTAATTTTTTTTTCGTTTTGAATTCAAAAACAGGTATTATTAAGGGTTATTAGGGTAAAATAAAGGCGCTTAGAGGCCGCCCCTCCTAGAATTCCAAGGCCCGGCTCTACAAGCACATTTTGTTTCTCTGAAATAAGGTAACCATGAAGTATGAAAAAGGAACAGGTTCAATATTGCTACTCACCAGCCCTCCTCCTCTCAAGTTTATACGACGTGAGTATCCATCGGAGCCTGGGATCCTAGAAATGATATGATTTCTGATATTAGGCCCCGTCCAAACCGATGAAACTTTTCGTTGAGGTTTCGTGTTCCATCTACACTGATACGCATCGAACCCAGTCTTTTGAAAACGGTCTTCAGGATGGAATCTTTTGAAAACGGGAATTTTTGAAAACGCACCCGTGCGGAGGGCGCCCGAGTTACGTGTGCGTCAAGGGGCAATCATAGTTAGCACGTTGGCTTGACCACGCCCACTGGTTATTACGCACTTTTTCTTACAATCTTCTTCTCCTGTCCACGTCCGATCTGTTTCATAACCGGTGACTAGCTATGGTGACTTGGTACACAAATGTAAATACCTCGTATATTGCCGATATGCTAGTGCCTTAAAGAATACTCCTGCAGTGCAAACTGTTTATCTACACTTCGAGTGATGTTGCGTATGAGGATCCCTTTTATGGTTAATAGGGTCCCATATCCCTTTAACTTTTTCTTGAAATATCTCATATCATCTAATTGTGCAGTCTCGTATCCCCGAAGTTCACGTTGAATATACCCATATTTCTTTTTCAAATATCATGCATCGCTAAAATTTTTTCCTTCGGTATCCCGTATCCCTATGATTTTTCCTCAGATATCTCGTATCCCCATAACCCCTAATGGGGCCTCGATAGGAAATCTGATATCCTTTTTTTAAAGGCTCATGCAAGCCAACTATTAACCAATCACACGGGGCGTTATATAGTGTGTATTTCTGAAATAGTAGTACCGTTAGTGACTCACCGAGGCAAGGTGATGCAGTTTAACGCGCGCTCTTACATCAAGCGCCGTACCGAGGTGGATTGGGTCCGAAACTATGTAACCAAGGTGATCATCCCACATGAACTCCTCCCCAGACCTCTTAAGCTCCCGTTCAAATGCTGCTATTCCCCGGATTAACTTATCAAACACTCCTTGCAAATTCCCGCCTTTATCGAAGCACCTGAATTGCACGTGATCATCTTCATTGACGAAAACAACAAACGTATTGTCTTTATTGCGGAATATACCACGTGACTCAGGCCAATCACGCGCACGACCTGAACACGTGATTAGTGGTGACGTGGGATGAGATGAAACGTTCAGGACACCAAGGCTTGGATCAGGAAAGTCAGACAGGCTTTTATATTGACCTTCGAATTCACCTGAAGTAAATGAATAGAAATACCAATCAATCAATCAATCAATCAATCAATCAATCAATCAATCAATCAATCAATCAATCAATCAATCAATCAATCAATCAATCAAACAATCAATTATGCAAAAGTGACACGTGACGTCTTGAGTATTTCTCAAACACATACGATGATACTTGGGACAACTCGTAACTTCTCCATTTTGGAAGGTATTGAGAAAAAATATCCTCACAGATGAAGACAATTGGCTAAAGGAAAGCTAAAACGGGATAAACCGTTGTAAACGAAATTTTAGGAGCATGAGATGTGCGTGATAGTAATTGATGTTACACTAAATGTGCAGATAGGAAGAATCTGAGAACATCCTAGGGCGAACTGTAAGAAAAGCGTCTCTTCACTACCTTTATTACCTGTGTGTTTGAAGAGGTCTTTTAAAGATTTATTTTACGCTACGACTTCAGTATTCCAAAGGATACCGAGGACTGTAGAGAACTCACGACTTTGTAAGGAACTGCACGATCTATCCTTACATAGAAACACTCTGTAGTGTCCCTCACCTTGCCTCCACTCACCTCCCAGTCGCCTGAACACCCTACGAATGAGGTCCTCGAGGTTCCTTCTCTCGCCCCGGGAACATCCGGCCGGCAGACTATATCCTTGTATTGAGCGTCGCGCGTGCAGTCGAACTGACAACACGTAACTACTGTTTAGTTGACCGCCTACAATCTTACGACTGTCCAAGTCTCTTGAGTGGAAGTCGTTTTTCCCGTGCTCGTGATATTCCTGGATGATTTCATCAAACAGTGGAGCAAACACTTCATAAGACTCTCTGTCTCCCGCTACTATCCCGGATGCCCGTTGCCATGGCACTCCTGGGTTATCCACGCCCACTTGAATGGCTTTGTCAAGGGTGAAACCGTTGGGAGTGGTCTGATGCCTGGTTTTTAACATAAAAACTTACGTCACTGTGGTTGTTTACATTTTCCAGAATAATTCCGAACATTTCGAGGAGTGGTCCGATACTGGTGTTTTCAAATCGATCCGATACGAGCACAATATTTACCGATATTTGCCATCTTATCGATATTCGTTATAGATGTTATGATGTCACACTCAAGATTTACATTATGATGTCGTCACTGAAGGTAGAGCCCAGGCTTAAACGAGAGTTGAAAACGACCAAGGTACTGAGCAGCAATGCACAGCTCGTAAATCCACGGCGCACAAACAAACAGAGCCAAAAATAGATTTTGTATGAGAATGCAGTGAAGCGATTGTACTTTAACGCCACGAACTCACCGATGCTGGGGCCAGTATCTGATACCTGTTGGCGTACACAGCCTCGTCCCCAGGCCTTTATGCGCTTATCGAGTGACAATGTGAGGCTTGGGTCGAACACGATCCTAGGCAAATCTTCCCATTGAGCTCGACGGGTGACGTCACATTTGAGTTTTTGCCGAGGACGACTGGGGACAAGGCTGAGGCATGCACATTTTGGAAATTTCTAAGTTTCGGTAAATATCCAAGATGGCGCCCAAAATGGCGGCCATCTTGGATGACGTCACAGGCCCCAACAGCGCGGCAACCCACGACATGTACTTCATCTTGTAGAGGCTTTCTACTAAAGTTGAAATCTTTTCGAAATAATGTAACATAACGAAAACCCAAGTGAGGGGTTCCCTCAACCCTTCCCCCTTGTACCACCGCTGGGGGTGTGAGTTTGCTTGTACGTCCGAGGGTTATTAAAACCAAATACCCCCCCCCCCCCAAATAAAATACACTTTTTTATGTTGGTATCGAATGCTGTGTTATGGGACCCACTAATTGGGTTTAGAGTTCGTAAAATAAGACAGGAAGAGCCTGAAATAACATGAGCTGACGGAATTTGGCCTCTTGGTGTATTCATAAAACGGTTATTTTTTCGGCGACTTGTGGTAAAATGGTTATTTGAAAAAACATTTTTTCGGTAACTTGTGGATAGTTTGGTTGTTTGAAATCACCCCTGTGGAACTGGCAATCAATCGGTCATGTGGTGAAATAACCCACAAAACTGCTTATATCAAATAGCTCATCTTTTCGGCAAAAGCCATGGAATTGGTTCTATCAAATGAAACAATGGCTGAAAACTGGTTATTTCAAATATCCACTTTAAGAATTGTGTTCAGAATTGGTTATAACATATAACCATTGTAAAAGTAGATTGAAGGTATACAATTTATGTTGCCCCCTTCGCGAGCTTCGAAATTTACAAACGAATTGAAATATTCATTCAATGCTAACTTAACTTTATACAACAAACAAAAAAGAATCTATGAATATAGCAAAAAGGTCCGTTCAAAAACAATAATTCCCAACATTGTCAACATAGTACCACTCATCTTTACCACATAGCAAGCTTCAGAAGCTTTATCAAACTTTCTTAAACGAATTATTACCAGTAAAACAGAAAGAAAACATAACGTAACGTGTGTGATGTAGAAGAGATTAATTTTGCTAAGTGGCAAGTCCATGATCTGCCACTTAAATGATGTCAACAACGACTTGGCAAAAACTGTTTCGGTAAACACTTATTTGGAAGCAAACGTTGTGTCTTTCTGAAGGGAGTGAAGTTGTGTTGATACTTCATACAAACCAATTTGGAAACTGTGTCACTGTTCGTTCTCACTCGTAATTTTGATAGGCTTATCAATTTCAATCTCTAAGTCCTCTAGTTCCAAGCGCAGGGACAAATTACACAGCAATTAAATGTGAACTACATTTCAGTGAGAGCTGTAGTTTGGTGTGAAATATAATTTTAAGTATCACTTCTCCAGGTAGTTATTTTTTACCTTAACGATTCGTAAAGCTCCAGTGTAAGGTGATTCGCCATAAAGTTATTGTGAAGACGCAGATCTGGGAAATTTCCTTGCGGAGGTGGTCTTTCATAGCCGTATTCTTCTTTGTTCCATGGTTTCATAAAATACATAACAAAAACCTCCCTCGCTACATACGCACCACACCCAAGCGCGACCATTCCGAGAAAACGGCGATCAGGAAGCAAATTCATAGTTTTTCTCTTTCAAGAGATCATTTGAAAGTTTTCGTGGCTATCCTTCCTGTATGTGCGCTCAATTTACTATCGCGTGAGACAATTCAATTAATGACGTCATATCTTGAGTTATCCAATTAGCACTTAGAGAAGAGCAAGATCTCTTGCGTGCGTTTAGGTAGCTCTATATTGCCCTTAAAAAAACAGAACTGACATTTTTCTTTAATTTATTCTTTGGATAAAAAAGTAGGTCACGAATTGCTTTAAGAGCGGAGCACGAATTGCTCTAAGTACTTTTCTACAACGTTCATAGGAGTTGTCACGCTCTTGGATTTTATCCAGACCGAAGTTAGAATCACACCACGATTTTACTCTGGGAATTAAATGGATTATCTAGATCCTTATCATCTCATTTGCTTTTGACAGTGAAATATCAAACGTCACGTGCAAGTTTCCAGTCCACTCAGGGACCAAACTGTCAAATCTAGCAATTGCCAAATAGCAGGTCTGCTTAGTTCCTGTCCAGCTGCAGGTCATGAGGTGGAACGTTTTTTTTTTTAATTTTTTTTTTACAGGAAGCTTTTGAAGAGGTAATGTGATGTTTATCTTGTCCTAAGTCAAGTGACACCAAATGTTCTGTACCTAGAAATAACGTGGATCCCGGTGAATCGGCTGGTGACGCTCTTAACTCTGTTGCAAAATGGGTTATTGGTTGCAAATATCAGAAATTCACGTGAACAACAAACAAATCTCATTGCCAGAAAAAGAATACTAATTTAAAAGTATTTGACCATGTTCAAAAGGCAAAAGGATTGAAACTTGATTGAAACAGTGTTTACTAGGACGGTCGTATGATGAACTGTCTGTCAGCTTTGGCACTCAGCCAGTATAAGAAGATGTAAGGAGTGTAACACAACTGCATTTATCTCATTCCTGCCATAATCCCCGCAGCGACCACATTTTATCCTAATTCTGAGCTTCTCTATATCTATCAGGTGTAGACCGTGTTTGATATCGTTCTTTTTAGCTTGATCACGCTATAAAACACGAGAAAATGATGAAATTCCCGATAGGGTGACTCTGACGTGACATATCGCGTGACTACTTGGCGAGGAGGAAAAAGGAGGTCTTAGTGACCAGGCGTCCTTTAAAAATGTTGCCTGGTCACTAAGCAAACCAAAAAAATGAGATCAACGGGGATAACAACATCATGGCAGCGACTGTGAGAAGAAGGCAGGTCACTCACGAAAGGAATGGAGGTGCTTTGAGCTTTGCATCTATATTGTGCAGTTCTCTAGGAATGTGGAAGTGATATGGCTATGATATTTCTCCCTTTCAGGAGTCAATTTCTTGGACAAGAAGGAAGAAATGCGACGTGCTCGTGCGACTGAACTACGCCAGCGGGCCGAGGTAAAACATTTGTTTCACATGTAATTTTTAAACAGTTTTGCTATTGTGTAAAAACAATCAGTTAACAGCGATTATTTTATTTTTGTAACGCTTCTTGTGTGGATCTAAGGCTTCTCATCGCCATCTTTTTAAGCCAAGTATCTAAATTTAATTCTAATTTTAAATTTTCATTTCTAAGCAACTGAGAACGGAGTTGGTAGATCAGATAGATGGTCAATTGAACGAATTACTAGACGATGTTCTACACGACGTGGATTATTTAGAGCCGATTTCAGATCATTCACATAACCCTAGGTGAGTTCAAGTTGTGATCTTTGTTATCTTTATAATGCACGTGATTTTAACTTCGTGGGAATTGTAGTAAGCTTATTACAACGCGATCTTGGTTGACCTTCAAAGAAAAAGTTGAAAGTATTGAAGATCATTTCTAGGGAAGCAAACTGATCAAGAATCAATACAGTTCAGTCAAGATTTCCTTCATTTTTCGTGAACTCAGTCACGTATAAAGCCAAGCGTATCTCGTTTATAGGTTTCACACAAAAAATGCATAACATTTTCGGTTGCAATGCAAAATGCGAATTTTTCTACGTCACAGCTGTTACTCGATCATAAACTATTGGTAATGTTTAACTATGCGTGTGATGTCAATGTGTTTGGAAAAAAATACCCCCACTCTCGCAATCGGCAGTTTATTCCGTTTTTGAAAATCATTTTTCATTTGATATTACTCCTACGACACCTTTCATTTGATATTACTCATACGACACCTCACAAAAACGTAGTTTATAAAAGTTCCTGCAACCAAACTAAGTTAAATTTTAATGAATAAAGGGGGTTGATTTTCAGAAATTAACATGTTAGTAACAAATTGATGGCCATGTATATTTCAGTGTTGACATAGGTTTATTGTAATTTGTTTAGTTGTTGAGGCAAATGTCATGAAATACGTAGTTCATAAATATTCATTTATTATAATTTACTTTTCCTGATTAGCCCAGTGCAAGAGTAACTGTTTTCCCCACACATACATTGTTTTAAACTACCTTAAGTGCCACAGCAAAAAAGTTTGACAACTTTTGTTACCTTTTCTACTGGAAAAACTATACTACAAAAGGCACCTGAGGAAGTTAATTAATATAAGCTCAGTATACATGCCATCAGGTTTCATTAAAATGGTCACACTTCAGAAGGATGTGGAAGGTCAGGGTTTCAACTTCCTCTATACTAGGGAATGAGAAGTTTTTCTTGAGACAAACAAAATAGTTTACTAAGTACATGACAAAGCTAAATGTACATTTGCCATCTTTCTCCTATTGTTTCAGTAGTGTATCATCTACATACATGTTTGATGCAAATTAAGGGCCATTGCATGTATTCACAATCATGTTTTAATTTGTTGTTGATAAACTTAGCTTGTGAACAGTTTCTTCATCAGAACCAAACAAACAGAGAGATGATTTAATAGATAGTCAGATCTAGATCTAGTGAATCTTCGATCGGTTTTGCAATTCGTGTTTAGATCTCTGTTCACCGCTGGTTATGCTTCATTTGTTTTATTTTGATTCTTGATTAGATATTTGGCACTTTTGTCCCTAGAGCACATGACAGTCAGCACAATAGAACTCAGAAACACTTACCATAAAATATTTCAAGAATTACAGTGAAATCACCCTAAAGCCACAGCCACTGAAACACAACAAATCAACAGGATGTAAAAACTTTTTCTCAATATTGCTTTTCTGACTAAGAGTGTACTGCAAAAGGAAACCATAGCAGGAGATTCCAGTGCTGCTACTCAAAATTTTCAACTTTTTGCTGTTGCAATAAATGCCACGTGTCAATAGCGATGAAGATTTGGCCATTTGGTATACTGCTGGGTATTTATAACTTTTTCCATTGTTCACTTGATTGTTTGTTTATTTGTTTGTTGAGATATCTCAAAGTGTATTGTCAATCTGCAATAATTTTACTTCCTGATTAGCCAAGTGTAGAGGAAAGTGTTAACATGAACCCTTTCATTGGTAAATGTAACATTGAAATGTCAAAAAGTTGTTAACAAAACTTATTCATTACATAGAAATTCTGTGGAATGGAATTTATGATTGACCAAAGGCACTCAAGACTTTTCTGAACTTAAGTATTTGATTTGAAAGAGAAGGGTTTTGGATGAGTTTTTTTTTTATATAGAATGGGCGCACTCAGATTTCCACCTTCTCTGGGATTGAACACTAGGGGACTTTCTGAGAGAGTAATACCTGGGATTCAACAGCTAAAGGTCATGTGGAATCTACTCTCATCTACTAATTTTTGCTGTCTTTACTTTCAATTGTTATTTTAGGGACAAATTAAATGGGAACAAAGTGTTTGTTCCTCGACAGTCAGTATTGACGTAAGTTCATGCTTGTTATTTGCTTATCAATGCCCAGTGCAAACTCAACAATAGCCATCACTGTGCCAGTTTAAATTATTATTATAATAGTTGTGTTACAATGTGTGATTATAGTTTAGTTTCAGTGTGACTTCAGTCAAACCTCTCATTATAGGCACCGATAATGCGGACACCTCTTTAAAGTAAACACTCAACATTAGCTGTTCCTATGGTGTCGGTAATAAACTAAGAGGAATGGCTAAATGTTGTTGTAGTGTAGAGCTCTTAATAGCTGATTCAAATTTTTAAAGCTGCACACTTATGTCTTACATCACTGTAAAAAATCACTAGTAAGAGTGAATGGTATATGCAGGCCAATTAAATAAATTAAAATGAAAACAATAGCCTGAGAAAACAGCTGATGTTTCCCGAGGTCGTCACTTGAGCCCTCGCTGAAGCACTTCCAAGATCTGGGTAGTGCACATCATCAGTATAGAATTTCTGCACTTGTTACTCAGACGTTATTTTGTGAGGGCTCAAGTGGCGCCCTCGCAAAAGGTTGGCTGTTTTCTCAGGCTATGAAAACAACTGAAAATGTCCATACATTGGAGTAACCTATGCACATAGTCTAAGACAAGTGGCAGTTGTACAATGTTTGAAACAATATTGATGCAGGGCAGCAACTGGGAGATTTTGATGTGATGTGACTAAGATTAAAGAAGCTGCCTACTTTGCCTTTATTTTTGAAGCTATTTTCATGTGAAAAACTGTGTGCGATGTTTTAGAAATTAAACAGATGTTAATTTTGACTTGGTATGAGTTCAATTTTGTTCTGTTAAGGTATAGTGTACATTAGTATTCAGGGTTCTGACTGCTAGGTTAATTGAATCTCTTCTAGGGAGCTCCTTGAAGTCAACCATATCAAGACAATTTATAACATCTTTGTAGCCTTGCTCATAGTGTTTATCATCAACACTATAGTCTATGATTACATTGATTCAGGGAGGTAAGCCATTATGTACTCTAAATTCCATCCTATAAACATTGGAGAACCCAGGCATCTACATCTAAGTTGATCAACAAGCAGCATATGTGATACAGTATATGTATATTAGAATCAATTAATGGCTGTGCATTCCCCCAGTGGGGAAGGGGGATTGGAATCAGTGACAGTGCATTCCCCCAGTGGGGAAGGGGGATTGGAAACCCTGTGCATTCCCTACCAGGGGGTACTCCGTTATAGTTGGCTATACGGGGAGGTTCCACCCAAAAGAGCTGCACCTTTAGTGTGCAAAACAGTAGGGAGATTTGTTGTCTTAGGACTTTAAAGGGTCCCCAAAGTACATACAAAAAAAAAAATGAGAGGAATAGCAGCTAAATCTGAGTGCTAAAAAATGTTTCAAATTTGTGCCAGAAATCACAACACATGTGAAAGCTTGGAGCATTTGAGCAACTAAAAGCCCATGGTGATTTGCCATTTTTAGTCAATTTTTGCTCTAGCTACATTAAGGGGGACCTTTAATTTGACACTGAACTAAAAACAGTTCTCTATTAACAATAAATATTATTCTTCAGTCTTACACTGGATTTATCAGTGCTAAGATGGGCCTTTGGAAAACCTTCCACCGTGGTCAGTATCTGGCTCGTCATGAAGGCCATGGCTTTATCAGCATTTCCTCTTTTCATGGCGTGGCACACAAACAGACATTCATGGCTGCCTCTACCAGATGTTGTCTGGCTTCTCCTGTACATCATCTACCTGATAGTTTTTGCAATATTCCCAGTCCAGGAAGTTTGTCAACACAACTTACCGCCTGCATCTTCTATTATCATACTTGCTGAACAGGTATTACCATGGATGTGTATCTACCAGCTCTTCCAGACTGTGTCTACCAGGCATGGTTTAATTATCCAGACCTCCTGCATACTGGAGTATATCTGTATGAACTGAATCTCCCAGCATTAGTTTGGGAAATTTGGCCTAGCTAAAAATATAATCATGTATTAATAAACTTTTATTGGGAGGGCCTGAGAAGGGAAAATGTTTGGCTCAAGTTTAGGGTGTGTGGACCAAGGGCAGTGAGGCTGCCATGATCTCAAACAAAATATTTTTCCATCTGACCTGACCTAATTCAGCCAATGAGCATTTTCTCATATGCAGGCCCGTAACCAGAGGGGGTGCATGGGGTGCGTTCGCACCCCCCCCAGAGGCCCCAAAAGTCCACATTTTTGAGTTGATTAAACTGAAGGATACTACTAAATCTTTAAAACTTTACAGTGATAGTTACACAAAACCAAACAGTGGAAACAGCAGTAATGTATTCACTGGCAAACTAAAACCAGCTGCACTCTAGTACTCCGAGGCACTCAGAACATTTCAATGAGTGCAAAGATGTCTGAGCTTATCTAAATGGATAATGAAATTAACGTGCTGCACGCTTTACACGGGAATTTACATGAGCGAGCCAATGTCAGACACGTCTTCTAACGCGTCGGGTAGTAATCTCTATTTGTACAATTGCATGAACGCCTGAAGATGCAAAATCAGTTTTTTGTGTACGTCCATATGGGTAAATCATGCTTATTTTTGCGATGTCCAACAGTCTTGATCCCAGTATTATGCTCTGAGATTAACTCACTATTCCTCAATATGAAACAAAATTACATCGCTTAATAAAGAGTGAGTAGGGGAACACAGAGTAACAGTTCGGAGAGGGACTGGGGGAAGGGTAAATCTAAAGCAGCACCTTCTGATGGAAATCCACAGGCATCCCAAACCATCAAAATAGAGGTTTTCGAATCACAAAAATGGAAAATACATTTCATGTTTCTACTGGTCTCTTATCGTCATTTCCTGATGTCAATATTCTATGAGAAGCCGATTTGTGCTTTCTTAATAAATTGTAGAGACTGCACAAGCTCCAGTACCTGAGAATACTGATGGCAATCTAACACGGCATCACTTAGAACCAGTGATGCAAGATGCAATAAGAAATAAATGACATCGGGAAGATTTCGACGACCTCTGAGGAATTTGGTTCTTCCACAAATAAGCTGCCAGTTGGTCAGAAGTATCACTTGATTAAAAGTCATTTTGTGCCATCGATTAACTACAAGTTTCCAACGCGATATCTTCATCAGTGCCGAAGAGGGTTTCAGTCACAATACCTCAGTGAGTACCCACGGATGGTCTACAGCCATTCAGTAGATGTGCTTTGGTGATGCCTATGCATTGCAGGAAAGATAAGGACACTTTTGTTAACAAGCCCTTCACAAACTGGCATGAGCTTCAAGAAAAGGCAAAAAGACATGAGCAAATGAAGTACCACCTCACGATGCAATGAACGCCACCTAATCCTTTCTTAATTCTGTTGAAAACCCAAAGCAAAACGTGAACAACCGATTACATGGCGAGAAAAGGAAGAATATTATCAGAAATAGGCACTTCGTTAAATGTGTTTCAGAAGCCATCCTTTACTGTGGTCGATAGTGCATTGCCCTGCGTGGAGATAACGAAGTCTTGAATGGTGAGAGTCGTGGGAGTAAAGGCAACTTCTTACGGCTCTGCAGATGATAGCTAACCACGACGACATCTGGATCGGCCAAGAAAGGCCATCGTCCCTAGCACTAACGCACATCCATTATCAAGTTAAAACTGATTTGGATGCCGGTGGTAAATCTGTTTGCCACCAAACACCCACAGAGGCTGGAGCTCAGGACAATCCTGGAGAATTAGTCCACAGTATTTTGATGTATCATCATTTCAAATCTTAAAATTAGTTGTTTACAACTTTTTTTCAAAAAATTTTATTCGAAAAATGTAATATTCAGTTCCTACCGTGTACATTGCCGTTACAATTTCTCATGTATTGCTACTTTTGTAAACAACCGAAATAAACGGATTAGACATTAGAAAGTACGCTTTTGGTAGTTTGGTCCACTTTGGCCTCGTTAGCACCCCCCACATAGAATCCTGGTTACGGGCCTGATATGATTGACCAATAATATTTAAAACTGTTTATTGTAGAGTTTCTTTTCATTTATGTATATATTTTTAATTTCAGATTCGCTTTATGCTCAAAGTTTATGCTTTTGTAAGAGAAAATGTCCCTAAAGTCTTGTCATACCCAAAATCTAAAGGTAAGAAATTTAAGAATTATGTACATTAGATATACTAAGCAATAAAGGCAGGGCTCATTTTGAAATGGAGGCAAATGGCATGCAGTACAGTGTAACCATGCTGTATGGACTCTCTATTGATATGGCCACCTTGTCATCACAATCACTTTTATAATTTTTGCCCAAACACTTACCCACATTTACCTAATATGTAAAACCCCTTTAATCCAGCCACATTGTTAATATGGCAAGAGTTTCGTGGTGTGTTGGTGGGTGTCTTACTATAAAATTCAAATAACTGAAACAGGAAAAACACAAGACTTTCTGTTGCTGAGATATTGAAAGTTACAGATAGTAAATAATAATTACATGTACAGGGAAAGTCCAGCGACTAATGGGCAGTGACCATGGCCAACTCTCTCCTGCCCAAATAGTCAACCTTGCTAGCGATAAGAACAGCTGGAGGAAGCTTTCAGTCATCTGCGCAGCAGCCGACCGATGGTAATGACAACAGTGAAAGTTGTAACAGGGACTACTTTTTTGTTTTAGGATAACAATAATAATAAGAGCTTTGAGGTACATTTTGTGTATCATACTGTAAGTTCAAGTTATCCAATATTTTCCTTATATTTACATATTGCACTGCGGGTAATTAACTTGTCTGATAATTGCAAGGTGTGGTGCCTTCTGCTTTGTCTGATTGGCATTGGTCTGTGTGTAAATCTGTTTGTAAACTTTTCGTTGACTTGCTTAATTATCATCTTGATTATTCATCGAGTTGAAAAATGCTTACTTAAAAACCTGGATACATGGAGCATGCAGCATTGCACTCATCATTTTGTGCAATTACTAAATTGCATGGTGTTTTGACTCACCCCAAAATTGTTGCAGGCAATGTTATACATAACATTTCCAAAGAGGAATGAGTGCAATCAAGTGGACATTGTCTGCAATGAGGGGCTCAGGCTCCAAAAGAAAAAAATCTCCACTAGGTTTGAAATGTCTACAGATTAGCATCTCTGGGTTTGGTGCCAATAAAGATGACAACAGTGGTCAAGGATGATCCCACTAAAAAAATTATCCCATGATTTTTTTTTCAATCTCCCCCAAAGGGCCGGCACCAGCTCCACCAGCAGAAACTGATCAAGCAGATCAGGGCACAGTTGACGACACCAGCAGGGAGGGTCAGGAGAAGGAAGCTAGCCAGCCCCTGCCTGAGTTTGGACAGTACTTGTACTTCTTGTTCGTTCCAACTCTTGTATACAGAGATCAATACCCAATGTAAGTAAGCTCTGCAAAATCTAAGCTTAGGAATGATATATTAAAAACTAATTTGAAAGTAGGGGGGAATTTAATATTCTTTAATACTTAGCATGAACCAGGGAGGGGGTACGTGTCCAAAGCTTTGGAAGGGAGATGCCACTCGGCCCCATGAACCCTGAAACTGTTCGAAGCAAAAATCTAAATATTTCCACCCTATTTGAGATAAATGTATCATTTAATGACCCGCAATTTATTTCACTGACTAATAAATTAGATGAAGGTCTCAATATAATTTGTCTCTGTTTGACTTGTGCCAAAGACAACATCAGTGACCAGACCTTTACTGAATAAATTTCTAGTTCTTTCACTCATCAGTCACTTGTTCACTAACTTTTTGACAATGTTCCAGGACTCCCTATATCAGATGGAATTATGTGGTATCCAATGTGGTTCAAACACTGGCCTGCATCTTCTACACATATTTTGTATTTGTTCGCTTCTGTGTACCTGTTTTCAGAGATATTGGAAAACAATGGAGCTTCAAGTGAGTCTGTTTATTTGTACAATATTTAAGTTGTCATACGTTTTCACTAGCAACTCAGTTTATTATCTCCAGGAATAAGTAGCCAGGATGATAAAGATGGTGATGATGATGATGGTGATGGCGACTATGAGGGTGATGATGATGATGATGATGATGACAATGGAACTGATGGTGATGATGCTAATGATGTTAGAGATTATATGTTTCAACTACGGGTTTCAGGGATCCATATTTAGCTTTTTTTTAAAACTCGTCAACCGGGCAAGTACATCAGAAAAGATACTTGCCCTGACAAAATTTTACTTGCCCATTCAAAATTACGTAATAATTAAAATACAGTCAAAAACTTAACGTTAACAACAAGTAAGTGGAAAGCTTGCATTTTATTTTCACTATGTTACTGCAGCAGCACTGCAGCAAGACTCCTGTCAAATACCTTCACTTTACAAATCCAACTACGGACTAATTCAACAACGGACAACAAATACAACAAATTCAACAATGGACTTAAAAGATATAGACGTACTTTGCACGTTAAATATTCACTGTTTAACATTTGATTTGCGCATTTACCTTTCGATGAAACTTTCAATTTTGATGAAACTTTCATCCAGGTACTTAAGCTAAGCCACGATGGTAAAAATGCACGCTTTTGTTGCTCTTTTTCGTACTTAGAACTTTGCTCGGAAGATTCACTTTTTTCTTTCACAGTGGTGGCGAGAAGAGTCTTTTTGTTTACATATTGCTGTAATACATCAGCGTTCAAGAACAAAAAATTGAGCCTGCAAACATTTCACTTCTGAGAATACCGCGTAACGTGCCGTACGAGCAACGAAACAAAGTTTACAGTTCACTACAGTACAGAATCACTGAATGGCTGGTGGACATTCAAAACACGGGTACATTGACTGGTGAGAAATTGAAGAAAAAAAACTTGCTCGTCCACTGGACGAGCTTGTAATTTTTGATACTCGTCCGCAGGACTTAATAGTCGTCTCGGACGACCTGACGGCTGCTAATATGGATCCCTGCATTGGTTTAGGTTTTAATTAACAAGTAGAGAATAGGAAGCTAAATTGCAACATTTTACTACATGTATGTGTATTTTCATTACTTAACTGATGTGCTATATTATTGAGAATCAGATCTACATGTATAGGATCTCTAAATGATATTTATTATTGTTTTTTTTAGGCATTTTACTCTTTCAGTGTTTAGCTGTATGCTTCCAGCCACAATGGTTCTTATTGTTGGTTTCTTCGCTATCCTTCACTCCTGGATGAATGCTTTTGCAGAAATGTTGCGGTTTGCTGATAGAATGTTCTACAAGGTATGTAACACTTGAGGCATATTTTCCCTTGACTCCACAGATCCAAATTGTATCCCTTTCAAAAAGCTGTTAGCTGGAAAATTCCATACCTCTGACCAGTAAGAGAAGACGGGGGTGTGGATTTTCCACTTTCCTTTCCCCTTATTTATGATCTCTGTCCTCTTCCTCTGTGCACCTCTTATTGAAAAATATGCAAAATTGCCCACAAAACATTTTTCTTCTGTTTCTCCCACTTCCAGCCACCTTGGGAACACGTCTCTTGCCCCATCTTTACCCACCTCCTCGCAGACTGTCCCACCTGCCCACTAACCAGTGAAGTGGAATTCTTACCAGTGGTTTGTGACTTCCCCTTCTGTTTTCCGTGTGCAAGTTTTGTGTGCCCTTTTTTGTTTCTCTTGTCATCTAACTTGACTGTCTCTGAAGAAATAATGGACTTGTCATACCATAGCGTAAGTTTGTCATCAATATTTTAATGGTTCGTTATAATGTGTAGTTTTTTGTTTAATAGGACTGGTGGAATTCAAATTCTTACGCTGATTATTATCGTACGTGGAATGTAGTGGTCCATGACTGGCTGTATGCTTACATCTACCAGGATTTCTACAAGGTAAGTATAATCAATCTTTTACTTTTACTTACTAAGCGCATTAGATCATATATGCATGGATTTTTGCGCTATAGAAATAATAATAAAGTTAAGTTAAAGTTACTTTGCGAATGAGCGAGAAAATGTTTTGTTATTTGAGGCAGTGATCATTTACGCACTGTGCTGTCAGTTGTCTGTTAGGTTGAAATTAATAGTTCAATCAATCAATCAATCAATCAATCAATCAATCAATCAATCAATCAATCAATCAATCAATCAAATCAATCAAGCGAGCAAGCAAGCAAGCAACCAGTCAGTCAGTCAGTCAGTCAGTCAGTCAGTCAGTCAGTCATCAGTCAGTCAGTCAGTCAGTCAGTCAGTCAGTCAGTCAGTCAGTCATCAGTCAGCCAGTCAGTCAGTCAGTCAGTCAGTCAGTCAGTCAGTCAGTCAGTCATCAGTCAGTCATCAGTCAGTCAGTCAGTCATCAGTCAGTCAGTCAGTCAGTCATCAGTCACTAAGTCAGTCAGTCATCAGTCAGTCAGTCAGTCAGTCAGTCAGTCAGTCAGTCAGTCAGTCAGTTAGTCAGTCAGTCAGTCAGTCATCAGTCAGTCAGTCATCAGTCAGTCAGTCATCAGTCAGTCAGTCATCAGTCAGTCAGTCAGTCAGTCAGTCAGTCAGTCAGTCAGTCAGTCAAATTACTTGATAGAACGATCCACGTTTTTTTTTGTTTAGGTCCTCAAGAACCGTCAAGTGGCAACAGTGTCCGTGTTCATACTGTCTGCCATCGTCCATGAATATGTGCTGATCTTCGCATTCCGCTTTTTTTACCCCATTCTTCTCATCATGTTCGGTGCAATTGGATGTAAGTAACGTCATTAAAGAATACACGCATGAATACAACACAAAATATGATCTAATTGGCTGTTAACGCAATGTTAAAAACCACATAACATAACATTTATATAGCGCCGTTTCCGTTTAGCTCAATAGCGCCTTACAGTCATATGGAATAGAATTTTTTTAAAAATATGAACATTTACTTGACATTACTTTAAAAATAAAGACATAAATTAAGCAATAAGCCACGATGGATATATACAATCTAATAACAAGATAAAAATAAATCGTAACTAATTGTAAACTTTATTTAAAAAAAGATACATTTTGACACTTGTTTTTTAAGTGGACAATACCGTTGTTGTTTTCTTCCGAAAACAACAACGGTAAAGACAGCCGTAAAAAGACTGCGAAAAAGAAGCGGCAAGATGAAAAACCTCCGCTAGCGGGGTACAATGCCGCACAATGATGGATGGAATCTGCCTTGGAGTTCCACAGCCTAGGTGTGGCATGTGCCAAAGACCGCTGACCATAACTAATTTAACTGACGGAGTCTCTAGTAAGTTACGAGTTGATGAGCGTAGGTTCTGATAGGTCTATACGGCTGTAGCTTGTCCTTTATATTTCTTGGAGCTCGAGGATCCCTAAGGTGAACGAGGGACACCTCGTTGTCTACAAACATTCGATTTGTGGGCGTGGCTCTAATTCATTTTGCTCCCAATAGGTACCAATTCTTTTTGACTAGTAGTTCGTATAACATGTTTCCCGTCGGGGACTCAGATATTTTCTTTGTCCCACGCTCGCGACATGTTGAATATTCCATCTTTCCATGTTTGCCAATTGCTGTTGGGACTTTTTCACTGAAGCCTCTATTTCACGATACAAGTTTGCAAAAATACAGTAGTCCCAGTCCACATGTATCCATGTTCGAAAGTTAAGGCTTTCCACTCGTGTACCATTGAAAATGATAAAAGATGCTATTTTGTAGTGTTTTGTTCAATGTTCTAACTTTACTGTTTACGAAAACCCACGTTTTCGATTTTTCACGGATGGGAAGCAAACCATAAAAATAAACTCTCCGTAATTGTGCGTTTGTGCAGTCGACGCGTAAACCATAAATCCGTTTCCAAAATCTCCACTTTGGACAGCGTTTTCGAAGCGTTTTCCTTCGTGTACATTTAGACGGGAGGCCTGAACGTCTAAAATTCGCCGTGTTCAATTGAAAACGACTGAAAACGGATACGCGTGGACGAGGCATAATTTCACTTTGTCACGTGAACGTCCTTCGGGAATCACAGTGAAGCTCCGTTTATCGATTGAGTAATTATTTTAGTGCATCAAATGTATTTTGACCCGTTATAATTTATGCCAATTTTGACTGTTTCAGTGTCCTTTGTGTTCCTAAAACCAAAGAAACACGAGAACGTGTCCCAGGTATGGAACGTGTTCATGTGGATCACGCTGATTATCGGCAATGGACTGCTCATGTGCCTGTACAGTCAGGAGTGGTTTGCCATTCAAAATTGTCCGAGCAAGGGCGTAAGTGCAACCAACAAATGTTTGCTATTCTCTGTAGTACACTCTTTTAACCCTTTCACCTCTCTCCTCCGCAGAGGCTTCTATTAGTAAACACCAGCGGAAGAAAAAGGAGGAAAGCGGAAGCGCGTTCCCCGCGCGCTTTAATTTTCCCTCTTCCCAGCCCCCGCGTGCTTTTTCCCAAGTGTGCAGTTAAGGCGCGACTGTAGGAGGCCTCTGCTTCTGCGGAGGAGAGAGCCCTTTCACTCCCAGAGTCAGTTATGGAGACTTAAGGTGATTCTAACTTCTGAGTCTGCGGACGAAATCCTATGGTGTGACCATTCAAATGAAACCTCTTCAGCAGTATTTTCACATGGTACCATTTATATTTTAGTATTTTACAAAATGAAATTTAGGACTCGTCTTGAGTTTTGATTTTAAGCACTCTTGGGAGTGAAAGGGTTAAAGTTGTTTTCGCCATAGCAGGGACCTTGATAAGCCCCAACATCATCACGTGTATTCTCCTCACTGTTCTCTTAAGGTTTTGTATGGTGCATGTTGAAAGAATTTGTTTGAACATCAAGACATTTCATCTTTGGCGATCATTTCCTTTTTTCTCATGACCTGTATGTGTGATCATCAGTGTCCTTCCCAAATTCTTCTGATCGGAAAGTCGCGCTCACAAAAGTACGCGAATTAGTCTAGAAGCAGTACACTTGCGGGAGCTAGAGTTGTTGAGTTTATGGTGCTTTCTTCTGTTCTTAGGATTCCTGGCTGGATCAGTTAGCGCCTCGCTCCTGGAGTTCGGAGTGCCTTGGAATGACGGGAAACACGGAAAAGAAGTAAAACAGGACAGCTCACTGAGTGGAAAACGAATCAGATTCCGCGACATGTAGCTGCAAACAACTGAAAGAGCTTGTTATCATAAAAGCTATTTCAGTCGTTTGGGCTTTATGCGGCGAAAATAATCCCTTACCATAAAATACTCCTAAATGCAGAGACTGTTTTGATCATTATCAGTGATAACATTTTTGGGTGGATGTTGCATTGTAACTTCAAGTTGCTGTGATTTTTTTTCATCGGGTGAATGGTAATAACTAATTCTATGTTAGCTCCGTTGAGTTGCGAGTATAAACAAGACTTTTAGAACACCTATTAAGATTGTTTGTTTAAGGAACTCAATCCGGCTCAGTTTTAACCCTTTAAGCCCCAATATATCCACATGCACATTCTCCTGACTGTTCTACTTATATTTCTTATGTTACTAGTTGGGAGAATTTGATTAAACATCAACACATTTCATGTCTGGTGATCATTTCCTTTATTCTCATAACCTGTATATTTGATCAACTAGAAAAATTAGAAAAATTTGAACAACTAGAAAAATTAGAAATTAGATGGTTGTCACTCTTGGGCCTTAAAGGGTAAGGTAACAATTTAGTGGACAAAACTTGTTCGTGAATAATAAAAATAATCTCTCCCCAAAGTTCGTCTTCTCTTAGTTTCATACTGAATGAATGAACTTTATTTAAGTGTCGGGGTATTTAGCTTGGACAACTAATTGATTTAGTAGCGGACGTTTAATTGTAGCATTTGGATTGACAAAATGTGTCTTTTTTTCGGGGGGGGGGGGGGATGTAGCTGAAAAATGCGGAGCAAAATCGGGAAACATTGGGTTCGCATCGCCGATGCACAAAGGAGGGTCGTTATGTTCGTGATGTTAACATGCTTCTAAAAGCGTAGAAAATGTGACAAATTATACATACGAGTAAAAAAAAAGTTAAAAGAAAAATAACCGGAAAAAAATTTCAAAGACAAAATTTTCCGGAGTGGTGGGGAGGATCGCAGGGTATGGAAACGTGCATGAGTACCTTTATAATTATGTATGTGACCCTGCAAACTACATTGTGATTTGTCCGAGAGAAAAAATTGGGCTGACGTTTGGTTAATTGCGTTTATTTGTTTCTGTCATTAAGTGACCGCTTCTAAACATTTTTAGAGCCATCTTATTATTTTCTGCATGAGAATGTTATTCTATATGAGAATATTTCATACTGTAGTTTTAGCTGACTATATTTACAATTCACGACTTCCCATACAAGCATCTTGGCGAGACCACTTGCTTGTCTGGTCCAGGTGAAGAAAAAATAACGTTCTATTAGCGACAAAAGCAGAGAGGACTACTTCCTAATCCTTAATAGCGATTGAACTACTGGAACAGGCTAATTAAGCCAGTGCTGCGTTTTACGAAGAAAAGCCTTGATGACTAACAGATAAATAACATCCATACTTTTAAATACAGAACTTAATCAACCGACGGGATGTTTCGACTGATAGTTACAAACTATATTGTAGAATATTACGCTATAATACGGTTGAAATCATTTACACAATGTTTTTAATGAATGAAAACTATATTCTATATACCAAAAACATTTTTACCACTGCATATATCTTTACGTCTTCGTCATTTCGCGGTTCGCGCTTGCGAGGCGAGGATCCGCGGAATCTCGGTCGCCCTTATTTGATTTTTGGGGCAACGGGAGAGTGGACGCGAGTGAAGCAAAGCACGCGGTGTGTTGTGGGAAGCAAAGGTTCGCTTGTCCGATCCTTGGGCGCCCCGTGATTTACCTCGCCCCGGTCTCCCTACACCAAATTTTTCTAAAAGTTTTCTCTTTTTGTATAATTTCATTAGAATTGATAACAGCCAGGTGAAATTAACTGTCCTCAACTCTTACACGATCTTATCGAGTTCGAAACTGTCGATCTCGTTTGACTCCGAATTTCAAATTTTTTCACGATTTTTGAGAATTAAACCTTCCTTTTATAAATAGCCCAACTTCTCACTTTAGATATGTTCTCTTCAACATGAGATAATTTTTTTTTTTTTGGGGGGGGGGATATTTATAGAAAATATCAATAAATATATATTTTTTAATTGGGAAGAAGGATTCAAATGTTGAGAGATTCAAATGTTCAAATGCGTTTGTGACGTTAATTTAAACGGACACTTTAGGAATGCCTCGTGACGTACTCGCTAGGTCATATTCATCAAGTAAAAAATCCACACTTCGAGTGTCGCTATCGGACATGTCAGCTAAAACCAAGTCACTTCCGACTGATACGGTATCCATGTCATCTGGGTCAGCGGTACTCTCGAAAGTACCCTCCAAGTGGCTGTAGGGAACGCTCGGCGCCAGGTTTGCCCGGGTGGGGTTGTCTGTTACAGTTATCTTTCCTACTTGCTCTGTTGGCTTTTTCTTGACTGAAAAGAAACGGAAGTTGTATTATTGTCAACAACGGTACGAGAGTACAGTCGGTACAGTCGAGCTAAGGATCGTGGTATAGCGTTAAAGTCATCTGGTCACATTTCATAGCTCACAAGCACAGGTCATAAGCTAGACGGAGTCTCCTCGCCATCAGGACTAGTCTAAAAGAACTTCTAGGCAAGTGTTTAGGGTTAGGTGACACTGACGAGCCTGTTCATACATCCCTAGGACGGTAACCATTTTGTCGTGACCTGTGACCTTGGACCTGTGTTTTGTACCCGCCGTGACTTGGAACGTCTTTAATTTCATTATTTTATTTCAGTTAACTTTATTTAAACACGGTTAAAAAGATCAGGCTTTAACTAAACTAAAAGTATAAACTTTGCTAAACTTTGCTTGATTTGAATGGCCTGACATTTTGTACCAGGCTACGTTCCCGGCATAATGTTGGAAATTTTTTGTGACCGAAAGACAGGCAAATGTAAAGTCTTCCACTTCAAACGCAGTAGTTATGCCTTGTCTGAAGAAGAAAGCTTTTTACTTGCAAAAAATTTTATTTAACGTTTGAAAGTTTGAAAAATTTTAGCCACCTGACGGCTGAAGGTTAGTCCACTGAGACACTCCTGAGCCTTCACTTTCCTAAAGCGATGCTCTACAGATACTCCACCTAAGACAATACTTTAACGATACCACACATAAGACGATACTATACGGATACTACACACGATACTATAACGATACTACCCATAAGACGATACCTGGATCGATATCACATCGCCATATGTCAAGAGTTCTTCCCATGTCCGCCTGGTTACGCGTTTTGCCCCCAAGCACTAACAAACAGGCAACTGGGCGAGCCAAACTCTTCCTCAAGTCCGCGTTAACAGAGGAGTCAATATTTAACGGTTCACAACTGTGCACTCGGCCTTTTATGGCCGAGGAAAGTCCATGGGAAGGAAGAGCCTGGGCTCTATTTCCAGCGGAAGCGTCATTGTGAGGCTCAAGTCGTGTCGCACTGTGACTCTGTTTAGCGTGAAGAGAATCATTAGAAAGGGTCATTCCTCGAGAGTTATCGTAAACTTCGGTGCTAAACATGGACGCCGGGCGATTCTGACCACGTTTATCGTCATAAAATTTCGCCGCTGAACTAGGTAACGGTGCTGTTGAATCAAGAGAACCCAATGAAGCCGCAGACCTATCCCACCGGGAGACAGGTTCGCACCAGGAGTCCCCTCTGGGATCTCCTCGGGTGGTCGGCCTACTGTCCAGTCTGTCTTCTCGTAGAAAACCCGACGGCATAGGGGTGCAGGGTGGGGCGGAGTGTGACGTAGACGGTCGAATGGATAAGAGAAAAGCAGAGGAAGGAACTACTCCCACGGAGAAACAGCTGCGGACGGGCGGGGATATCCCACCCTGCGGACGAACTGCGGACCATGTACGATTCCCTGAAACACAGAGAGGTGGTGATAAAACAGTGTTAATAATATATATATATAAGTTACGTTAGTCTGGGTTAATTACAAGTCAGCTGTAGTTTGAAACGCCGGCCGTGGGCGCAGGTGAGAGGTAAGGGCTAACGCTCGGCGACTCGAAAACGGCGCCGAGTGACGCGCCGGAAAACCCAACTAAGTGAGCCTGCTGATAGGCTAAGTTAGGGCAAAAGATGGCTGTAATTTAAGACTTAATAAACGCGAAGTTAACTGTGGGGACATGATGCAAGCATTTTTTTTGCGTTCTTTGACAAAACCATGAGACATATTTTCAAAACATCAATCAAATGCCCCGAGAAAATAGAAAGTGCGCTCTCCCAAGAAACGATAACACATTGCTCAAACTGGATGCAGTTTTGTGAACCAGTTACAGACTGGGGAAACGTGAAATCGAAGCCAATGCTTCTTCACAAATTAAAGTCATTTAAAAGCTGCTTGTTGCATGGCAATCAATCCTTACCCATATCAAACCGCCACATCGAATTTTGCAAAGCGCCATCAGTTGTTTCGCCTCCAACTATTAACATGCCATCTCCGACCTAAAGATGCAGAAAAATTATAAAGTTCAGGATCTTAGTTCTCCTTTCAAATCAACACTTTGTCAGGAAGACAAGAAGCGAAGGAAATTACTGTCTCGATCAGTCGTCAAATTCTAAGAACAGATTTTTTTCTTACAAGAGCGCGTTTATCCGAAACTGGACTTTTTTTTTTTTCAAATTTCGTTTTGAAAAATATTGTTCAACAAACAGCATTAACACTTAAAAGATTTCATTCACATCGTAAAAGTTAGAACCACTTTGTGCAGCATAATAAACCGTACCAATACATGAAAGTAGTGGTCAATGTTTTAATATTTGGGTCACAATGCATTTTTAAGACTGTTTGCGGTGTCTCTGGGAGGGAAAGGGGTAAAAGTTGCAAAAAGATTAGAGTCACACTAAAATCAACTCCTGGAATGTTACACTCAATTTTTTCGGAACAAGTCTTGATGTTAAGTACGAGGAGAGAACAAAAAACGTCCCTAAAATCAAATACATGCAAAAACAGAAGCAAAGGGGAATTCACCTTGACTGCAGAATGACCAAACAAGGCCGGCGGACCACCTCGACTCTTAATCCTCGACCAAGAGTGAGCCACTGGAGGAAACAAAAATATAACAAACTTTCAGTTTCAAAGCTTAGTTGACAAAACAGCTAACAAAGCATGATATAATGAGCTTGTAAAAATCTCTCGTCCCTTTCATTCATCAGCTTGAAGTAAAACAAACCCAAACCAACCATGACTTCAGGGGCGCCCAATGGTACGTTTCGGGGAATATCTGTTCGGTGAGGCCTAAGCCGCCTGAGATATTTGGATCTAATTACAGTGAAAACTAGAGATTTCTTTGGTGAAACAACACCTCAGACTTTCGTAGCAAGGGAATTGATTAATTCCTTTTGTTTTCAGAGGGACAAATTTGTCGTTAAGAGTGTAAAATAAGGTCAGCTAGCATTTTCGAAGAGCTATCAGCCGCTCGGAAATTCGGCGGATAGGATTCTGTTTCCTAAAATTTTCTACGGGTCTACTTGAAATTTCCAGCAAAACTCCGAACGGATCAACCTGTGTTAGCTGACACAAATATGCCTTCAAAAAACTCTGAAACAATCCAAGAAAGTAGAAAATTATATTTAAAGTGCTTCGCTAAAATTTTCTCGTTGGGTGCCCCTGATGACTTGGTCGCACACTAGCTTGACGCTAGTTACACGATTTTTTTGTACGAGTTCTGATTTGTCTGTTACGTCGGTTGATGGTGTTGTGCCTTTGGCTTTTGACCTGATCGGACAGTTTTATTGTGATGTTACTGGCTGTGAGCTGCAGAACATTCGAAACAGTTAAACGTAATACGTGGAAGCACACCTTGAAGTAAATTTCAAAGTCTGTGCGCGGCCGAGGTAAGCCACACACACATCTCATGATACAGTCGAGACAATACCCTCTTAAAATGAAGTGTTTGACAGGATATAATCACTTTCTCAAGCTTGGTGAAGTAAAACCAGCTCTTCTCACCAAAGCTCCATCTCCACAGATCGTTCCTGGCCTGTAGACCTTCCAAGCCTCCGTACACCCACATGCCAGCCGCTCCAACGGCCGCTGAATGACTGTACCGCGGGCTTGGCCCCTCGCCTTTCCACTTTATTCTGCTCCATTTTAATGTGTCTGTAGAGAGACGAGTTAATGGTAAGGGATCACTGCAGTGCACGCTTCACGTTTTTCACTTACAGAATCAAACTCGACTCACGTAAACGTTTCTCTAGCTTCCACGTTTACATTCTAAGCATTCAAATGGACGCTATTAAGCGGTACTCTCCTCTGGTAGTTTATTCTGTACAAGGTGGTTTTAACTTCAAATCCTAAAGTGTAATCATTTAAATGAAAGCTACTAAGCAGGACTTTCCTGTCCAATTTCCTGTGGTGTTGGTTTTTCAAAAAAAATCTGAGAATTTTTCAGTTTTGAAATTTGTAACTTGGGGAATTAATAAGACGTGGTAAGCTAGCAATCCTCTCGCTATAGTCTTCACAACTGCGGAAAATGTAATAGGACTGGGGATGCTTAGAAAAACCACGATTGAGCCTGGGGCAAGTTATCCTGCTCCAGCTCCCAGTTTTCAGTATCAAGAGCCGCGAGTTACGTTGGTAAGGTAAAGCACCTAAAGTTTATTACATGCTAATTCGACTTAACTTCCACGCACTAGGAGACGACTTATGACAAACTAAACAATGTTTGTAAAACGAAAAGAGCACTCTGACTAACGCCAAAGAGGTTGACGTTAGCGTCGGGTTGAGAATACCTTGGGTGCAAGAGGCTTTTCTTGCGCGGTTTCCGGTTGCAGATTATGTTCTCCATTGTGACCCGTTGCGTGGGCCTTCGGCCGATGTGACTCGGCCTCCGGCCGATTTCGCCCAATGCTAGCGAGATAAAAGCCTCTGGTGCCCAGGGTAGGTTGAGAAACACAAAGTGAAAAGCCGACATTCAGTTTCAGAAAGCGCTTATCAGCGTAGCGAGGGAGAACTGAATACTTACCCAGTTCGTATTGCCAGAGCTCGCTGCTCGCACCTCTCATGTCGATATACCCACCAAATACGAACATGGAGCCCTCATGAAGCACGGCCGTGTGAGAACGACGAGTGCCTGGGCCCTAGAAAGGCACAAGCGAAATCACAATAAGATAACAAATGGGGGCAAAACAGAATTATGATCAGGGGTTTCAATAAAATTTGAAGTAGGCAGCCGGTTTGAGTAAGTCAACAAGGGCTTTGAAAGAAACTTCCTGTAATTACTTCAATTTAGGGGAAAAGTAGCCGATTTCTCTGAGCGAAATAGCCGACGCTTTTCGTCGGCCGTCGGTGCTTATCGAAAGCACTGATTATGATAAACAACTTCAGTAGTTTTCAAACAACTTCAACTGCAACCAAACACGATGTGGCAAAGCCTACTACTCGACTTCAAATGAACCGATCAGATTTCAACCCCGTTCCGAGGGTCTCTCTTCTCTGATTGCCATGCATAGTCAGGTGACCAGCCGCAACCAGGGTCTCTTTCCTCAGCGACAAGGGAGGCAGAGAAGAGAGACCCTGGGAACGAGGTTGATCAGTTTTTAAAGTAGAAATATATAACCGGTGACAAGCGCGGAAAAAGTCACGTGACCCACATTACGCTTGGTTTGGATTTAAAATGATTGACTTTTGAAGGCAGAACATGGAGAAGCTTCGCTATCAAACGCAAAACTCATCTCCAGTCGATCTTCTTCCCTGTTACGAGCACTTCCTCTCTTCGAGACTCAAATGCGTCCGCGACTTATACAGGTTACCGCTTTGAAAAGCAATCATTAAAACCGCTTTCAATTGCAAACCAACATACTAACTTAGGGCGCGTTTTTTTATCCACAATTCTGGAATAAGAATGGTTGGTACGGAATGCTAGGAATAACTCGGATTGTCTGCATAAAAAAACGCCCGTCGAAATGCGCCGTCCTGGTCCTGTCTTTTTCTTGTACGAAACATCACTGAAAAAAACCTCGTACTTTTGGTACAATGAAATTAGAAGCAATGTTTCATTGTGTCCAAAAGTGTACCCTGATTTTTTCTCCGGTAGAGACGTATTTGAATTCGCATCTCGCCGCCCGCCATCTTGGATTTTCATTCGCAACATTCTGTTCATTCTGCCCCTGGGAGCAGAATGGATGGAATGGCGTTCTGTCCATTCCGGAATAGGAATGCAGAATAGAAAAACGCGCGTATTTTACATTCTGGCGATTCTCATTCCAGAATTGTGAATAAAAAAAACGCGCCCTTAGTGTGCCCTCGATTGTCCGCATTCCGGGATAAAAATAAACAGTAAAAAAAACAAAAAAACAGAATTGACTGTAATATCTGAGTACTTTTGCGGACACAATTTTGTGATTTATGAAGTACTATTTCGCGAGACTTTGTTTTCGAGGTTTTGAAAAACGTCTTGAAACTTCCCTTGAATAAATCCGCAACCTTTAGCTATCAAAAATAAAGGCAAAAGAGGAATATGTGTAACGCAAACTGCTAAACTTTATTCACTTTGTGCACACTGCTTACCCACGACTTGTCCGCTTGTTTTCTCCACATCCGTGTCTCTGTAGGGGTAGGGTGGGGAGGTGTTAGAACTCGAAAACAAAGAATGCAGTAGAACGCACAGTAGATAAAACATTATACTCACGAAAATTGAAAGTCCACAATGGGGTCTCGTTTGATGCAGTGAATTCTCCTCCGAACACGTACATATTTCCCTGGTAAACAATAAGAAATAAAGAACACGGCATTAAAAATAAAGATGTTTAACGGTTTCTTCAGATTCAAAACTCTAACTGTATGAAACGGTAGCAAGGTGCGCGATAACAACCAACAGACGGGAATCCAGATGCTTTCCCAGGCTACGCGCAGTAGTGCCGTAAGCTAGTTCACTAGAAGCCAGGACTAATAATTGGATGTTTTAGTTTTTAAATCCAATTGCTGAGCTCAAAATCTTGTAACACAAATTATAAGTTTAGAAATAGTGAGAAAAATGCTGTTAGGTCTGTCAGCTTTCTCGGTTTGCAAGTGACTGCTTCCAGCCTGAAAAGGAAGTCTTACCTTGTATGTGAGTGCGGTGTGTTCCTGGAGGGAAGGCGGTCTGAATTCTCCTTCTTCAGACACGTGGTCCCACGCGTTGGATGCTATAACGCAAGGAGTAGAGTAATATAGTACACACAAGGAACGATAAAAACAAGCAAAAAAAAAAAAAAAATTTAAGTAAAAGCACGAAAAAAGTTTCGAGGTCCTCCCAGATCTGACAAGTCTAAACCTTGTGTAACCTCGTTTCCAAATTCTCTTTCTTTTCTCCGTCCTATGAAGTGAGAGAATGTGAGTGGTAGGGAGAAGAGACGCCATGGGAACGAGTAATAAGCTTACGAGTGACCTTACAAGGAGCTGCTGATTTCCTGCGATAAAAAACGCAGCTGTATGGAGGATAATCGAGGCAACGGGTTTGCACAGCATCACCAAAAGGCTCTGTCTTACCTATATCGTATCTCCAAAAGTCTTTTAGCGTTCCTCGCGTGCCTCGTCCCCCATACACGAAGACCCCTCCACCCCATACACATACCGAGTGCCTATTGCGGGCGCAGGGCATGTTCAGGCTGGCCGGGAAGACTGGACTCCATAGGTAATCTGCATCTGCGTAACTACCGCTGAACGCGGGTTCTGAAGAAAAAATGGGATTAATAGTCGTGCCCTCTAGCTGTTGAAAGCATAATCAGAACTCGAGGCAAAAAAGTAAGGCAAGAACGACGGTTTCGCATTTCATTGGCTGGAAAAATGTTGCCATCAACTTTACAGCCGAGCAGTTAAGCAATGATTAGTGGACCAAATATGAAACACAAACAGCATAGGTAAAACGCTCAAATTCACTGGAATTTACCCACCATTTGCGGCGTGGTCTTCCTCTTCTCTTTGCTGAAGGCCATCCACCCAAGTTTGGCTTAACAATTCTGTGCGTCTGTACAAACGTGCAAGCAGCATTAAAACCAGTATACAATATAGACTACGAGCAGTCTCTCTTTCCGCTCAGGGATAGTCGAGGAAAACGAACATGCGAGCAAGAAAGAAATCGCCTGCCGCGTTGAAACGTGACGCGCGTGTCGAGCTCCTAGTGCAGTGAGCCGACTCACCACACTTGCGGCTGGACACGCGCGTCACGTTTCAACGACGCGGGCGATTTTCGCGCCCACTCGCTTGATCGTTTCCCTCGACTATGCCTGAGCGGAAAGAGAGACTGCTCGTAATCTATAAACAATAAGAATACGCGAATATTTTATCAAACCTATCAATACCAATACCCACCTGCACAAACAAAACAAGCAGTGTTGAAACCGGAGAGAGTGTTGCGCACCGTAATGAGGCCACTTTAATAACATGTTATTGGTTAGTTTATGAAAACTTTTGCCTTCTGCGTCACAGCTGATTAATCAAACTTCAGTAACTGTGGGCAGTGGAGGTGTTATGTTTCACGTTCGCGCTCGCGGCTCTCTCTTCCACAGTCTTTGTACTTTGGTTGGCAAGATGAAACGGAAGCCATTAAACGTTTTCGAGACGTCAATCAAAAACTTGTCATAAACTAATAGAAACCAAGTGGCAAAGATGCAGTAAGCAGCACTGTGAATCAAGGAAAGTTTGCTTTAAGACTCAAAAAAAGGTTTCACATGGCGTCTTCTCATTCTGCATACACCAGTTCTTGGTGTTTTTGGTAAGCACTCGGGGAAGGGGAAGGTGACAGAGGAAAGTTTGTCCACGGAATTGTGCGTCAGTCCAAAACTCAAAATTCTAACCCTACGTAATAACCAACACATTATTTTTCATATCCTGTCTCTCAAATATGCCAAAACGACAACCTATCCCGTTCTTCACGTCAGGAAGCAAGATTACATGCTTTTTTTCCGGCTGAATGGTCAAAATCCATACCCCATTTTAGAGCAAAAGCCAATTCTCTTTGGGGGTGGCCTATATCTACAGACTGTATCTAGGTTACACAGGGTGTACCACCCACCCCCCTCTCCTCCCCACGTTTAAACGCCACACATACACTCAGGACGATTAAGCTCATTAGCGCGTAACCTTGGCAAAGTCCGTCTAGAAGAAAGGCAAGGCGATTAATCAAATGGGAAGCCTGTGGCTTACCGTGTTCCTTGCTGTGTGGTTGTTACAAAAGCAGGTTGGCTGTGGCTTTCTCGAAGACGACCATACTGCGAGAATAAAGAGAAACAAGAATTAAGATTCTACATTCGACAGTGTTTCATGAACTCGTCTCGCGCTCAGGGTGATGGTTTAATTTAACTGGTTAATGACAAAGCATTGCCGCAATCGCTGCGAAGAGTACTTCTTTCCCAACGACTATTCATAAAAAATTTCCAGGAATGCCTGTCGCAGGATACCTGAGGCAATTTCTTGTGCAACTTCCGTCGTGACAAAATTTACGTTTTTAATGTACACTGCACTACTTACTTGAAACCCTTTGTTGAATTCCTTGTCTTTAATGCTGGAGTGCTGGAATACCGAGTCCAGGATGAGAGGGTGTTTTCTCATCCAGCTCACAAACTCTATCTTGGTTAGTTTCCCATTCTAAGGAAGGACGGAGAGATAGAACGTAACCGATAAGTCTTACACTAAGAGAGAAAATCAGTGTAGACAGACAGGACCCGTGGTAACATCAATACATCTAGACACTTGAGGCCATATACTTATGTACATTCTTGAGCCCATATACTAATATACAGTATACATAGTGAACACGTGAAGCCACTTAAGGAAGCTGGCTTCACAGTCGTATACAAAATCATTAGAAAGCTCCTATGTTCAACAGTTGATGTTAGTGTCTCGACCTCTCGAGAAACAAGTGAAGGTTCAAAGCTTCTCCTCGAGGCGAAATTGCTCCTTTGTGTGTTCATGAAACTTTATTTGTACTACAGTACTATATGGTGAATAATTTAATCCGAATTAACTAAAAGACGGCTGTTGTTCGATTCGTTCTCTATACGTCCATCTTGTATCTTATTTTCTTTACTGTCAAAGTCACACATCAATAAAGGACGACTTTTAAGAAGAAAAAGAAAATTACAAAAAACGAAACGCTCTCCTCGAGCGAGAACAGCTACTATTTCCGTTAGATGAATAATCATATTCAAACACTAATTGATGGAAACTACAATAACCTGAAAAACCCCACGAACCTTGTTGTACCTCAGGTAAAGACATGCCGGTAAAAAAATTAAATCTTTTTACTGCTAACGGTGTCACAGTTCAGAACTAAAAAGCAAACTTGCAAATTTCCAAAGGTAAATAAATAAAAACAAACAGCACTACAGAAACGTACTCCGCAACTGCTTTCGTTTGAGTGGTCACACTTTTATGATTTTATCCACAAACTCAAAACTGACAACCCCATTTCAGAGATCACCATCTGGTTCTAGATTTAAGGGGAAAAGTATAGGTAAACGAAATCATCGGTAAGTGTTTTCGCGGCAGGGTTTTACGATTTCATTTACACTGCGGCCATAAATTAATCGTAAATTTATCTCTGAGGAAGAGAAGCGAATATTGACAGCAAAAGATCACGTTTAGATCTAACTCTCATAATTCTAACCTTTCTGGAGAAATGCGTGTTCTCCTTTCGACTCCCGTTGCCTTTGTCACAAACGAAGCCAAAATATATCCAGAATTGCAGAAAGAAATCTTAATGACAGCGTGAAATAATCTCCTACATTAGTACGTTTCGGTACAAAGCGGTCGTGTTGTCTAAGAAAATGCTAATGATATACTTCGTTCATTTGAATTTCTAATAATTCCAAAAAAATTCCCAGTTGATTCAGGTGGACAATATGAGGTTTGAATGGCTTTTGTCCGTACAAAGTGGACCTATTGACATTGGTTGTTCGAGACAAAGCTGTGATGTTTAATTGTTTAGTACACTAAAATTAATAAAAATGACAACAACGAACAAAAAATAAACACTGTTAAGTGACAGGTCACGATATGAAACGAGGTGAAGCGGGAAATATCTTCACGTAGGAAATTTTCACAATTATATGAATAATTTAGGCCCGATATCTATTTGAAAAAAAAATTAGCAATACGCTAAGGCTCTCTTTTAAAACTAAAATTGTTCACAATATAAAAACAGTGTACAAGATAAAAAAATCAAGAAAAATAAATACATGAATTGATGTTAAAGAATTAGTTTTTAAACTGCTCTCAGAAAAGACAGTAAAAAACTTGTCCTGTGTTCTCTCTGCCAGGGCTCCAAAATTTCAAAAGTGTTCATAAAACACAGTTTACAAATGTTAAAACGAGAACAGGCTTTCAGACACGTTTTGAGACGCAAACTGCTTTCGCCCTTGAAAGCTGATTTTACTGGTCAGGAACAGAGCTGAGTAAGGCCTTGTCACAAGGTATATCGGGAACTCTATGCTCCTTGAAACAAATTGTCTACACGTACGTTTTACAGTTACCGTGCACGCCACCGACACAACTGGCGCAGCGTGCGTCCGAAAGCAAACATTATCCCACTGTTAAGGCTTCATTTTAAGCCTACCACTGGTCATAAGTCCTCAAGATATGTCTATATAAGTCTACACAGCAAGTCTCGTTTACAGTGTGTCCATTTTGCAACGACTAGTTACTGCAAGGTTCCCTTTAGATTAGCTCTGGATAAACTAGATGCATCTCTATAAATATTAAAAGAGAAGTCCACCACAAGCTCAGCTCAACATAAAGTAACACTAAACTAATTACAATAAAGGTTGACTAACACAATGTTTTGTACTTGCTGCAATTCCGGGAAGATGAATTCTAAGTATTAGCAGAACTGCAAATAACTGTCGGTCATCGGACAATGTACGACTAAAATTGGCCCATGTGCGACAAAATCTTAACTTTGCTCGGACATTATGTCCGGACAAATTCTTTTACCAAATAATAAGTAAATAACGATAAAAAATATTTATTTCAAAAAGACTTCCACTTGAAAATAATAATCGAAAAAAAACATCCGACCACATTTCTGTTTTGTCCGACCAAAATGGAGAGTTGGTCGGACATATGTGAGGGGCACCCAATGGTTCATTTCGGGGAATATCTGTTCTGAAGGCCTAACATAGCCTGAGATTTTCGGATTTAATTGCAGTGAAAGCTAGAGATTTCTTCGGCAAAACATCACGTCGGACTTGCGTAACAGGAGGACTTGTTAGTTCCTGTTGTTTTTGTAGGGACAAATATGTCGTTTAGAGTGCAAAATAAGGTCAGCTAGCATTTTCGGACAGCCATCAGCAGCTCGGAAACTCGGTGGGTAGGATACTGTTTCCTAAAATTTTCTGCGGCCTAAACTTCCAGCTAAAAAATCCGAACAGATCAATCTGTATTAGCTTACACAAATATGCCTTTAAAAGGTTCTGAAACAATCTGAGAAAGCAGAAAATGATATTTCAAGTATTTTGATAAAACTTTCTCGTTGGGCGCCCCTGATAGGTCCTTTCAAGAAAGAAAAATTATTTGCAGCCCTGTATTAGTGATAAGGGAAACATAGTACATATGAGCTATAATAGGTAAACCCTCATTATACCATTGTTGTGTCATTATACCGTGTAAGGGCAAAACAACGTGCAAAATATGCCAGCGTATTACACCTCGGTATTACAATGTACAATTCAGGTTTGACCGGGTTTTTCCGCTGAAGGAGGACGAAGCAAAAACAAAATGCAGTGGAATAATAAACCTCTTATTCGGTGTTTTGGTCAATAATACGTGCGGACATTTTTATTCATTGCTCGCAATTTTGCTCGTCCCTGTGGGGCTCGAAAAAATACTACGCATGCAACCCGTAAAACATCCGCCCGTACTATCTACGAAAACACCGAATAAGGTGTACATTGTATGTATTCATATATATGATATTGCATAGATTTCACTTCGAAACTGTATTTATTTGGTCATGAGCCCGGGATATCTAAGAGACAAGTCTAAGTCCCCGGCGGGACCACTGAGCTGCAGTAAGACAAGTGGCGTTTGGTTATTTACAACGTGCATATAAGTTTCTGCTCACGTATTTTCTGGTAATTAACCTCTTCCACCGCCGATATATCAGAGCTTATATATAACGAGGATTTTACAGTATGTGAATAAGGGAAAACATCGTGAGAGGTATAGCTAAAAGCGATCACGTCACGGAGGGCACTCGGAAGTAAAATTTTTCGTTCTTGCGTCATCACACCACAAAAGAGACACTAAATTTAAACACGAGTTTCCTTATCGTTAATGAGGAGCAAAACGGGTCAATATTTTTTTAAAAATTATTGACCAATATCAAACAACTGTTGGATGAGGTTTATGTGGTGTCCGGTTCGCCTTCGTCTTGGATTAATCACACCAACCGAAACGTATATTGCCATTCAGAATTCTTAAAGTGCTTATGAAACGAAATATCACAACTAAGGCCCGGTTCAAACGTCAAACTTTACATGTGCCGAACCTAATAGCTATTTGGGTCGACCTAGGACGGCAGGGTCGACCCAAATACATTGTGTCGAACTTAACTGATTCATACGTCGAACTTTACATGTGCCGAACCTAATAATTAGGTTCGGCCCGAATTCCTAAATGTCATGCTGTAACGACGATTTTGATGCCGGGAAAATATATTGTTTGGCATTGCGGGAACGTATCAATAAAAGCGATTTAAGTTGAGCACCTCACACTAGAATTCTACAATAAGGAAAGTTCTGCAAGCAGTCTCTTTCTTCTCCTAATTTTTGCTCAGCGCGAGAAGATCACGGGAAACGGAAAAAGCTTAAGGACCACTACCCGCAGCCTAACGTCTTTCATGATTACAAGTTGATTTGCCAGTTCACAAGATTCTTCACGAAGACTAAGCTAATTAAACTTTTGAAGTCTTTGGGCAGAATTCGTTCATTTGTTCTATATGTAATATGGCTGAAAGCGCCGAGGCGCCGTTTGCTCACTTAGTGACTGACTATCGTCCAAACGAATAAATTGCTACACAGCGGACAAAATTCGTTCAGCGAAGAGAATTGGCAGTTCGGAGACCTTTAAATTTTAGGCTGGCATTACACCCAGAAGGGCAAAAGTTTTACACAAAAAAACGCCGTTCAGTAGTTGCATAAATAATATACAGTAAGTGAACTGAGACCGACTTACATGTACCACTTTCTGTTCAAGGTCGTACTGGGGTATATTTTTATATCATTGATCTATCTGTTGTAATCAAAATTCTCTCCCTCATTCCAAAATGACCTGAAATTTTTTGATCCCTCATCCCACAAAATTGCACAGCCCGAACCCTGATGCCTCTAAAAGCCGATAATCCTAATTGTTATCCTAATCCTAATCCTAATTGGGATTAGCACTGATCCTGTTCCTAACCCTATCGCTTATGTTCCCAGATCCAATCCTTGTCATTCCTGATCCCACATACCTCGTTTATAAGACGCTGCATTTTGGTAGAGCTGCAATTACAACGGAATGTGTTTGACGGGTTAAGATTTGATGAAAGGTGATATTCACACGGAGCTAATGTAAGCCAAGTCTTGGTTTACGACAGCAACTTTTCAAGTGACAGGATAACATCGACATTCTTGGCCTCCGGAAGATTGATCAGATTAGATATAATATAGGTGACGTGTTTAAATGATAATTCAAGTGTTGTTGTGAGTATGTGGTTTTCTGACGGTGAGAAAGTCAGAAGGGAAATAGCGGTTATTTCCTATGACCCATCTTTTTGCCACATTCTAACCCTTGTGGTCATTTTGCTTACTCACCGTCCTTTGGTTGCATTGACTGAAAGCATCTCTGACGAAGTTCTCTATCGCAATGTCTACGTCTGACAACGGCGTGGAATCAGGTACACCTGTAAAAGTAAGAAGAGAAAAGACAATAACTTAAGTTGCACGCCTGACAGCTGGCCTGAGGTTTTCATTAAACTTCAGACGGATTCAGACGTGGTTATCAAACGTTTACGTCACAATATATTACAGCCGTGGTTACACCACCCTAGGTAAACATGATTTCTCCAGTATAATTTTGCCTTGGTAAAAAAAGCTGGGGTTTTCATTTACCTGGGTAATTAAGGTTACATGTGCCCATTCAAGGGGGTAAATTTTCTGGCTGCTAGGGGGAGAAAACAGACGCTTAACACAAACGGCTATTAGCCGTACTGTACCGTACCGAACAAGAAGACGACGAAACCACTCGAATGGATAGGATGCGAGATCCTCGGTCTGTTGCATTTCCAGACACGAAAAGAATTCTCGATACATATGAAATAAAACGTGCAATAAGCCTCAGCATTCCGTTCAAATTCAACACTCACAGCATTGCTCAATCTTCCACACGCGGACGCCGCTTGCAAATTAGGCCATGTGGCTGATCACGTACTGCACGTGCAGTGTCCAAAACTCGGCTTCTCATTGGTAGGTTTACCTGGGAAACCGAAGGACCCTTCAAACCACCGAGGGTTTTGCTTGGGGCATTTTTTACTGTTCTCAGACGCTTCATCATGAAAATTTACCTCAGGAAAATGCCACTTTTCCCAGGGAAACCTCAAATTTACCTAGGCAAAGTTGCCTCTTGTAACCACGGCTTTTATCCGTATATTGAAAACGGCTTTTTGACGGTGGAAGATTAAATTTTACTAGGTATTTTGACGGTTGACGTTTTAAGGGGAAATATTTTCTTTGACGATTTAAGCTTCAATGTTATCAGCGTGTTTTTGAGGTCATTAATAATATTTTTTTTTTCCGCGGGTGATCTTTCTTTTTGAAACTAGTCAAATTTTCCTCTCACTCTAAAAAAGCTTTATTTAAGTTATGCAAAAGTCGTCAACTTCAATTTCAAATATTGTGATTTTCCATATTGTATTTACTGAATAACTGTTAAACAACATTCTCAGTTGAGAGCTGGATGAGCTGTTGAACTGCTTAGCTAGATCTGAGACTATTCGACGACCAATAAATAA
Source organism: Siderastrea siderea (assembly GCA_964030785.1). Classification (NCBI taxonomy): domain Eukaryota; kingdom Metazoa; phylum Cnidaria; class Anthozoa; order Scleractinia; family Rhizangiidae; genus Siderastrea; species Siderastrea siderea. The sequence goes on along the minus strand of OZ034971.1, from coordinate 1,852,765 downwards.
CCGCTTCCGTTGATGGTTGTCGGTAAAAATTACCTTATTTGACATTGAAGGTTAAATTTTAGAGCATGTTTTGCACATTAGTAAAAATGTCGTGATTACGTAAACTGGTCTTCTGGCGGTTTGAGCTCTTACCTTGAGCGTGACTTTCTCTGACATGAACAATCCTACAAAATTCAAAAATCACTTTGATCATCATTATCATTCTACAGAGTTTTCTTGATCAATAAAGTGATAAATGCTGCAAATGAGTGAGTCATTTATGTGACCCCAGTGAATACAAAGCAACCGTTAAATTTAGCCTGAAAAACTTCTTTGCCCTATATACATGCACGTTTTAGACCTTCACATACCATACGCAAACAGCAAAAAGTTCTTCACTCTGTTTGACGGCACCTGACCACTGAAACCTCTCCGCCGTAATGAGTGAAGGTAAAGAAAAACTGTGCACACACTAGTGTTTGTAGCACTGCAGTATATACTTCCAGCAAAATGACACCTGGTAACCTCTAAGAACGCCTCTGAAGTTATCAAGATTTCATAACCATTCCCACGACTATTAGATGACTAACTTGTTTTACCCAAGCGCATGAGCAGTATTGGGAAATAAAGGCAAGAGATAATGGAAGCATGTGAAGTTTATGGCATGTTTGCAATATTTGTGATATAGATTTCTCGATTTTTACTGACTAGAAGCGAGCTTAAATACCAGCTATCTTGTTTGGTTATTTGCGAGTTTGCCCAAAAATATCTGAAGATTTTCAAATTAAAGTGTTTTGACAGAGGCCGTCTGCTACAAATAATAACTATGTAATAACCACAGGCTCATAATTCAAAATATTCTATGCATTAATTACCTTGCTGCAGCAGACAGTAAAGATTTCAGCATGATCGTTATTTCTGAAATATTGACTCCATCACTCCCTGAAAAAGAATATTAACATTTTGAACTGTCAGGGCAAGTACAACATTTACAGTGTTGTGTATTAGCACTGCCACTGATTCTCACAACGTTTTTGACCGTTTTCTGGTATACATTTTATGACTGAATGGCACTAATGCACCCCTGCAGAGACACAGTTCAATATCAAATCAGTATTGAAGCAATGTTGGTGATATGTGGTTACACGTCTGACCTTTAACCCCTGGAAGTAATGACTTTCTAACGTCTTCTATTTCAACCAGCCAATTGTCAGTATTTGTCAGTAGCGAAATTCATGGTTAGCATAAAATGTTACAATTTTTACTGAGTTAAATGAAACAATGGATTCATGAATAGATTTGCCATGTTGAATATGGCAAAAATGTGAAGCTCTGAATTCAATTCACACTTCCATAAAAATGAAATACTCCGCACATGCCATTTAATTCTCTGGAAATTTGTGAAATTCAAATTTTTGAAGCTCTTTTATTAATATTTCCTTGAGATTGTATAAGATCACTTCAAAACTTCAAATTGTTATTATTGTTATTTTTGTTGTTGTTGCTAAATTGCCGGGGGCAGGGATAATCACATACCCAGTTTTTCATTTAATTCAGTATTTAAAATCTCCCACTAATGGCAAATTCTCAGTTGAGAACCCTACATGTAACTTCCATTTTGATTGTCATCAGATCAATAATTGATCTGATGACAGATCAAAACAATTTTTCAAAAAAAAAAATCAAAAACTATGTTAAGTGGCTTGCATGGATTATAATGAAGAACAGAAAAGTTACTGTAACAGATGATGAATTTTAAGCACAGATCGTGAACAACTGGTCAAAGAATCTTATTGTTTGACCTACCATCAAGGTTGAACTGTAACAGCATTGAAGAGTCCAGACAGAAATATGGGAAGAAAAGTGAAAACAGCAAACAGTTACTGCATGTATAAGTTAAAAAATAAGAATTCAAATAGTTTTATCGTGCAGATACATGAACCGTGGCTATCCAAACAAAACTTTGAGGCAAACTTTCATGGGTATCAATCTCGTCATCTTCTGATTGGCTTATTTAAGAATTGAAGGGGTGCCTGGAATAAAGCCCCAAGTGACTTCTGATTAGCTGCTAAATTCTCCTTCCAACTTGCCTTGTATGTGCTTGTGAATCAAAGGGAGAATTAGGCATTAGATAAGGAGTCACTTAGGGTGTTATTGAATGTACCTGTTCAATTTGTCTCAAAATTTTGTCTCGGTGGCCACGGTTCGTGCAATATCCAAATAATGAAATGTGGAGGTACTCTTAATTTTCTGTTTTGACAGCCATTTCCAACCTAAGTACTATAAACATGATACACATGGTCTACCATATTTCCATGCAATTAAATTGCAGTGTGTCATCCCCCGCTCTGCCTGTGATTTGACTTCATCATGCTACATGTACTTCTGTCTGAATGTTGCAGGAATATTTTGCTGGCAAAAATTTCAGATGTGACAACACTTAATTTACATTTTAAGCTTTATATATATCCTTCCATTTCACTTACTGTCACAAGTACAGGAAAAATCCAGTGGTATGTCCAATTTAGGAGAGGAGGATTAAAAATGTAATTAATTTTGGGTGCCCACTTAGGTGAGGTGTTAAACTTGAGGTGTTAGGTGAGGTGTTTTTGTATGTGGCTAATTGACCATTACAGACTGTCAGAATGTGCGATCCATTACTGAAGGTTTGACTTTGACAGTAATAACTTACACTACATAACTATATTATAACTTACACTACATTATAACTTACACTACATGTACTTGTAACAAACACTGTGTTACAATATACAGGGTTCGTACCTTTTTACAAAAACAATTTTCCAGGACTTTTCCAGGACTTTTTCATGACTCAAATACATTTTTCCAGGACTTCCAAATGCACAATAATTGAAACAATATTATCCTTACGAATTAGAAATCCAAAAATAATACTGAAGAAAATCGTTTTTAAAGAAACCTTCATTACAAGAGTCTATAGATTTCCAGGACTTTCCAGGACCTGCATTAATTTTCCAGGACTTTCCAGTCCTGGAAAATGCCAGAATAAAATTCCAGGACTTTCCAGGATTTCCAGGACCCGTACGAACCCTGAATATACTTTAAGGTCATTCCCCCGAAATAAAATTTAACATACGATTTTTGTCAAAATTTCACAAGCTGTTATCTATCGTGCAGTGTTTTGAAATATAAAATAAAAAGAATAGGTCCCTATGTCCGTATACGAGATAGCATCGTCTCAAGTTAACCATAATTCCATGCAATTTCGCCTAACAAACACATGTTTATTTGATCAGTTTACGCTACTTTCCATTGGAACAGGAAGCACATAATTACAAAGCAAATCTTGAAACAATATACTAGATGTAAAAGATCGATAACAAGGAACAATTTACTAGATGTTTATGGCAGATGCTTGAAGCATCAGACGAAATTGACTTAAAACCTTCCTTACGTGCGTGTTCCCTAGGTCATGATTTCATCTCCATGAGTAACGCATTTCTAGTAATAATTTTTTTTTCGAACATGTGTTTTTTTTCTAACTCTTTAAACGAAAAGAAGATGAACGGTAGGTCGAAAATATGTGGAAAAAACAAATGACTTTTCTTTTCTCTGGTGGGCTTAGCCTCATAGGAAACCTATAATTTACTCCCTAGACGTGCGGCAACTGTGAGCGCGCGCTAATGACGCAACAAATCGTGGGCAGTAAGGATGTGCAATGCAATACAGGGCAATGACCTAAAGTACATTTTGAACATCATAGTAGTTACCATGTCAAAGATGATCTGTCCTCTCTCTTCAGTTGAACCTCTTAGACACAAAGCGAGACCACCTAAACAGAAGCAAGCATTAATAGCATTGAGGTGGTAAACAAAGAAATAATAATTTTTAAAAAGTTGGATCATTGGCCTTAACTAAAAGAGACAAAATTTACCAAGGGCATTGTTTAGATACCTAAAAATTCATCGCAATCAATACGACCATTTCTGTCTTTATCAAAAGCTGCAAACAGTCTCTCCGCCAGAACCCCATCTAACGGAAAATAATGCAAGCTGCAACGAAAAGATGAATCTAATCAACAAATTATGTTACAAAGAATAGACATGTCTACAGTGCTTTCAATAAGCACTGACAACCGACAAAAAGCATCTGCAAATTCGCTCAAAGATGTTGGCTACTATTTTCCCTAAACTGAAGTAATTAAAGAAAGATTTCTTTCAAACCTTGTTGATACAGTCGGCTACTCTACTCAAACCGGCTGCCTACTTCAAATTTTATTGAAACCCCTGTGTCTAGAAATAACAAACTGGGCCATTTGCATCCCAGGGTGTCTAGGTGAATGTTAGGTTTACAATCGAACCTTCCCTCTCCTTTCTGCAACACAGGCCATATGAAGACAAAAAAAAAAAAAACAAGTACATGGAACAGAACAATCAGATCAACATCAGTTGAAAGTGACTACATCATGACAAAAGGTAACCAAATGAAAGCTGTAATTCCATTTTAATTTAAGGGGTTGTTTTGGAATAAGGAGCACCTTGACCCCCACATATCAGTCCATAAAAATAACCTGGAAATGCAAAAGAACTAAATAATGTTTACAAATATTCAGAAAGATTGATGACAAATCAGTGTTTTGGTTACTGAGTGACTGTAATTAACTAAGTAATTTATGATCTTTTTCAAAGACATTTAATTTTCCACTTACAATGTACTCCTATCAATGTACTTGTCCCTGGGAGAAAGGGCAGCTAATTTCTTGTAGACATTTACCATATTTTGAACTTCACATTCTGAAACTAGTACAAAAGATGTGCAAGTTAATAAAGGGTCACATGTCCAAAATTAAAAATATAGTTACCTTTGTTTTATTAACAAAAATCACTCAGTGTTCAGACAACTTTCAAACATTTTAACCTAAAATGCAGTGTTAGTAATTCCAAACTAACCCAATGCTTTATAATTCTGTTCATAGCAACCAACCAAGGCAAACATTTCACCGATTTCTCACAATGAAACTCAAGCTTTTTATTATTTCCAATAGTTTGGGAATAACTTTGTCAATGAGACCTTGGACCCTAGACTCAGATCATACATGAGTCACAGGATTATCACATGCACATACATGTACAGTTGTAACATTGACATCCATGCATCTTCTTTTATCCTTCAACTGACAGATGCTTTCCATGGAAAGTGAAAATTGCCTTTTTTGTTTTTGTAAATATTTCCTAGTAAATAATTTTATTTTGCAATCAAATGTCCATATGCCCTGAGTGCCAGAGGTTTTTCAGTGAAAACCAGCAAACCAGCAGCGAAGCCATGACAATGAGACGTAAAGTGCCAAGAGAAAAAAACTGTGAAGGTAGTTTATTTTGCTCGGGATATTTAGAGAATGGACCTCTGGAGTCAGAGTAATGTCCATCTCCCCCGGGGGGGGGGGGGGGGGGCGTACTCCCATATACACGCTATATGGGTATGTGCCGCTGTGAAGGGTATGGTTTTCAAGCTGTTTAGTCTGGGATAGGGTACGGAAATCAGAGAGTTTTGGTCTAGAATAGGGTATCATTTTCAAGGAAACTAATCACTTGGTTGGAGAATTTAGTCTAGACTAGGTTTCCCGGGAATTGACACTAAAAAGAAAATCAATTTGGCAAATTTACCGGCAACTAGCAAAGAAAGCGTTAATAAAGATGGGTTTAATACCCAGGATAGGTTATCACTGAAAACACTGCTGGATATCCTAGACTGTCAACATTCGGGATTTAGACGGAAATCGGTGGTTTTTAACAATAGCTAAAAATAAACAGTTGATTGTTCTTCATAATGCATACGTGCGTGCTCGAGACAACTCAGCGTGTGAGCTGTTCCCGGGCCGTGTTCAGCTGTAAAGTGAGATGGCATTGAGATGTTTCAGCCAATAAAACTCTTGACATGTGGTGGAAGGCACGCCGTTTTGGGAAGAAAAGACGATATTATTGGTTCAATTTAAAGAAATCAAGGAGAATCCAGAACTGTCGTTGTAAAATTCAGTGTACTATCTAGTTCACTTTTATTTCAGAAATATTTGGTTTTAGCCAGGTTATTCTAGTTTATGGTTTTGTTATCAGTAATATTTTTGTATATAGAAATTGTTCTGAATATCTGAAATGAGTACGTTGTACTGTTTTAGTTGTAGTTTATAGAAGTTGTATATAAAACGCGTTTTAGTTGTTGTAAACGTAGAAGTTATTTAGAAAGTCGACGTTTTTTGCTGTTGTATCCGAAAGGCAACACTCATGACGGTTCTTTATTCACTCAGGTTAACCTGAAATTGAGGACTTGATGGAAACAAAAACTGAACAAGTATAAATAAACTTTTATTTTGAGAGCATTATTTAAAATGTGACGTAACATTTTTGTCTTCGCTGGACTGTGTTAGTAATGGAGTTTCTCAAAAATAGCTAGTCTGGGATAGGGTTACGGATTTTTGGTGTTTAGTCTAATATAGGGCTGCAAAATGCACCTCAACTTGGTCTAGTTTAGGGTAAGGGTTTCAGAGTCCCAGCGGCACACCCCCGCCCAAAAATTTGCAGAGTACCTCCCCCCCGGGTCATCTCCACCCCAAGGAATGTCACTGGCAATTCTGAGGGGAGTAGTCCCAAAGGCCAAAATTTCTTTTTAAAGGATTAAGCATGAAGCTAAACTGGAATTTCCAGAGGGGTGGTGTGGAGCAGAAGGGAGGGAGAGGAAATTTTCTGGAACAAGTTAGTATACAATTTTTCTGGGACAAGTATATATTTAGCAGTCAACCAAAACAATTTTCATTAGTCTACTAGTCTGAGTATTCTATTAGCAATAGTAAAATGCACCGATTGTTGACTGTTCCCTTAAAAAAAATAATGGCCTAGCTTATCTTAAGTCATACACATATTGTACTTGCTATAATCTCTGTGATTTTAGGAAACAACTAAGCATTTTAGTCAGTACAAAGTCGTGCGTTTGGGTAATCATAACTCATCAGGTTAACTTGTATTTAGTTTTTTGCCCAAAATCTTGAACAAAAAATTGACTTGTTACAAAACCCAACTTTCTACGGAATATTAAACCTCTACGCACAATACATGTATGTATGTTCACTTTATAACAGTAACCATAAATTATTAATCAGCTTATAATATTTGTAAGGAAGATCTGCCACATATAGAGGTGTAGATCATAATATTGTATTTAGAGTTTTACTCCTTAATTGATTTGTTGAAAGTTAAAAGTAAGCTAGACTCATAAGTCACACTGCAAGCCCTACAAATCAGCAAAAGCTATAGGGAGTGAAAATATTACCTAATAATATATATAATGCTCTAAATGTGTATTGACGTTTAGATAAACTTGTTACTAAGTATACTCACATCTGTTTAATGGACTCTTCTTGTACAGATCTTTCGGCTGTGGCGGATGAACGACAAAGTTACTTGTTTCCACAGTGTTTATTCTTGGCTGCACTTGTCTAGCAAGATCCTGTCCCATATTTGAGGAATGAAAGTCATCGTTTCTGTCGAGTCATCGTTTCCTTTGGCCGGGTTTTTGTCTTGTTTGTTTGTCACGAACGTGACTAAAATTACAACTTCAAAACTGGAGAAACCCAGCAGCCATCCTTAGTGTTTCCAGCTCGATGAGTTCTCAGGGTCAACAAGGATATCTTCTTTCATTCATAATGTGGGCCAAATGCGAATTAAAAACACGTTTGACAAGCTTATAAACAGCAGTAAAAATTTGTCGTTATCAGACCTTCGCAACGATGTGGAGTGAATCTTCTGTCTTCAGGTCGTAAAATAGATGCCACACAGAAGTTATAGTGTCCTGATCTTGTAGATCTGCCTTGTCACTGCTTTAACCTAGCAGCTGTTTCCACTAAGAACACATTTATGTAATATATACAGGCTGACAATTGAACGTTACGTGAAGGCGGATTTGTTCGCCAGGAAACGGTCAAACAAAAACAGTCGTGGTGCTTTTGAACGTGAGAAGACCGGGCCCGAAGTTTGAAAACATAAGACTTGGGGGACCCCGGGTCGGAGCAAAATGATTCTTAAAATTGGGTTAATCTTTGTCACTTTTACAAGTAATCATACAAATATCTACTTTTCTAGCGTCTTAACGAATATTGTTTTACATGTAAAAATTCTAGAAACCACAGATCCCGACAAATGGGAATCCCGACCCCGGCTCCCTGAGCATCTTTCGGTTTTCACAGCAGCTTCATTTCCGGTCACGTGCTCATGTTTCCCTCCCAGCTTTCTGATCTGCAGTCAGGTCGTATTCAGCTGATCGTCTGGTCGTTTACGGACTATCAAAAGCTATAAAGCCGGCAATCACAGAAAGTACCGGCGTTTGAATTGCAAGAAGGATAACATTTTTTATCCCAGAAACGCTACAGGTTAGTTTATGCGTTGGTAGCGATTTTGCCTGCGCAGCATTGGCGCGAAATCTCCTCCGGCAAGTTCTTCTTCTACGCGGAGGGGTACTCAATGGGCTATTCCATTTAATATCTGCACCCCCCCGGTTGAGGACTGACCTTTCCCTCTTACCACTAAAAAATTCCATTAAAAAGTGTTAACCCCTAAAGACTTCCTTAAGAAATGGGTTTACCCCTGAAGAATTTTGCAAAAAAAGCATTTACCCCTAAAGAATTCCATGAAATCTCAGTTTACCCCTGAAGAATTCCACTTATAATATGGGTCTTACCCCTAAAGAATTCCCCAGCTTCTGGCTTTTACCCCTGAAGAATTCCACCACTTTTATCCCTTACCTGTGAAGAATTCCACTGTTCCTCAACCGGGGGGGTGTGGATGTTAAATGGAATAGCCCAATAAAGTTCGGGGAGGCTCCGCTCGGAGGTTCAAACCCTTAGCCTAAAACAATAGAATTTCAGTCGTTCTGGTTTACTTGCCCAAAGGTTGCGAGCTTTTATATGTGTTTCGCGTTGTCATTTCTGCCAAAAGTTTAGCATCCTTTCATATACTTAGCTTCAGCTGCCGTCTCTTCCACTTTGGAGCGGATTTTGTGACCCTTTCATATCCTAAAATGAGTTCTTCCACAACCTCGAACTGATTATCTCAAAAAAAGTTTTTCGTACAGCGGAGCTCAGTTGTGGAACAACTTACCTGTAGACCTAAGACAAGCATCTTCACTGGCCGATTTCAAATCTAAATTAAGTCGGCACAGTTTAAAGTAATATCTAAATTTTACATGTAGTGAATTTTAGACACGGCCTCCATGAAAAGCAGACTTTTCTTTTGTTATTTTGAATTTGTTGTTATTAAATTTTTGTAGTTAGTTAGATAGGTAGATAGTCCAGTAATTTAATTGACTGATGGAAAAACCGTGTATAAATAAAGTTATCTTATCTTATCTTATCTTATCTTTTCCCTACCCTATAGTATATTGCAAGCATAAAAGGCACTCCTTTAGGGCAGAGCCTCCCCGTAAAGCCCACTATAGGGAGTACCCCCCAGGGTTCTTCTAGAACTGTCACCCGGGGGGGGAAGGGGGCGGGGGGTACTCGAGTAGGTTTGGGGTGGGTGTGTGCTGCCCAAGCCTCCAAATTAGAAGGGTTTTGCATTCAAAGTGATACCAACTCACTGACAACTTAGTTCTTGTAAACATGTTGCCTCACTCGCTTCAGCAAGTGAATTTTTTGCCACTTTATTGACTATCTGTCAGTACTACCTCATATGTGATCCTTTTTTATTAGTAGCTTCAAGTTCCACTTTTTGGTACTGATAAAGAGGATTGCAGTCTTTACCTGTACCCAGAGTCCCTGCAGTCTTTGGTTGGTATTTAGTCACCGGTTCCTAGTAACAATGTCAACGATCAAGGGATGAGCGGACCTTGTAAATAATTTCACGATAAAACCTTTTTACAGAGAGTTTACATCAATATTTGGTTTTTCAGTTTCAGGTTAAAAAAAGATGACACTACCTTCGGCACTCAACATCATTGCATAATTTGACTTTTGTTTGTATCAACAGACGTTAACAATATGGAAGATACATGTACAGAGAAGAAACATTTTGAATGTTTCCAATGCAAGAAAAGTTTTGAAAAGGTTGGAAACTTCAACAGACATTTACTAATCCATAATAGTAAGAAACCTTACGAATGTACACACTGTAAAAAGTGTTTTACGCAAAAGTGCAATCTGGATCGTCACCTAATGACACAGCATGAAAATGGGAAGCCCTTCAAGTGTGAACACTGTGGAAAGACCTTTAAGGCAGCATGGAATCTCACCCAACATGCCAAAATACATATGGGGAAGATGCCATATAGGTGTACAGAGTGTGACAAAAGCTTCAGACAGTCAGTGCATCTTCAGGTGCATAAAAGAATACACTCAGGAGAAAAGCCATACAAATGTGATCAATGCAGCAAGGCTTTCAAGCAGTCATCTCAACTACAACAGCATAAAACAGTTCATCTTGATGAGTACCCCTATCGCTGTAATCAATGTCAAGCACAATTTGTACGGGCATCGTCTTTGCAATCTCATTTAAGAACTCACACTGGTGAAAAGCCTTTTACATGCAAACACTGCAAGATATCATTTCGATTTAAATGTCTCTTAACTAAGCACAGTAAGACCTGCCACTTGTGGGAGGAGTCCAAGATGTGCTCTGTGAAAGGATTTACTTCAGAGGAGCAAGTTGACTTAAAAGCACCAAAGAAACATACTAACCACAGCAAAAGGCAGAAAACTGAATGTTGGGTTTGTCTCAAAATGTTTAAACATTCAGCTGACTTGCTGAAGCACATCGATGGACACTGTCAAAATTCTGACACTGACCATAGTGCTGGTTAAAAGTGAGCACGAACTATAAAGCAAACTGCTGACCACAATGTACTGGTAGCTTACTTTGTCAATCGATCATACTGATGTTAGAACACTTAACCTATTACTCCGTTTCCAGAATTCATGAAGCATAAATGCTGTTTTGACCCATGTTGTTAAGTTCATGCCATGGCACTCTGTCTTTGTAAGCTACCAAAGCTGCTTTCTTCACATGTATTACTTAAATTTTGTTCTAGTTTAAGATATCATTGTCTTTGGACACCCAGGGGCAGACACAATGTAGCTGGGGTAAGGGAAAGTTGTATGGGTGGGTATTTGATCACTGGGGAAAGACTTCTCTGTCAATATCCCCCCCCCCCCCCGAGTCTCTGAAGATGAGAAACCATTATTGATTGAAATGAGTGAAGGTTAGGATACAGTGCAATTTTTATTGATAACTGTGCAACATCAGTATTATTAATAAATTATTATTACTATTAAATGTTACTGTTACATAAACTTGATAACTTTTCAGTAGACTGTCAACATTGCTCCAGTGTAATCTGTTGGAGAAGGGTAGGTATACAATGCCTTCCAAGCTGGCATGTATGTAGTTCCAGTTGGCCTCAGGAACAATTTGCTAAAAATGTAAAGGAAGGTGTGTTAAAGCCAAATCTGACAGACATTCAGCAAACTTAAAAGCACGGTTTGAATTTCTGCCATTTGAGCAGTGTATACCCGGCCATAAGTTTTTTAAAGTTTCACTAGATGTACATTTTGCATTATTCCACACTACACAACAAGGTAAGGTACAACTTTATTTAAACACGATAACATTAATGAGCAAGAAGTTGTTGTTACAAAAATGCACATGTATTACACAGTGAAAATGGTGAAAGCTTGGTTGATGTTTCAGATTTTTCTCAGAATGCTAGGAAAAGTTATTGTAAGACATAAGTTGTAGAAGTTCTGTTAAGAAAGACACTCAAGTAGGTAGTTTTGAAAAGGATGGAAAATTTGATTTGCATTTCAATTAATATTTAAGTTCAGGTAGACTGCTTTCATCAGGAACAATTTCATTTAGTCTTTCTAGCAAGAGAAATAAATCTTGCAAAAGTTGTTTTGAGTTCCAAGGTTTGTTATTTAACTTATCAAACCACTCTTTCAAGGCATCGTCAGCTTCATTGTTTCCAGTTGCAAGATACTGTTCATACATTGGCGAGGAACTGAGTTGATACATTGGCTTGTGAGAATCTGGAGTAAAAAAGAACTCACGTGCACCCTGCGATTCATAGTATGGACTCATATTGGTAACATTCTCCAAGTAAAGGGTGCCCGGCAAGCAATAGGTAGAAACAGCAGCATCATAGCTTGATTGGTCATCTGTAATGATGCACTGTTTCAAAATTAAAAAGATTTCTAAAATGCGTGTAGGAACTTTGCCCTCTTCCCAATGAATGTCCTCTTTGTAGTTTTGGAACATGAATAAAAGTATGTTTTTAATATGGTAAGATCTGATGAGCCTATGACAACAACTTTTGCAACCAAAGACAGTAGTTAGTTTTGGAAGAAAAGCTGACAAAATACATTTTGCGATGCAGTAGGCCTTTAAGCGACCATCTCCAGATTGGAGAGGAAGAAAACAAGAAAGCTCTAGCTGTGGTGCTGTGATTCTTGTAGAAATTGCCGTATGGAAACCATCTGCCTTACCAAGTATTGCATACAGTTCTAGTGGTGATTGCTCTACAATATTCTTAAGGTATCCAAACAACAGTAGCTGAATATTAAAGTAGTCGATCATGTGTGGATTAACCCCTTCTGGAATGCTCAAAGCTCCTTCAAAATCGTTGGCACTAATTGGCAAACAAAGACACAAGTCAACATCTATTTTCAAATTGCACTTTTCTGACACCAGATGCAATGTAGAGGCTATACCAGAACTACAGAACGTTCTGTCTTCTGTTGCCACTCTTCTCCACCCGGCTGGTAGACGTTTGTCAAATATTTCGGTCAATAATTCCATGAATTTTAAACGTAGAGCAACATCAAGGAATTCCACAAGTCTCTTAGACTGGTCTACAGGTTCAACATCAAATGGTAAGAAATCCACAATTGTTGGGTCCTTAACATATATCCTGATCACATCCTTTCTCACAACAAATTCAAATAAATCCTTGTTTGAAAAGTACTCCAGTACAATCAAGAAATCAAATTCATCCGGTGCTCCTATTTTCGTTTTCTCTGCTACACTTCCGGCTTGAACAAGTTGACACTTCTCAAAGCATTTGTAACACCTTCCAAGTTCCTCTAGGCTTTCTTTTAACATGGTTGTTATTTCGTTCAATATCTCAGCAGTTGTACTGTTATTATGAATTTCGAGTTGATGGGAAAAACACTGTAAAAACTTGTGAAATACTGGACCCACTGCTGCTGGAATACTATGCAGTGCTGTACTACGTGTTGGAGATGCATGCCTCTCTATGCCTGCCTCTATTGTTGTTTCTTCTGAAGTGATTTCTGTTAATTTCCACTCCTCATACGGCCAGCGAGGGACTCTCACGTGTAGCGTTTGTTCCTCAGTCTCTAAAATAGAGTTTGAAGGCCCTGACTTGAACGCTTTTGACGCCATTGACTTCTGTCTAGCGGAAAGGAAGTGAAACTGACTTAGAGGGGTGTCCTGTGTCATTCCGTGACGTCATAAATATTACCCGCCAAGTTAGGGTAAGTACTTGGTGTAGGCAGTCATATAGTGGTCCGGGCGGTGTGGCACTCATATGGCCGGGGTCCGGGCGGTCTAGTGTCTCACCCGTACTTGAACATCCTTAGCCATCATTAGCCACCCTTAAACATCCCTAGACATCCTTAGCCGTACTTAAACATCCTTAGACAACCTCAGCCACCCTCAAACATCCTTAGACAACTTTAGCCACCCTTAAACATCCTCAGACATCCTTAACCGTACTTAAACATCCTCAGACATCCTTAACCGTACTTAAACATCCTCAGACATCCTTAGCCGTACTTAAACATCCTTGGTCATCCTTAGCCGTACTTGAACATCCTTAGTCATCCTTAGCCCTACTTAAACATCCTCAGACATCCTTAGCCGTACTTAAACATCCTTAGTCATCCTTAGCCGTACTTGAACATCCTTAGACATCCTTAGCCGTCCTTAAACATCCTTAGACATCCTCAGCCGTACTTAAACATCCTCAGGCATCCTAAGCCGTACTTAAACATCCTCAGACATCCTTAGCCGTACTTAAAAATCCTCAGACATCCTTAGCCGTACTTAAACATCCTTAGTCATCCTTTGCCGTATTTAAACATCCTTAGACATCCTCAGCCGTACTTAAACATCCTTAGTCATCCTTAGCCGTACTTAAACATCCTTAGACATCTCAGCCGTACTTAAACATCCTCAGACATCCTTAGCCGTACTTAAACATCCTCAGACATCCTTTAGCGTCCTTAAACATCCTTAGTCATCCTTTGCCGTATTTAAACATCCTTAGACATCCTCAGCCGTACTTAAACATCCTTAGTCATCCTTAGCCGTACTTAAACATCCTTAGACATCCTCAGCCGTACTTAAACATCCTCAGACAACCTTAGCCGTACTTAAACATCCTCAGACATCCTTTAGCCTCCTTAAACATCCTTAGTCATCCTTTGCCGTATTTAAACATCCTTAGACATCCTTAACCGTACTTAAACATCCTTAGTCATCCTTAGCCGTACTTAAACATCCTTAGTCATCCTTAGTCGTACTTAAACATCCTTAGTCATCCTTAACTGTACTTAAACATACTTAGACGTCCTCAGCTCTATACTTATCCTTAATCATCCTTAGCCGCACTTAAACATCCTCAGTCATCCTTAGTCTTGCTTAAACATCCTTAGTCATCCTTTGCCGTACTTAAACATCCCTAGACATCCTTAGCCGTACTTAAACATCCTTAGCCGTACTTAAACATCCTCAGTCATCCTTAGCCTTACTTAAACATTCTAAGTCATCCTTTGCCATACTTAAACATCCTCAGTGATCCTTTGCCGTACTTAAACATCCCTAGACATCCTTAGCCGTACTTAAACATCCTTAGACATCCTCAGCCGTGCTTAAACGTCCTTAGTCATCCTTAACCGTACTTAAACATCCCTAGACATCCTTAGCCGTACTTAAAGATCCTCAGACATCCTTAACCGTACTTAAACATCCCTAGCCATCCTTAGCCGTACTTAAACATCTTTAGTCATCCTTAACTGTACTTAAACATCTCTAGACATCCTCAGCTCTATACTTATCCTTAGTCATCCTTAGCCGTGACGGGGATAAAGGTGAATGAACCTTGATGAAGGAGAAGATGAACCACTGCAAGATTGTCAAATTAACTATACATTTCAAAATGAGCTTAATAAAACTATTTGATCTGAGTTTCATTGTTATCAACAAACAAGGATGCCTAAGGATGTTTAAGGTCTTTAGGTGCGGCTTAGGATGTCTGAGGATGTTTAAGTGCGGCAAAGGATGTCTAAGGATGTTTAAGTACGGCTAAGGATGTCTAGGGATGTTTAAGTACGGCTAAGGATGTCTAAGTATGCTTAAGGTGTGTAAGGATGTTTAAGTACGGCTAAGGATGTCTGAGGATGTTGAAGTACAGCTAGGGATGACTAAGGATGTTTAAGTACGGCTAAGGATGTCTGAGGATGTTTAAGTACGGCCAAGGATGTCTAAGGATGTCTAGGGATGTTTAAGTACGGCTAAGAATGATTACGGATGTTTAAGTTCGGCTAAGGATGACTAAGGACGTTTAAGCACGGCTGAGGATGTCTAAGGATGTTCAAGTATGGCTAAGGATGTCTAGGGATGTTTAAGTACGGCTAAGGATGTCTAAGTATGCTTAAGGTGTGTAAGGATGCTTAAGTACGGCTAAGGATGTCTGAGGATGTTGAAGTACAGCTAGGGATGTCTAAGGATGTTTAAGTACGGCTAAGGATGTCTGAGGATGTTCAAGTACGGCCAAGGATGTCAAAGGATGTTTAAGTACGACTAAGGATGACTAAGGATGTTTAAGTACGGCTAAGGATGTCTAAGGATGTTTAAGTACGGCTAAGGATGACTAATGATGTTTAAGGACGCTTAAGGATGGCTGAGGATGTTTAAGTACGGCTAAGGATGTCTGAGGATGTTTAAGTACGGCTGAGGATGTCTAAGGATGTTTAAGTTCGGCTAGGGATGACTAAGGACGTTTAAGCACGGCTGAGGATGTCTAAGGATGTTTAAGTACGGCTAAGGATGTCTAGGGATGTTTAAGTACGGCTAAGAATGATTACGGATGTTTAAGTACGGCTAAGAACGATTAAGGATGTTTAAGTACGGCTAAGGATGTCTGAGGATGTTCAAGTACGGCCAAGGATGTCTGAGGATGTTTAAGTACGACTAAGGATGTCTAAGGATGTTTAAGTACGGCTAAGGATGTCTGAGGATGTTTAAGTACGGCTAAGGATGTCTGAGGATGTTTAAGTACGGCTAAGGATGTCTGAGGATGTTTAAGTACGGCTAAGGATGTCAAGGTATGTTTAAGTTCGGCTAAGGATGTCTGAGGATGTTTAAGGGTGGCTAAGGTTGTCTAAGGATGTTTAAGGGTGGCTGAGGATGTCTAAGGATGTTTAAGTACGGCTAAGGATGTCTAGGGATGTTTAAGGGTGGCTAATGATGGCTAAGGATGTTCAAGTACGGGTGAGCGACTAGACCGCCTGGACCCCGGCCATATGAGTAACACACCGCCCGGACCACTATATGACTGCCTACACCAAGTAGTTACCCAAGTTAGCGTGATCAAGCGGGAAGGAAACTCGGTTCTGGAATGCTGCTTCTCAAGCTCGAAATAAACATGTCTGACAATCATGTGAGGGAGAAGTGAAGTGAGATTTATTGTTGGAAAATACCCTTTTCATCCGTTGCCAAAATGTCTTCCCTCTTTAGATCAGAGGAAATGACACTGGCCCAACTTTTTCTTCAAGCAGAGGCAGCGTATTCCTGTGTCAGCGAGCTTGGAGAGTTGGTAAGCAACTTATTTCCGCCAGGGATAGAGACGGTCAAAATACTTACACATGTCAGCTGATTTGTTAATTTTCTTGTTTATTTTCTCATAAACGTTCACATTAACTTTAACGAGAGATTCTATTCTAAGAGACAAAGACCCATACACGACAGGATACATGAATTTATGACTCAGAGACTTTTTGGAAAGATTTTTGCACCGCGCCATACATCAAATTTGTTCATTATTTGTTATCCATTCTGCAACTGCTACCCAATGCATTAAGTGCGCTCTGGGGCTTCCGCTGATTATATTTATAAGGTGAGGGAACAGCTCAGGGAATCAGATACCACGCAGCTCTTCAACAACAACCTCTAATTTCATTGGACCTTGGTACACGCAGCTCTATTGTTTTCAGGGCTAGGGTCCATTTTCCCAGGGAATTGTATGCATCAGGCCACAATCAGGGAAGTTTTAAATTCCTCCTCAAAGTCAGAGAAAAGATAGAGAATTTTATTTTTGGCTAACCACAGATTTTAGAAGAATCTAATTTAATTTTTGGTCAGTCACTTAAAGGTTTGTAAATGTGTTTTGTTGTTGACAAAGGTAATGTCATTTCAAGAATATCTTTGATGACCTGATGAAATTGTTTCTGTGGCTTAATTATATTGTTGGCTTCTTTTACCAAAGGAGTTAATTGTCTTCTCTTTTTCTTTGAAGGGTCTCGTGCAATTCCGAGATGTAAGTGTTTAGATTTTAGACTTTTATGTATTTTTTATGTGAAATTGTTTTCTCGATTGTGTCTAGATTAATGTGCTGATGTCTCATTTCTGATGTTCATAGCAATATAGCCATAAATTTACATTTGAGGAAAAAAGTTTTGGCTAGACATCATGACTACTGTATATGGTACCAGAGGCAGCGGAGTGTTTTGAAACATGGAAACGTGGGGGGGGGGGGGGGGGGGGAGGGACTCACCATACACCAAGCCAAGCGCATACCCCTGTTCACATTTCCAAAAATGTCCTTTGCGTAGTTCATTGGCATAAGCAAATATTAACAGTGTCCAGTGTGTCTGTAATCAATTTGTGACAATGCCTCAATAGGCAGTCATTCAGATGATTCTGCTGCGTACAGCTTATTAGGTAATTCTTGAGTCGTCAGAGGGCAGAAAATGTAAGCTATGAAGTCACCGATGCCACAGGTAATGTCAAATACAGTCTTAACAGTTTGTGGACCTCTCATAGGAGTGTTTTGGTGACAGGAGATTTGTTGAAAGATTTGCACATGGTTCTTATATTTGTAACCTGACATACTTCAGGCAGCGCAGTTCTCATTGCATCATGTATGAGGTGAAGCTGGTGCCCAAGCCTGCCACATACGTATGCAGTCTAGGTCAGTTCCAAAGCTAGACATTTGCAGCTCTTTCAAGTGCTCATTTCTGTCTAGTTTAGTGGAAGTAAAAGAGGGTGATTCATAATAGCAGGTGCTAATAAACTAGGAAAAATCCAGCACTTGATTGGCTTCTGGAACACAGGCTGCAGGAGTTGTTCAAAGTCCCACAACATATTATTTCACCAAGCGCGATCCTGATGAAATGATTTCCGAAAAGTTCAAGAGAAAGAATATTTTGCCAAACCAATTTTATGCTGCGCTAGCAATATTTTCAGCACCAAAACATGGGGGGGGGGGGGGGGGGTAGAGCTTCCCCAAATTTTCGTTTGGGGGACGACAGCCCTTCCTGCACCCCCCACTCCCACCCCCTTGCACCGCTGCCTCTGGGTACGTTTAAGTATCTACAGTCCTTTGGAGCTGTATATACTTAAAGTACAATACTTTGTAAGGGCTGTCATGCACCAAACAATATTTTTAGTATTGAAGTAAAAATAACCCCTGGCCAGTTACGTGGCATACACTGTATAATTATTGTTAATTTATTTTCCAGCTGAATCCTGATGTGAATGCTTTTCAACGCAAATTTGTAAATGAAGTCAGGCGATGTGATGAGATGGAAAGAAAACTAAGTAAGTAAAAAAAAAAGACAAACCAAACAAACATAACAAATTAAAACAAACAAAAAACAAAAAACTGTAAAATATTAGTAGCTATAGTGCATGTATAAGGAATTCACTCACAGCGACTTTGCTTCCCAGTGGGGCTAATACCCAGTAATTTATCTTAATTTAATTTTTTTATTGTATTTCTTAACTTTCTCAATAGTAAACTTTTTTGCTACCTGAAATTAACTAATCTCCAAATGTTATAACCCCAAGCTTTGCATTATAATGTACCAGGATATTTTCTCATTGGAAGTCCAAGGGACCCTCTCTATCTGTGATCCAACATCACAGCTTGCAGTTGATGATGTTACACTAGCTAGTTTTTAGAGTGGCCATTTTTGGTGAAAGAATGTGGCATGTCAGATTCAACAATATATAAATAATTAAAAGAAATTTGGATGCAGGCTTCTGATTTTATTAATAATACATATCATTACAGCCACTGGATTCCTAATGGACTAGAAGATGTTTTCTTTTATTCTGACAGGATTTCTAAGAAAAGAACTTGAAAAAGCTGATATTAATGTTGTCGACACTGGAGAAAATCCAGAAGCTCCCCACCCACGGGAAATGATTGACCTTGAGGTGGGACGTTCTGTTATTTGAATAATTGGCTAAAAATTAAAAGCTTTTTATTGGCTTCCTGTACATTCTAAATTTGACAATGTGGATCACTGCTGGTTAATTACTAAAAAAATTAAACTCTGTTTTGTGCATCAGATACATGCATTTGAGACTGTCAGGGAGAACTCTTTTGTTGTAATTGAAGGGTTTTCTGCTTTCAGTTGCAATTGATTTGAGCCAATTTTTTCAGTTGGAATTAAGTTAACTTTTTGGCATGCAAGCTTGTTTTTACATAGGTAACAAGGCTGCAGATGATAGTAATTTCTAATCAATTGAGTTGGTAGGGAAAAGTGCAGTTACAGCTATAGGAAATTGCTTTGAAATTATAGGTTGTGGTCCCCCAAAAATTCAATCCTGTTGCTTAACATAGAAAAAAAATGTTTCCATGACTGTCCAAAGTTATGTGAAAATAAAAATACTTTGCTCAAATAGTTCAAGTTTATTACCATATAAACTGAGGCTAATGAACCTTGAGATCTACTATGCCCAATCTGTACACAAAAGTGCTACAGTACTCATTACAAAGTACCTTTATTCTATGTCAAACAATGTCAATCGTTTCAGTGAGCCCCTGTATCGTTAAGTAACTGTAGACATCCAGTCCAAAGTGCAAGAATAGCAGCATCGATTGCTACCTGTTTGGAGTACAAGGCAGCCTTATTCCTAGGCAAAGTCCACAGTAATTTACCTTGCATTTACTAGGTTCTACAAAGGTTTCATTTATGCTATCACATGTTCACCATGCACATGTGCTCCCCTAAAAATGATATCCACTGCCTTAAATCTCAGCCCATTCCTTCAGGGCTTTGGTTCTGTCACAACTGTTTTTCCCTCCCACCCCCCGCTTTTCTGGATGGAACCTGTGTCCTGCTCGGTTATAAATAAAAAGGAGATTCCTTATTTCAGAGGGTGACACCTAACAGTGTACAATGTCATCGGTATGACCCTATACAGCTACTAGAGAAGGAGCTTAAAATGTAACACCTCTATAATATTATATGGTTTAGTAAAAAAAAAACACAGCAACAACCTTTAATAGGCTGCTGACAGTTATAATTGCTACATATAAAACCTCCAAAGGTACACAT
Organism: Siderastrea siderea; assembly: GCA_964030785.1. Lineage (NCBI taxonomy): Eukaryota > Metazoa > Cnidaria > Anthozoa > Scleractinia > Rhizangiidae > Siderastrea > Siderastrea siderea. The sequence goes on along the minus strand of OZ034971.1, from coordinate 1,832,178 downwards.
GAAAAGCAATTCATATATACATAGGTTCACAGTGAAAAAGACTTTGTACTCTTATTTACTCTAACTTTTCATTTCCTTAGTATGCATAAGGACTTTATATTGTTCAAGTGACATCTATTTCTATATATATAGTTTTTATACCGAATATTACCTTGACAGAATCTGAGTGGCTCTGTAACATAGTTTTCCTGTCCTAGCTTCAAATAAACAATGGTGGCAGGGAAGTGCAACCCTTGGCTGCACTTTACCCCACAGTAAGGCTTAGCCCTTGGAGACAGGTCTGGAAAAATATCCATTCCAGGGTGTGGACCCCCGGTCCCACCTGATCTGTACTCCACCCAGGAGGGCCCCCCTCCTGGTTCCCCTTAGTTTCCAGTGACTAGGGGATATGGACCTCACCCTACTCGAAACCGATCAGGACCTCTGTCCAGGGTGGCTACCCCCGGTACCACCCGATCTTGTCTCCCCCCAGGAGAGCTCCTCTCCTGGTCCCCCAACTCCTAGAGTAGTGCGCTTCCCTGCCACCCAAAATTTTGCCCATTACTCCCTTGCTGTGTCTGTGTCTGTGTCTGTCTGTGCCAAACCAACTCTCTATCGAAAAAGGGTTCTGATCATTAATTTGTCACTTTTGACAGTTTTGCAGAAACCTCATCAATTATTAACTGAAAACTTAATATGCTATACAGGAAATGTATGCAGAAAAGTAACTAAGTCCTGAGAATTTGTATTAAAATCACGCTTGTGGTTAACATGTTCAATTTGTGGTTGTTTTATTCAGGCTCAGTTTGAGCAGCTTGAGAATGAAATGAAAGACAGCAATGCAAACTATGAAGCACTCATGAGAAACTTCTTAGAGCTGACAGAACTCAAACATATTCTGCACAAGGCACAGACCTTTCTTAAGGAGGTAACTGCACCTTGTTTGCTTCATTAAGATTATGTTCATTTGTGCATTGATAGTAGTTCATTGAAATTGGCTAGCATGTTGGCATTTTGATCAAGGTATCAGAAGATGGGCAGTTCAAGGCTAAATGGGCTCATTGTACAATGTACCTTGTTGTATTGTTTCCATTGTCTGCCAAAAAACCTGTTAGTTTGATGCCAGGGATAATCCTGTGATGGAATACCATCCCATCCAGTGGGGAGTAGTACTTCTCCTAGTCACTTAATGCTGGGTGTCCTGTGATGGACTGCCGTCCCATCCAGGGGGAGTAGTACTTCTCCTAGTCATTTTATGCTAGGTACCGTATCTTGTGATGGACTGGCATCCCATCCGGGAAGGGGGGAATAGTACTTCTCCTAGTTGTCTCATGCTACAGAAAACAGAAATTAAGCTCTGGGTGAGTGGGGTGCCTGTGGCCAAAGTGTGTCTCAACCTGTGTCCACTGTGGAAGGTTACCTTGTGTGGCCAGGTCTGTCAGCAGAGGTCTTATAATTAAAAACAGTGTTATGTTCACTTGGTGACTTTGATTAGGCCGAACTGCATGCACATACTCAACAACAGATCCATGAACCACAGGGACCTGATGACATGCAAGCGCTGCTAGGAGAGGAGTCAAGAGTAGCCAGCACAGCAACAGCAACTCAACTAGGGTATGTTTGTATGTCTTACTCTTCTCACTTTAAATTATTAACTATAAGGTGTGATATTTTGGTTATACAGTTAACCTCCCATAAGCGACCACCCAAAACTTCAAGCAGGAAATGGCCGCATACAAGAGGTCAGATCACAGGAGGTCAAAATTTTGATTTTGATCTGAGGTTAATTTTCTTCAATACATCCACAAATAAGCATAATTATATATTAACCCAAAATGAAGTGTAGTGTATCCATAGCAAATAATGAGGATCATTTTAGGGTTGTGTGGTGCCATTCTGTTCAGTTTGAACCCTGTGAGATGGGATCATATGGCAAGTGGTCGCTTATATTACTGGAACAAATGTCAGCCCAAGGAGTGGTCACTTATGAGAGGTGGTCGCCTACGAGAGGTTTCAACTGTAGTGATTTCATTGAGAGAATTTCGGTATTTTGGAAAAGTGGTCACCGACAGGAGGTGGCTGGTTATGGTTATGAGAGGTGGTCCCATGGGGAGGTTTGACTGTATAAATTATCAGTGTATCAGCCTAAGACCTTTGTCATTATGGGATCCTGTAGTTTGAGTATTTTAGACTTCAGGGGCCACTGGTTTCCTATTGGGCTCTGAGACTTTTGTAACACTTACTGGTATCTAGTTTCCAACCATGAAACTGGAACTGAAAAGTGCTTAATAATTTGAGTTCATACCCTTGTTGGGGAACCCTACAATCAGAATTATCAGGCTTCATGCTTTTATTGTAACCTTTAACTTTCAACAAGCAGTTTTATTGTTAGTTTTTTCAGTTTGCATATAAGGGAAGAAGATATGACACTTATTTCCTTTAACTGCATGGCAAAATAACGTTTGGGTATCAACATCTCTACTAAATTCCTGATGTTAACCGATTTCATGTAGATTCATCACTGGAGTAATTGCTCGTGAGAGAGTACTGTCTTTTGAGCGGCTTCTGTGGCGTGCCTGTCGTGGTAACGTGTTCTTCAAGCAAGCTGAGATAGAAACTCCACTTGAGGATCCAAGCACTGGAGACCAAGTTAATAAGTGTGTCTTCATCATATTCTTCCAAGGAGATCAGCTCAAAAGCAGGGTTAAAAAGATTTGTGATGGGTAAGGAAGGTTTCATTGCCATAGTCATCCAGGGAGGAGGACTGGGAAGGATTGCTATATAAAAGTGACATGAGGTGCAAAGGATATTTTTGTGTTTGAAATTATAGTAAGTGATTTTTGGTTTTTGGGGTTGTCCAATTTTAGCAGGTTAAATGAGGTGTGGTGGTTTGGGAGCTTTTATTATTGACTCATTGTTATTCTTTTAGTTCATTTCTTCCCAAGTCAATTTGTTTGTTTGTTTGTTTTCTAAGGGTATGAAATTGTAGCTTGAATCACACCTCCATGTAGCTTTTGTGAGTACACCCCTTCCCATAGGACATGTGTGCTTGGCATATATTGTGTGTTTCCAGAAACTATGATAATCCATACCTCCACCACAGCGGTTCACTGGAAATTCCGAGTTGGAAGGGGGTCTTAAAGGCCAAAATTTTAAAAGGAAAGTATGAGCTTAAACTGGAATTTCCAGAGGGGTACTGGGGGGGGGGGGGGGGTACAAACCAAAAAATCTCCATGGAGGCAGTATGGATATTTTCTGCAACAACACATTGCTTAATATTATAAAGGAAAATAAAATGTTCTTCACGGATTCAGAGGTTTAGTTTCTCTCTTTTCAGTTTTCGAGCCACATTGTACCCCTGTCCAGACAATGCTGCTGAGAGACAGGAAATGGAAACTGGAGTAAACTCAAGTATAGAAGATCTAAAAACTGTGAGTACTTATGGGAAATGGGAAATGACAGAAAGGGTAGAGGGAAATTAGAAATTTAAAAGAAATGAAAAATGAGACAAAGGAAATGTAAAATGAGAAGAGAGAAATGGAAAATGAGAGAAGTGTGAAATGGCCATTGGAGTATTGTATTTTAATCTTATGTTTTAAAGATGGACAAATTTTTTTCTATATCTACATAGGTTTTGAATGTAACATGTGACCATCGTCATCGCTTAATGGCGACTGTAGCAAAAGACATTAATCAGTGGTTCATCCAGGTAAATATTTCCTAACTGTTAGTGCCTTTCCCATGGCTTATCCCAGAAATTATCTTATGAGGGCCCTACATACCTCTTCCCTCCCCTCCCAAACAGGGGATATTTTTATAGGACCTATAGTCTCTGACACAAAAGGGGCCCGACTTATTTCTACTTGTCCCACACAAGTTCAGATTTAACAGAGAATTAATAGGTGATGACTAAAATTAACATTTTAACTTGTCCCCTAAAGCCAACAACACATGGTGATTTTCTGTGCTCCTTGAGGCAACAATAACATCAGCAATTTATTGAGCTGAAATGTAAATAAATAGATAAATAAATAAATAAAGACTGTTTATTAAACCTGTTTGCAGGTGATCTAGCTGAATTACAGCTATAGTACAATGATACTAAAGAGATACTTAGGAATATATTACACAAAAGCTAACTTAAAAGCAGTATCTGTAGATCCAAGTCAGCTTATTTAACATTTGCCCTATATGCATTTACCATAAAAAACAATTCCGTAACTAGGATTCCGCTGCTACAATTAGCACAATTATGTTAGTACAATTTAGGTCATAGGGTTGGAACAAAATTTTCTCCTTGCACAGCTCAGGTCATATAACTGGCAAAAGTCAGTTTGTACCATCAGTTGGTTAAATTGGGTACAGTTTGGGTGCTACATAATTGGTACAATTTGGTTAGCATAATTGCTACAATTCCCTTGGTACAATTCAGTTGATAGAATATGTCTGCACAATTCTCTTGGTACTACTGAGCTGGCTCCATTGGCATTGGTGGTTACTGGGGTGGTTAAAAAAGGGACAGTTTAGGATGGTTATAAGGGTGGTCAAAAAAGGGTCAGTCTAGGGTGGTTGTTGTGGTGGCTTAATAATAAGAGGCAGTTTGAGGTGGTTAAAAAGAGGCAGTTTAGGTTGGTTATGAGGGTGGTTAAAAAGAGGCAGTTTAGGGTGGTTTTTAGGGTGGTTAAAAGTGGGCAGTTTAGGGTGGTTTTTAGGGTGGTTAAAAGGGGGCAATTTACAATGGTTTTTAGCATGGTTAAAAGGGGCAGTTTAGGGTGGTTATTGCGGTGGTTAAAAGGGGCAGTTTAGGGTGGTTTTTAGAGTGGTTAAAAAAAGGCAGTTTAGGGTGGTTATTAGGGTGGTTAAAAGGGGCAGTTTAGGGTGGTTATTAGGGTGGTTAAAAGGGGCAGTTTAGGGTGGTTATTGTAGTGGTTAAAAGGGGCAGTTTAGGGTGGTTATTGTGGTGGTTAAAAGGGGCAGTTTAGGGTGGTTTTGAGGGTGGTTAAAAAAAGGCAGTTTAGGGTGGTTATTAGGGTGGTTAAAAGGGGCAGTTTAGGGTGGTTATTGCAGTGGTTAAAAGGGGCAGTTTAGGGTGGTTTTTAGGGTGGTTAAAAGGAGGCAATTTACAATGGTTTTTAACGTGGTTAAAGGGGGGCAGTTAAGGGTGGTTTTTAGCGTGGTTAAAAGGGGCAGTTTAGGGTGGTTATTTAGGGTGGTTTAGAAGGCCAGTTTAGGGTGTTAAATATCAGGGTGGTTAAAAGAGCATTTTAGGGTGGCTATTAGGGTGGCTGAAAAAGGGCAGTTCAGAGTGGTTATTAGGGTGGTTAAAAAGGAGAAGTTTAGGGTGGTTATTAGGGTGGTTAAAAAAGGGTCAGTTTATGATGGTTATTAGGGTGGTTAAAAAGAAACAGTTTAGGGTGGTTATTAGGGTGGTTAATATATAATTAAAAGGGGGCAGTTTAGGGTGGTTATTAGGGTGGTTAAAAGGGGGCAGTTTAGGGTGGTTTTTAGGGTGGTTAAAAGGGGCAGTTTAGGGTGGTTATTAGGGTGGTTAAAAGGGGCAGTTTAGGGTGGTTATTGTAGTGGTTAAAAGGGGCAGTTTAGGGTGGTTATTGTGGTGGTTAAAAGGGGCAGTTTAGGGTGGTTTTGAGGGTGGTTAAAAAAAGGCAGTTTAGGGTGGTTATTAGGGTGGTTAAAAGGGGCAGTTTAGGGTGGTTATTGCAGTGGTTAAAAGGGGCAGTTTAGGGTGGTTTTTAGGGTGGTTAAAAGGAGGCAATTTACAATCTTATGGTTTTTAACGTGGTTAAAGGGGGGCAGTTAAGGGTGGTTTTTAGCGTGGTTAAAAGGGGCAGTTTAGGGTGGTTATTAGGGTGGTTTAGAAGGCCAGTTTAGGGTGTTAAATATCAGGGTGGTTAAAAGAGCATTTTAGGGTGGCTATTAGGGTGGCTGAAAAAGGGCAGTTCAGAGTGGTTATTAGGGTGGTTAAAAAAGAGAAGTTTAGGGTGGTTATTAGGGTGGTTAAAAAAGGGTCAGTTTATGATGGTTATTAGGGTGGTTAAAAAGAAACAGTTTAGGGTGGTTATTAGGGTGGTTAAAAGGGGGCAGTTTAGGGTGGTTATTAGGGTGGTTAAAAGGGGGCAGTTTAGGGTGGTTTTTAGGGTGGTTAAAAAGAGGCGTCTCCTACTGTTCTGCCTAAAGCGCTTTCTATCGCCTAGTTTGCCCACTCCTGCTATTGACACCAGAAATCACTAATAATTGTTCACGATCGATTTCGTGTATAAATTCGCCTGGTATGTTGCTGGCTTTAGAGGAGAGTTTTCCCCCTGAAGACATTTTCCAAGGAGAACAAAGTTCAAAACCGTTATTATTAGTGCATTATAATGCCTCTTGATGTAACTTACTTACAAGCAGTCTACGAGACTCAGCTTTCTATGAGCGAATAGATAGTGAGGTGCAGTGGAGTTGACTAAAAGTCATGGAAAATGCGCACAAGTATTCTAACTGGTTAGACAACTAAACGTTGGGAACAACAAAACAACATTATTTTAGGTCGTTTTTACAAAGAAGATTTAGATCAAAATTTAAAAGAAAATCAGGCATAAAAGAATAACACTTTCAAACCTCTAGAAATTTGAAAATGACGACTTGGATCTGTATTCATTGAAATTTCATATCACTCTTTTATCGCTCATTTTTCTTTTAAATTTTTCACAATGAATAAAAAGGTCTACTTTTACTTAACAAGGACGTAGCTTGCATTTACCACAAGTGGAAGCGATGATTGAGCCTATTAGACTTGCATTCCCATGGTGGACATCTACTAATGTTCGATATTGTATGATAAGGTTAAGAAGATCAAGGCCATTTATCACACAATTAACATGTTCAACCTGGATGTGACTCAAAAGTGTCTTATTGCTGAATGTTGGTGTCCAGTGAGTGACTTGGATAAGATTCAGCAGGCCCTGCATCGCGGCACAGAGCGCAGTGGAGCTGCCTTGCCGTCAATTCTAAATCGCATGGCCACTCGTCAAGAGCCCCCGACTTTTAACAGGACCAATAAGTTTACGCAGGGGTTTCAAGCTATAGTAGATGCTTATGGCGTGGCTAATTACCAGGAAGTTAACCCAGGTAATACATTGCACTTTAGTATTGAAACTTGACTGTGTCAATTGCAATTGCCCAATGCTGGAAAGAACAGTCAGACACTCGACACTATCTCACCAGAATAGGTGTCTAAAGTGTTTAATTATTTCGTCTTCAGTACCAGGCTAACTCTAAATTTCAAAACCCAACTGACAATTTCGTTTTTTACTCCTGTCAGTCGTGATTAAATCAACAACTAATGAACCGTGAAAAACAGAAACTGACAAGTGGATCAAAATCCACCAATCATAGAGCATGAACTTGACGTTTTGATCCCATATTGAGCTGCACTTTTTAAGACCAGTTTCGATGACTGATGGCAGTAAAAAATGGAACCGTTGATTGATTCTTGAACTTCAGAATACGCATGGTATTGAAGTGCCCAGTTACTTTAAAAGATTACTTTCGGGGATGGAGGGAGGGCTTTTATTTTCACTATGTCAATTTATGACACTTGTTAAAGCCTACATCAGTCAGCATGTACAAAAAACGAGTGGTAGGTCCATGGGAGATGCACGGGGAGCCCAAGTCCGCCATCCCCTTCTCCCGATTCCTTTTGAACTCCAGGCTACTCCGTCTCGATCTTCTACTGTCTGAAATGTACATGCAAGTTTTTGAGAACTCGAAAGATTACAGTTCTCCATTTGTTTCCTTTTCTTTTTCCTCCAGCTCTGTTCACCATCATCACATTTCCATTCCTTTTTGCGGTCATGTTTGGTGACTGTGGTCATGGCTTGATCATGTTCCTGTTTGCTCTGTGGTTGGTGTGTAAAGAGAAGAGGCTACAAAAGTACAAAGGAGGAGGAGAGGTAGGCCACCACCGGAAAAGAATTTAATGTCATGTAACAACATTTGTCACTTTCAAGTGGAGCTGATCAGGAAACTCGGAAATTCTGGCAAGGTGGCTTCCTGTCATATCCAGTAAAACTCTTTCCTGTCTTATGTCATGCTATCTATAAAATTATGTCACACACTCCATATTGACATCAATTAATCAGTCAATTACAGCATGGCAGAGAGGGAGGGAAATGCAATAACGAACTCGTAAAACCACACACCACCACGCTCAAAGAAAATTCTCTCAGTGAGGGTTTTCACCAATGAAGGTGATAGGTGATAATAGCTTCTTGGCATTCTGATGTGCTTTCGAAGGTTGAAATTTCTCCCCTTTACGAAAACATGTGGTAGTGTCTTGTTTTTAAGGAAACCCATGATAGGTAGCTATTGTGGATCAGCTTTTAGCACTAGATCTTGGTAACCTCTCCAAGCAACTGATGATGAATTTCCTTCACTTGACACGCCTTAATTATCGTGTGAAAAAAAATTTCCCGCTCAATTGCCGAAGTTCACACCGATGACCCTGTTATGGGAGAGGACCTTACACAAAACCTCTCCTCAAGATTTCTCAAATTTAATTTTTTATGGAAGTGAGGGTAAAAAAGTAGACCTAGCTGGAATTCATTACTTGTTTGTTTTTTCGTGTCAGATGTTTGAAACCACATTTCATGGCCGATATATAATTCTGTTGATGGGTCTGTTTGCAATCTACACTGGGCTCATCTACAATGACTGCTTTTCAAAATCATTCAACATCTTTGGAACTGCTTGGGATCTTAGTGTATCCTGGCCTGCTATCAGGTGTGTATATGTTTGTTAGCCTGTACATGATAATTAAAAATAGCCACTGACGCAAAAATATCTGAAATCTTTGACTTTAAAGCCCCCTTTACATGTATTTCAACAATTCAGCAACAGCAAGCACACGGTTTTGTAAGGAGGAGAATTTGCGTTGTAAGTAATAGACTGGCACAGGAAACGCAAAGAAGTTTTAGCTGTTTATTGAGAAAGACAAGGCTTGGGAACACACAATATACTCTTCACACACGTTTTTAGGGAGAAAGTTCTTTGGTCGCGTGGCTAGTACATGACAAAACAGTGTCCGTTGAGAAATGCTCTGACACAGAAATCTTTCCTTTGTGCTTAAAACTGGAAGTTTAATACTAACTGCTTGAATGTTTTATCATTCAGTAAAGAGGCTTTGGATTCCTATGACAAGTCCAAAGCAATCATGGTCGACCCAAAACAAACGTACCGTGGTATACCATACTACTTTGGTATTGATCCAGTAAGTACTAATTTAAAAGAACTAGAATTGTCTCTAGACTTGACGCTTGCCTTGCGCTTGGTGCTTATCTCTCATTTACATATTAAGCATTCAGAAGGCTTGATACAGTTTTTGTTTTTGATGTGGCGTATGTCTTGATTAATCACAAAAATTTGGATTGTAGACGTATCATTTTTTGCCATACAACACCAGATGTGGACAGATGATAATGCATACAGAATTGCCAGGTCTTTCACTAGACTTAGGGTCGATTATTTGTACGAAGTCTAACTTAGACCGTGGTTTAAGGCAACAAATAAACCCCTACATCTGTTTACAATTGGGTTATTTATAAGAAATAAATGTTGAGGTAGTCTGTGCTACATGCCTGCTTGACATTCATTATGGCAAGGAAGGCTTACATATTTGGGTATGCCAGATTGAAATCGATTTAGACTGTGGTTTTGTTAACCTCGTCTAAGCTTTGGAAGCCCAACGGAGCCTAAAGTAGCCGCGCGTTAACCCTAATAATCAAAGCCTCACACAACTGACATTGTTAAGGCTTCGAGGCAATTTTTCCTACATTTTTCTACGCAATGATAACGAGAATATTACTGGACAAGTTGCAGAATGAATGCATGCATTTTACACACTGTAACGTATCTCGCAACTTTGAGGAAAAGACTCGAAACGCGATTTTTCGCTGCGAGACAAGTTGCGACGAGGGGAGGTTACATGCGCAATTTCAACGGCAACTTGGTCTTACGCTGAATTACTTACTTATCATTGCAGATCTGGCAAATAGCCATGAACAAACTTACTTTCACCAACTCATTCAAGATGAAGCTCTCTATTGTGTTTGGCGTAGTACACATGATGTTTGGTGTTTGTCTGAGTTTCTTTAATCACAGGTAAGTAAATGCAAACGCTGCGAGACCCTTAAAAGGGGTTAGCTCATGTATTTTTTTGTTTTTTTGTCTTTACTGAATTATGAACTTAAATTATAAGCGAAATAAGTTAGCAAAGCAAAAAGCAAATCAAACTTTATTGAAACACGTGGACATTACTGCATGAAACACTTTCGCTCCGTATAAGAACCATACTAAGCTATTTGAAGTGGCAATTTACTTTCAAAAGTAACCAGGTCTCAATCTCTTAATGGACATGGAGACTTCCCAGCTACTGGTCTTTTGTTAACGTCCCTGTAGCTTAACAAAAGGTTATTTTAGCAAACCATCTCTTCAGTTTCGTGTTTGTCTGTTTGTGAAAGAGGCATGGAGTCAATGTGGAGTCAATGGAGTCAATGTGGAGTCAAGTTTAATGTGGAGTCAATGGAGTCAATGTGGAGTCAAGTTTAATGTGGAGTCAAGTTTAATGTCAAGTTTAATGTGCTCTGTTTCAAAAGAATAGGTTGAGACCTCACGTTATGTCTGCGTAGGACATAATTCTTTTTTCTATCGTATGCTACGACGGTGAACTAGAAAGATTTTTCTTTTTTCGTTTTAGGCACTTCAGAAAGCCTCTAAACATTTTTGCTGAGTTTATTCCACAGGTAAGAGGTTCCTAAAAGAACTTAGTAAGAATGCATTATGAAACATTGTGCGTTGGGGTAATTTCGGTGATTTTCAGGGGGCTTACAGTTTTTTCTGCAGTACATACGAGGCTGCAACTTTGAGTAACTTTAATTTGTTTTATTTTGTAGGTTTTGTTTTTGTCTTGTATCTTTGGCTATCTCGTTATTTTGATCTTCTATAAGTGGATCACCTTTAGTGTGAATTCTCCCCATGTAAGTATTAGTTAACAACCTTGATCTAAATTGATTTTACTTATTTTTTGATGTTATTGTTTTGGGTGGCCAACTGAATGAAAAATGCCTTAGAGCCATTCTTGGGAGAACACTTTCCAAGGAACTTTTGTTGATACGTGGGACCAATGGCTTGCGATCAGTTTCTGTAAAATAGATTCCCCACGACACCACTCACATGAAGTGACAGAAGTATTAGGAGACCCGGCGTAGAAGCCACACGTGTTGTTAGCATATGGGCATGTTTTATTCGCCGAAATTACATTCTAGTGCGCATGCCTAAGGATCCAAGCGCAACGTTCAATAAAAGTTCAACAACACAACAATCGGTAGTCTAGTTGACCACATGCGAAATGACACTGACCGCATGTACATACAAAATAAGTGAAGATTACAGCTGTTCACCCCCGAACTAAACTTTGACTTACATGAATTTTGACTCGTTTTTTCTTGTAGCAACCAAGTTTGCTGTTGGCCCTGATCAACATGTTTCTTCAGTTTGGGAAGGATATTAAGGACAAGGCCTTACTTTACTCTGGACAGGTGGGCAATGATAGAATCATAAACTAACATTACCCTCCAAAAAAATATTCGGTGGTTATTCACAAGTCCGGAAAATAGCAACCTTCCGAAAATAGGGAATAGCATCCCATGAAAGTATGAATTCAACTTAGTGCTTAAAATGATGCACCTGCTGTCACAGGGTACAGAGGAGTTACATTTGACTGTAATGGTGCCTAAATTCATCGCGCAAATCGATCTTGTTGAGTGAAAACTAGGAACGTAACTGAACAAAGCGTCGTGCTGTTTAGTTATCCGTCGGGTGAAATTCTATCCGCAAGACGAAAACCGCATACAGCAGTTACTGTGGGCGTATCACCAGTAACCAACGGCCGACCAGACAGCCGACTAACACTTCGTGCCTCGTTTCGATCAAGTCGCCCTTCGGACGACCTTTTGTCTTGCGGATAGAACTTACCCAGACGGTTAACTAGATCGCATGACGCTTTGTGCAGTCACGTTCATAGTTTTGATTTAACAAGATCAAATTGCGCGATGAACTTAGCCAGCATTCCGGTCAAATATGACTTCTCTACACCCTGTGTGATAGAGGAAGACAGGATTCACCTTGTCGCTAAGGGGTTGGAGGTCACTGGGTGGACTTCTATCGGAGACCGAGTTTTTTCGCTTTGTCTCATGCTCATGACAAACTTATTACAGTTTTCTTCATCACATATGACCAATTTTCCCAGGGCGTTTATTAAATTTTCAGGATTTTCTGGGGGCTTTTATTAGATACGCATTTATTATGTTTCCCAAACAAGGACTAAAACAAAGGTTCACTTTTCTTAAATCCAAAGGCTGCTATAAAATGAAAATGAAAATCACTATATGTAGTTCTTGATATCCTTAGCACAAATCATCATTTATTACGCTTAATTTCACTGTCTTCGTCAATATTAGAATGAATATTAGGACGATTTCATCGGACTAGCTCATCCAATTTAACCTGCTCTTCGCAAAAGGCGTTTACTAGGCAGAGGTGTTGATTACATGAGGGGCGTTTATTAAAGAGGGGCGTTTACCTCAAAATGCCTATTTCAGAGGGGCGTTTATTGGATACGAGACGTTTATTAGAGAAAGTGTATCTAAAAGATCATGTGTGGTATACTAACTTTCTCTTTATCATAATCCTTCAGATAGATGGGAATTTTAGACCTAAGGAAATGGTTAGGGTAACATTTTAACTTGCCTTTCAACAGGCTGTTGTTCAGCCAGTGCTGGTAGTCATTGCAGTGTTGTGTGTGCCATGGATGCTGTTGCTTAAGCCGCTCTACCTCCGACGACGACACAAGGCTGCTGAAGAACAAGTGAGTTGATTGAATTTTGTATTAGTTTCTGCTAAACTGTATGCATGTGCTCACGTATTGTTAGCATTTGCAGAGGTCTAAGAATAAAGTAATTTGAAAAAGATCCGGCTATAGTTGGTGAAGGTTCAAATTCATTGATAGCGTATAAGAACTGGTAAGGGAAGGTACGTTTTTTCTTGGGGGGAGGAGGGCTGGGGCCTCCGAGGGGAGGGTCATCAGTGAAAGTGAGCACCAAAAGGGGAGGGCCATACCTCATGTGAGCTATTCAAGGGAGGGTCACACATCTTTTCCAGAATTTTTAATGAGAATTTTTGTGATGTTGCTTTCCATTTTTCTTACAGATTAAGTTTTTCTTTTCGCCTACTTTGATTTAATTTGGTGTTTTATTATAGGTACTAGGTCTCATTTTTACATGTATATTATGCCATGGCACATAGTTTTTCTCGGAGGACTCGTGTCCTTTTCCGTCCGTATCGAGAAGTACTTGACTCAGGTATCGTTTCTTCAGCTTCTTGCTGTTGGCTATCCGCTGCCTGATCTCCTGAGTCGTTTAGTTCTGGAGAGTTACTAGTAGATCCAACAATGCGCTCTACCCTGTCGGAAATGTCGGAAATATTTGTTTTTGAGAGGCAGATTTCGCATGCTAAACAACTAAACCTTTCTGTTAAAATAACCAACAGCAATGCCGGCTAGTCGGAGAAAGAACCGCGTGTATTTTCCCTTAGATAGTTTATGTTCAAAACTTTTATAATACTCAAATACTTCCATATTCAAACTTCAGCTATAAACCGTAAATATCCCACACTGATTGTTCGCATTTTCCTTGTTTCAGCACGCACACATTCAATATCGAGATATATTCATATTCAAACACTTTGCGTTCACAAGCGAAACGTTCTGAGGTTTCTACAGCATGGAACATACCATGTTGTAGTGAGGGGAGGGTCGCGCTTTTGTCAGTCACCTAAAGGTGGGGGGTCAGGAGTTTTTTATTAAAACGCAAGGGAGGGCCAACACTTTTTTGGGAAAAAATACCAAAATTCCCCAGCCCTCCCTCCCCCCCCCCCCCCCAAGAAAAAACGTACCTTCCCTAAGACCACACGACAGTCAGCGATCAACGAAAGCAAAAACTAAGCATTCAAACTTTTTTCGGAGCTCATTACAGGTGCTGAAAGGGAAGGGAGAGAGGGGATTAGCGAGTGCGAGATGCGTGCGCGTGCGTGGAACGCGAGAGGGGATTCCCTCTCGCGTTCCACGGGGAAAAGGTAGCCTCCTCCTTTTTCTCGCGCTTGGCGTTCGCGAATCACCGTTTAAGCCTATGAGAGCCGATGAGAGCGTGTGAGATTAGATCATCTTTCTTAATCTTGCTCGAGACTCGGTTTTGTGAAGTTAACTGATTACTCAAAATGCTATTTTGTTATCGTCAACACTGATTGAATGAGTTTTTGTTTTTGGCATCACCAGAGGCTAAGTTCAAGCTCCCCTAGCCTTCCTTCTGTTGCAGCGGCGGACTTAGAAGCCTCAGTACATGACTCTGTCGAAGTGATCCATAGTGACAGTCAAGCACAGGCAAAGCAATATAATGAAGATACCCTTGAGGAGGTATGGGTACGAGTAGTAAAAAATGCTGTCAGGGTTGGGGTTTTGTTCAGAAACTGTTGACCAGTGTGGAGGATTTGTATGCACGTGGTCATTGGGACTTTAAGCGTTAACCTTCTTGACAGGAGAGGAGCTTGGGAAAGGTGCAAGAGTATGGATCGTGGAGCCGAGCACGATTTAACCCTTTGACCCCTAAGAGTGACCAACGCCCAATTTCTCCTAATATAGTAAGACCACTTAAAGGAACTATGTCACGGCGTTTTCATTTATTTTTCTGATCTGACAAAATTATTTTCTCATTAACGGAAACCTCAAAATAATAGTTTCCTAAGGTAGAAAAACACCAAAGAAGTAATAATTAACCAAAACTAAACAAGGATGGTTACGACTGAGGGAGATTAAGACGGATTACGAATGACAAACTTGAAAAAACTTGGCAGCTTTTTCAAGTTGCGTTATACGCGACGTAGCTCCTTTAATCAAACATAGAGATCGTGAGAAAAAGGAAATGATCAACAAGTAAATAAGGTCTGATTGTCAAACAAATTCTCCTCCTGAGTACGATAGGAAATGTATGGAGAATAGTGTGGAGAATATGCGTTCTCATGTCAGGGTTGAAAGGGTTAATCCAAGCGCAGAGCAGTCTATGTTGAACATGTGAGAGAAACCACCGAGCTCTGACACCCTAATACCATATTTCCCGTCTTTCTTTAGTTTGACTTTGGGGAGTTATTTGTGCATCAAGCCATCCACACTATTGAGTACTGCCTTGGTTGTATCTCAAACACGGCCTCTTATTTACGACTGTGGGCACTTAGTCTGGCTCATGCAGGTAAGAATACATGACTGTTGTACGTGTATCTTATCATTGTGGCAGCTAATTTACTGTGTGTTAGACTCATTAGAGTGAGGCTTTGTTAAGGGGTGTACGTGTCTGCTGTGTTATTTTTCAAAACTTGAACATTTAACAATTATTCACCGAAGTGAAGGTGAACAGTGGTGGATATTTGCCGAGCCGCGAAGCGGCGAGTAAAATATCCAGCACTCTTCACCGACACTGGGGTGAATAATTGTTTTAGAATATACCAAACCAGTGGATAGCTTGCACCAAATAGTTCCCATTTAATTTTTCTGAGAAATGAAAGAAAACACGCGCGCGAAACCCACAACATTGCCGGGGGGTGAATAGCACATACTATCCCGGGTTTGAGTAGCCAATCAGAGCGCGCGAAAAACACTATCCACTGGTTCGGTAAATACTAAATCAAATTATGTAACTGGTTAAACGAAAAAAAATTATATAAATACAAGAAGTGTATCATAAAACTTTCCAAACGGAGTGTGTACCATTTAAGTAATGTGAAATCCTTGTTTGTACCTCGTTGTAGAGTTATCAGAAGTTTTGTGGAACATGGTGCTGCACTTGGCCCTTGGTATGAAAGGTGGACTCGGAGTTGTTGCTGCCTTTGCTCTGTTTGCATTCTGGGCTGGTAAGTTTCTCCATAATCTTTGTTTCCTTTTTCCTTCAGCTCATTACCCAGACTAACACCATACACGATTTATTTATTTATTTATTTTTTTTTTGCTTTTTGATGTTAGCAAAGTAAGAACTCCCTAGACTGTAGGCAGGTTTTGTTAACACTATCCTTGTTTGCAGTGCTGACTGTTGCAATCCTGCTGATCATGGAGGGACTATCAGCCTTCTTGCACGCTCTCCGTCTCCACTGGTAAGTTCTTATTGTTCTTTAAGGAGCAATACTTTAGTCATATTTCATACTTCAATCTTATTTCCGCGCATAGGTGTAGGGGGACCTTCGGACTTGGGGGGGGGGGGGGGGCGGTGACCTTCTCGCCCGAAAAAAATGTGCAATGCCCGAATGCGTGAGTGTGGAAATCGGGATACAAACGCACTCAAATTGCATGGGAAAAAAAACGTTTACAATTCAGCTCACGTCTAATGAAACAGTTATTATTCCAAAAATAGTTATTTTGAAAACCTCGCATACTCTATGACCTCTATCTACAGTCTACTAGAACTAGTAAAATCAGAAACTTATTAAAAGAAAGTCATTCTTGCCGCGGCATTGTCCGAAAATGTTTATTGTTAGCTTCTCCATACTGTTCAGAATGGCTTTATTGCCATAGGAGCACTCGATACAGATTATGATGTTGGGGGATAACGGCCAGAATGGATGCGACCTTCGAAGACTCTGCTGGTCATTTTATAGAGGTTGTTTTCGTGCAATGCTTCAATGACTTCTGCAACTTCTTTTATTGTTTGCTGCAAGTGTGGTATCTTAAATTGACTGAACAGGCGTTCGTCTGCCTGGAGTAGCTCCTTGTCGAGCTTATAGTGGGCGGCGAATCACTTAGGTTGATGTCGCCCAACGCACAGAGAACATCTTGGTCATTTCCACCGAAACCATTCTCAATTTCGGTTAGGACTTTATCCAGAGAGGTGAAAAAGGTGCTTAAACGATGGCAATCCTCTGGTTTTGATGGCGGAGGGGCAGCATGGACGCTGACCAACACTTGTAAGCGCGCTGAGGGTTATCGTCGTGGCACACGAGCATCGCAGAACCAATGGGATTACGAATTGATGACACCTGATGAGACCATACACCCTGTTTCGACATTCGGTAGTTGGCATGTTCGCATTTAGCCGGACGTTTTGGAACGACAGTCGCTGTTTCATTTCTCTTTTTTAGTGTTTTTTTTTTAGTTTTCTCCCAAGTGCTGTTGCCAGAATTATGAGCGTTTTGCCCAAAAAAGTTCGCAATTTCCGAAACTGGGGCCCGTACGCCTATGTTAAAATTCCGCGGTTTTTGTTTTTCTTACATTTGACAAATGTATGAAAAAATTAAAACATGATAACTTGCTTTCCACTCCAGCTTTGTCCCTCAGCTTTTTCCCGAAAGACTTCTTGACTGTTATCTTAATAAGTTTACGAATCATAATTTTCTTTGACAGCGGATTTCAGTTGTTTCCCACACAATCGCTTTTTTGTTTTTTTCTTTTTTGCATTTCCGAGATGGGGGATTTTAGGTGAAAGGCATATATAACCACACTCGGGTATCAATGTGAACAAACACCCCCTCCCTGCGCAAAATCGCAAAATCTGGATTTAGACTGGCTGCAAGGAATGTTTCGCAATCGCTTTTTTTGAAAACCTCATCTTTTCACTTCTCTGTTGCCTCTTTGTAATTCTTTCGACGATTTTCTGTTCGTTATCCATTGTGTGTGCTTTTCAATCACCATTCGTTTAGTTGGTGTAGTTCATGATAATGTAAGAACCATAATTCCCACATTTTTTGCAGGGTGGAGTTCCAGACCAAATTTTATCAAGGCACAGGATACAAGTTTCATCCATTCTGTTTCAAGTTGATAACAAGTGGGCAATTTGAAGACTAATGTTAACTGTTAGCTTTCTGGAGGCAATGTTAGGTGATTTCAAAAAGCTTATTTTCTTTATTGTAGTAATATGATATTAATTTTAATCCCATACTGCATTAAAATGTAACAATATTTATACAGGATGAACCACCAGTGTCAACTGAACACCGTCATCAGTGGAGGTCCGGTAACTAAAAGCAAAATAAAATTAGTAACTTAGACGAACAAAGAAAAAAGACAATTGTTCAAAACTACTGTTAGAATTTGAAAAGTATTATAAGACACGCTGTAACATTAGGTTGCCAAAAATTAGACTGCGCTGACTAATGACATTAAATATGATCGCTACGATCGCCACCAAAAAAGTTGAACGGTCGTTGCGATTTAGACCGCTGAGTAGTTTCCATACAGGCTGGTTTCCATATGATTTCTGTAATCACTACGATCGCTGAACAGTGGTTTCCACATAATCGCAACGATATGATTGATTAACGTTTTTTTCCCAGCGATCTCAGTGGTCGTAGCGATCGTAGAGATCATATGGAAGCCAGCCTTAAGTTAGGCGCTTACGACTTTATTAGAAGAGTTCGTCGCTTATATTTTTAAATGTTAAATTTTTAATAAGAAAGTCGAGGAATTAGGAATTTTTATACTGCAAATATATTTTAGTAATTTTCTGATACTATTTATAATATTTATAATATTTTAGCGCCATAATTTTGTTATTTGTTGCATTGTGGGCTACGTACGAGTGGCATACAGTTAAGTGTACCCTCCACGTTAAAGAAGGCATCTCACCCCCATTACTGAATGCATTTGTAAAAACTGCGTTGCGGTTACCATTAAATATCCCTGAAAAGAGCTGTAAATGTTTACAATAAAATCGTCTCGGAGACGTTAAACCTAATCTAAAAATGGTTTGGATTATCTGTTGTTAAATTTTCTAGTTTGCATGGCTGCTTTAAATTTTTGCAAATGCAATGTTTTAAAGTTTGTATGGGAATATTACTAGACATCACAAGCTCCGGATAAAGAAGAAAAGAAGGTTAACAAAGGGGATGGTCAATTATCCATCGTTTTTGTAGCGTATGAAACGGGAAAAAAATTACTCATAATGGGTTAAATTTCCCTCAAGTAGGAAGGCGCAACAGCCGACTGGTCGGGGCGCTGGACTTGAAATCCGGGGTACTGGGTTCAAGTCACGCTCTGATCGCCATCTTAGTGGAGATTTTCACGTTTTGAACATGAAGTTAACTCATCGGCCATGCTTGTGAAATGACTAACTGGTCTGCATTCTGATAGTTGAGATTTTAAACCTGCTTGTGTCCAATTTGAAACAATTGCTTCTGATGATTACATTCTCAGCTCCACTGGCACGTCGTTTCTGTAATCACCTACTGAGGGGAAATACAGGTCTTCTATGCGTAAGGATTAATTGAAAAAATTATTAAGGGTTTATAAGGGAGGTATGAAATTGTTTGCTAAGAGGTAGGAATAAAGTGAAATTTAGAATAAAATGTAATACTTTCATGGTGTTATATTTGCTGTACGTGAGGCCGAAACGTTGACCGTTTACCTTCACTTCCAGACTCGTACCCAGTCGCTATTAATGATCTGGGGGAAAGGGAGAGAAGATTGGATTCTATTGAGGCGCGCAGGGTGACATGGGAAGCGGTGTCACCCCGCGCGCCTCCAATCTCCTCTCCCTTTCCCCCAGACTCTTTAATAGCGACTGGGCAAAGCCTGGTTCTCATATGTCTTCGACCTACCTGCGACATAGTCGCCGGTATTGCCTGGGACACTGTTCCGATAGAAGAACAGAAGTCGCCAGCAACAGAGATCATCTCAGTCTTTACCGCCGTCATGCCTGCAAAGTTGACCCGAGTTCAACTTCGCAGGCATGCCGGCCGCAAAGACTAGGATGATCTCTGTTGCCGGTGGCGTAATGTTCCCATATGTCGGAACAGTATCCCAGGTAGTACCGGCGGCTTTGTTGCAGGTGGGTTCGGCGGCATATGAGAACTAGGCTTAAGAGTCTGCATCATTTCTAAGACATCTCATATGTTCGCTGAGAAAAGGTGAATGAAAACCCCGAAGTGTAGGTCTTCCTTAGAAAGATATTGGCAGCCTATGAATGTTGTTGTTGCGTTAAGAAGTCCATTAGACAGGTTAAGTTTGTAGTGCGAGCGTGAGAATTTTTTGGCGAGTTTTAAAACGTACATGAAGAAAAAAGAGAAGGGATAATGAATTTAAAGAAAACTGAAAAATTATTTTAAAGAATAAATGGAGTATTATAAGAACTGTTATTATTTAATGGATGGACACCAAAACAGGCAGTAAACGAAGCCCAAGTGCTCCCGCGCGGGAGTGGCCTGTCTGGTGGTGTTACAAAAATGTTATCCTTTTCTTAAACTTCAATTCATGCTTAAAACGTATCCTATTTCCGAAACCTTGGACCATACTCAATCCCTAAGTTAAAAAGGCCTTCCATTACACTTACTCGATTTTGGGAAATTTGTGCGTGTATAGTTTGTTTCAGACTCGATGTAAAATAATCACTATTCTTGTAGATGCCTTTCCCTCTGATTATCTATTGTCCCAAGCCCTGGCCTGAGATAATTCGGTAAAGGCACACTCGGCATAGGCACACTCGGAAATCATTTGTTGTCACATGCAAAGGTCTCTTGCTCAGTTTCCAGCTGTGGTAAAAATGAGGATATGTATGAGGACTGGATATCTATGCACTTATGTCCAGAAATGCACGCAACAACAAAAATGGTTAATCTACCGAAATTTTGCCATAGGTTTCGACGAAAGAAAAAGTAATAACCACGCAAAACTGCTTCTTTTCAACAACCTCATAGAATTAATTTTGAACGGTGACCTTTTCACTGGCTGTAAGGGGCGTTTGGAAAATAGCCACCAAAAACTGCTCCTTATCCTGACCACCCAACCTGCCACCCATGAAATTAATGTTGAGCTGCGGAAGTTTAACTGGCTTTAAGGGGTGTTTCGGGAAAAAAAAACACTTAAAACTGCTTCTATTTTAAACGAAGGCTTGAATTAATGATAAGCCGTGGCGTGATAATAGGCCCTATGGGGTATTTGTCAATAACCACCCAAAACTGCTTCTTTTCAACAACCTCATAAAATTAATTTTGAGCCGTGACCTTTTTACTAGCTGTAAGGGGCGGTTTGGAAAATAACCACCAAAACCTGCTTCCGCGTTTTACTCACCCCATGAAATTAACGTTGATCTGCGACCTTTTACTAGTTGTATTAAGTGTTTAAAAATAACCCCAAAAATTGCTCCTTTTAAACCACACATCCTGCCACCCATGAAATTAATGTTGAGCCGTGGAATTTTAACTTGCTGTAACGCGTGCTTAAGAAATAACCACCAAAAACTGCTTCTTTTTAAACCGTGCCTTGAAATCAATGACGACAAGCCGTGGCGTTTTAGTGGGCTGTATGGGGTGTTTGTAAATAACCACCAAAAACTACTCCTAATTAGCCACCTCATGAAATTAATGAACGAACCGTGGCTTTTAACTGGGTATTAGGGATGTTTGAAAATAACCACCAAAACTGCTGCTTTTTATCCACCGTATAAACTCACAGCTGAACCTCGGCTAATTCACTGACAAAAAGGGGTGTAAAAAATAACCACAAAAACCTGCTTTTTCAAGCCATCTCATGAAAATAAATTTTTGACCGTGGTCTTTAATTTTAACTGGCCAGGGGGCGTGTTTAAAAATAACCACCGAAACTGTATGCCCCTTTTTATTAACCACTGTGTGAAATCGCAGCTCAACCAAGACTTATTCAATGGCAAAAAGGGGTGTTAAAAATCACCGGCTAAAACTGCTCCTTTATAGCCACCGCATGAAATTTTGGTTGAACTGTGGCCTTTTAGCTAGGTGTAAGAGGTGTTTTAAAATAACAACCAAAAACTACTCCTTTTAACCCCCTAATAAATTAATTAATTACCGCTTTAAATTAAGAAGCTGACGTCTAGTATTGACAACTTAATTGAACAAAATTTTTCTCTGTTTATTAAGTTTTGAAGCTTTTTAAATTTTATGCTAACTTTATTTCATCGTATTTTATTCTTCAAACAAAATTTAATTCTTTCATTCATTAGAAAAGGAGACTAATTAAAAAAAAATAAAAACGACAAAACATGGGGAGGAATTACTCGGCTCCCAGGCCAGATGGAGAGAAATTCCTAGGTCGCACGCTCTAATCTCCACCCGGGGAGAGGTTATTCGACCCCCAAGCCATATTAGAATAACCCCTGTAAAGTATGACTCTAACCTACGACCCTTCGCTCCGGTGTCGCGCTCCTTTCACCACTTGACCACCTCCGCTTTTGTTGGTATATTAGGAAAAATGGTAGGTGTCAATTGTTTTTGAAAATTTGATTCACTCATTGAGAGTGCGTACTAGGCTTTTTCAGTTTAAATGGGCCGAAATATACCAGAACACCCTTCCAAGAAGTTGGAAACTAAGAAGCAATTTACATCTTGTCTTTGATCAAAACATAAAGGCATTCCAGTGGTCTTTTTCATGCCAAAAAGGACGAGCTATCAAAACATCCCACAAGCCTTACAAGTCGTCAAGCAAGAAAACCACTTTGGCTAATACAGTTTTTACAAATCACCCTACCCTGTTCGGTGACGGAAAGGTTAGCCCTCGGCCGAGGTAAAGGACGTTTTGTGCCACTGCGTGCAGCTCGCGGAGGTTGTGTCGTTCTTGTTAAGACATCAACATTTAAGTACAAGGTTGACTTAAGAAACTCCTCCTGGAGTGTTACATAAACTAACCGACTTAAAAGTGCATCATAACTTGGTTTACTAAATAAATGTTGGCAATGTAGTTTATAGAGTGTACGACAAACCCGTTATAATGAAATGTCTTAACCCATTCACCTACGGTAGGTTCTGTCCATGACTGAAAAACCAGAAATGCGTGCCATCGTCACTTCATCACTTTTAACCGGATCCGAGGGCCTTTTGATAGCCAGCCAACGTACTAGGATGAGATCTTGCAAGTCAGACCTAATAAGAAGGATCGGATGAATCTGGCTAAGATTATTGACATGGTAGAAACCAGGCAATTCGCCGTGGCAAAATGGAAGATAAATGCATGTGGCCTGCCCACGGACCGCAACTTTTTGGTAAAAATTTACTCTCTCATCTTAAACGTTTAGGCCAAAATTTTGCCGTCACAAAGAGCGCCTGCTAAATGGGTAAAACGCCAGCTACAAGCTGTCAGTTTACACCCATCATATAGAACACGCGCAATACTGACAAATTGGAATATGGAAACACATGGGCCATGCCTACACAATATGAATTGATTGTTATAGACCATTAATTAAAGGATCAAAGCTATACTAAGGGTATCAAAGTCTTTGACCTACCAGTGACTAATAATGTCGATATACTTAGGGCACGTTTTGGTGGCCTAATCCGGAATAGAAGACAATATACAGCCAACGTTTTCTCAGTTTGGACAGAATTCGGTCGGAACATTTTGGTTTACTCAGAATAGGAAAAATTGCATTCTTCTATAGCTAGGGAGTCGGTATTTTGGATATTCTATTAGGAATAGCCAGGATAGTCCTACAATAATGCGCCTGCGCTGTTCTTTCATCTCTTGACACATTTTAAGCCTTATCTTTCAAGGTGCAAACCTTGATGATTCGCTTTTAAGATTTCAAACTCAAACTTATTGGTCAACTTAATTGTTTAAAACTCAAACGTATTTGTTTCGAACTTATTTGTCATCGTTAGAAGCGAAGGAGATCTTTCGGCAGCTATCCTAATTGCAAAGTTTTCATGCATATAGAGAAGCTTGAAGAAAGAAACGTCGATTTTTAGCAAATATCAAGACACGTCTTTGCCGATAATCCTATCTGGGGACAGACTACAGTTCGTACAGCTCGGGCCAGACAGAAACGAGAGTCGATGACGGTTTATAATCATTCACTAATGATTTTTCAAACTTTTTCATAATTTTTTTTAATGGCACCAAACAGTGGGGGACTAAAGCCCCCTCAGCCCACCCCTCGCGCGGTCCCTGGGGAGTGAGCATGAAAAATGGAAAGTTTGGAAAAATGGATCTCAAAATTTGGTATGGTGCGTATGCCCGCCATCACACCTTAGAGAAACAGCCTTTAATTGAAAGAAAAACTCACTTTTCATATTGCAATGTTGGTTTTAGACGATTTGATGGTAAACTGGGTTAAATGACGAGCCGAAAATGTCATCTTTTGCTTGAAAACCGATCTGTAATCCACTAGTGATTTTTCAAAACAGTCTGAGTATGTGATGGTTGCTCAAGGGGAAAAGGTCTTTAGCCACTTTCCGTATGGCATCGCCCGGCTTTAAGTTGAGACGTTAAGTCTATATTGAATTGAACAAAATTTTTCTCTATTTTTATTATGTTTTCAAGCAAACAAACAAACAAAAAAAAAACAGCACCAAGAAAAAAAAAGCGACAAAAACGTGGGGAGGTCGAATTACTCGGCTCCCAGGCCAGATGGAGGGTAATCATATATATATATATATTGTCTCTTGGTGTTTTAAATGGTAGAAAACTAGGAGCCCGTCACTGTAAAAATGTTTTCTCTTGTTCTTAATTAAAAGTGTTGTTCCCTGAAGTAGCCAGGCCGTGTCTGATGGAATAGTGGAGTATTGGAGGTGAAAAAAACTCTTTTTTCCCAGCCGTACAATCCCGTCGTCCTTGCTTCTTTGGTTATGTTAGTGAGACCAGGGCTCCTGCTCTGAGTTGCTTTCTATTCAGTCCAAGGTGGGATACCTGTGGTTCATTCTAGGATCGTGAAATCTTCGAAGAATTCCGAACACCGCCGATGCCGAAGATCCTGCTTGCAAGGATTGTGCGACTCAAATCATGTGACAGTGATGTGACATTGTTGGAAGAAATTCACTGAATTCATCTCAGAATTTTCGCGTGCTAGATACTGACACACTTTTCCTTTCTTGCCAAGATGTCGTCCCTCTTTAGATCGGAGGAAATGACACTGGCCCAACTTTTCCTTCAAGCAGAGGCAGCGTATTCCTGTGTCAGCGAGCTTGGAGAGTTGGTAAGAAAAAAGTCTGCGTCGCCGTTTTGTTTCGTGAATCCTTTTCGACGTCAATTTCATTTTTGACAGATTTAAAAAGTTTGTTCCCAAATCCTACAATGTTTATACTGACACATTCGTTTTTGTTTGTATCATTTTTCAGGGTCTTGTGCAATTTCGAGATGTAAGTAGAGTCTGTGTTTGGGCGTCTGGGCGCCACTCAGATCAGCTTATGGTTGGATAGATCACTTTCTTGATCCTTTAGATTTGCCGTCGTTTCATTACAAAATCTCTGTTGGGTGAAATATAATTATGTTTTATGACTCTTATTAGCTAGACCACTGTGTTCACCCGCAATTATAGATGTACTGTGTTTTCTCGATTAAACGCCGGCCCTCGAGTAAACGCCGGGTCCACACGGCCAATATTTAAAAAAACACCACCGGCGTTTTTAATTTTGAGGTCCGGCGTTTATTTGAAACTAAGGGCGCCGATTACATGAGGCGGGCTGGCTCGGTTTGCCGGGATCTCGGCACGTCTGTTAAACCACAAAAAATCAACTTCGCGATTACGTGGAAAAACCTCAGCCTGGTTAGCTGGGATCCCACCATCGCGATGCCGGGATCCCGGCTAGATGGGCTGAAGATTTACCATGTGATCGCGATTACCAGGCCAGCCCGGCTAGCCGAGCCAATGCTTTCTCGTCACTAAATTTCACTTCAGAGCAAAATGGCTCACCAGAAGATCAATATTACTCTTTCTATATAACACATAAAATTTATCAGACCATAAACTACATAAACTGAAAATAATACACCAAAATAAAGGATTAGCAAAAGTAAAATCTCTCGATTGCTTTTCTTTGACATGGCCATCTTTTCACACGACAGCTTAATATAGCTGCAGGCGGGCTCGCTTGCCTCATGTGATACCGAGCAGAGCAGTCATCTCGGCAAAATGAGCCAGCCCGGCTAACCAGACCAGCCCGCCTCATGTAATCAGCCCCTAAACCTTTATCTTTCTTATTGTCATTGAAAATTAGTACTGTAGTAGTTCATGAACCACTACAGTACTTATTTGAACTAAAGAAAGTGGGCATAATGTACCCTATACCCACTACTAAGTACCCACTTCTTCTCTACTTGTTTTGATATTTATTGACTTGAGACGAAATTAGTGACATTTCATTCCTATTTTTTGCTTAATATGTTGTGCTATATTTTGCTGTAATTTTAGACATTTACCAATGTTGAGCCACACATGCTGATCCAAAATTAAACATGCAGCATTGTATAAACATATTCTTATTATCTTAGTTTATTTCCCAAAACAATAAACTTCTTTCTTTTAGTAAAACCTAATATAATATGCACATGGTCAATTTTTACGGCAGCTAAATCCTGATGTGAATGCTTTTCAACGCAAGTTTGTAAATGAAGTCAGGCGTTGTGAAGAGATGGAAAGAAAACTGAGTAAGTACCGGTAACAAAGAACTGTCATAACATAACATGTATTGAAAAAACTGTTTGTGGCCATTTCTACTAGTATTTCTGGCATTACATAATTGGATGTTTAGGTTGGATCCTCCTCCTTCTCGCTAATGACAACATAGCATTTTGCCTTCCCATACATGTATGTTACTAAAGTCATTACACTGAGGATCAATTTCAACGCCAAGAGAAGACAAGTCACTTTAACTGGTCTTTATGGACTCCACAGAAAAACTTGCCTGTTCTGTTGCCATGTTTTGGTTCTTACATTCACTTTTCCTCATGCTATCAACTTCCTGGCCTTTCTTACATCCTCTCTCCCAGTTGTTTTCTTGGTGTTAAGGGGATGGGGGCGGGGGGGGGGGGGTAACTTGTAAATACACCAGATCATTGTTCTCTCAAACCCTGACTTTCTTCAACCCCCCACTATCTCAAACTGAGAACTTTGGATTTATCAACTGAGTTGATACGGTAAATAATTGGCCACCATAGAGAAATTCAAAGCCAACGTTTTGAGGAATTGTGGGTTGCGCTTGGTTTATAATTACACTATATGGAGAACAGTGGAGCTATGCTATTGGTAGGGATAGGCCAGGTGAAAAACAAGAAAAATAAGTTAAATGAAAAGCGTTCATTGATACTGTGGGCATTGAGTGTGCTGATTTGAAAAATGAATTTTTGTTCCAGATTTTTACGGCTTTCCCTGAAACATTACCCTGGTGTGGGGAAAGGCTGCAGACCATCATGTGTTGGCTAGAATGGCCAGGGACCGTTGTTTGTTGGCTAGTCAAGAATGATTTTTCAACTCAGTTGATCAATCCTAAGTTTTGTGTTTGACTTCGCCACCAACACAGCACCACTAAACTAACCCCCTTGTTTATCTCAAACTTAAATTTGTTTCCCTATTAGCAATTTTTGGTTTTCCTTGGATGTCTGACATAGCGGAAGTCTATTGTATTTTGTAGTCAGCAGCAACTAGGGTTATGAGCGTGTCTGATTAGTTGCAAATTTTTTCTGTTGGTGTTGTTAAGCTTCACATGATATTACCACAGCTGCATTTCTAATGGTCTAACTGTTTTATTTTGATAGGATTTCTAAACAAGGAAATTGAAAAGGCTGATATTCTTGTTGCTGACACTGGAGAAAACCCAGAAGCTCCCTACCCACGGGAAATGATTGACCTTGAGGTGGGTATATTCTGATTGGTAATGTCTTTTGTAACACTGTTTTTACAGTTACCTGTAATACAACTTACAACAATTCAAGGCAATGTTTCCCTCCGCATTTCACATTTAACCAACTCCCTCACACACCACAATGAAGGTTGGGTGCCTGGGATATCCAGGGGCCTCGACTGTGGTCAGATCACACTGTGGTCAGATCAGGACTACTCCATTGCTGGCAAATCCCCGCAACCCAGCCATGAGCCCCACACGTCCTGGCACCCGTCACACTGACTTAGTCAGTGGGGAGAAAAACAAGTAAATTAAAAAAAATAATAATTATAGTAATAATGAGAGGGAGGGAGGGAGGGCTGGAGTAGAAAAAACAACTGAATGCCACAGAAATACCTAGATACACTACATATGCAAGCAGTCATGGCCTGCTATTGCAGTAAAACTACACAAACTGAGCCTGACAGCACCTGAAAACAACCACTGACCACCAACGCTTGAACCACATGCTTGTTGTTGGTTAACTTGGTTAAATTAGATTTAACCTCATTAAAACGTGATTTGTACTGGTTTGATAATACTGTCCCTTAGAACAGTTTTTTAATATTTCCTTTTTTGCCATAATTTCGACTAGCATTTAAATTTTGACCACCTCTGTGGAGAGGGGAGAAGCAAGCTTAAAAGGGAGCTTTTTATGAAAACTGTTTGGTAGGAGGAGATGGGGGTTGCAATAGTGTAAATAAAGGCTTTTGGTTATTGTTGAAATCTTAGGATTTTGTGTATAGAATGACATCTTTCTTCCCCTTGAAATTAAATTTCATTAACATGTTGTGAAATTCTTGCCGCTCATACCACCGGTATGTGAAGTGTATGCAGAGTAGAAAGGAGATTTTGGACAGTATATATCGTGTGCATTCAGGGCTCGAAATTAGAAAAAAGCTGAGGTTGCCTTTTGGCATTTAAGTGAGAAAAGCAAGTGGCCGTTGAATAAATTTAAGCCGCCAGAAGGTATAGCCCCAATGGCAGAAAAGCAAACAACTTTATTTGCTTGTATCTCCCAGAAAAAATCAGTACTTAAATTCTAGATATTTAAAACACTAACTGCATGAAAATATGAGAGACTGTGCAAGACAATCTTACCACAGGCTTAATGCACAAGCATAATGTAATGAAAGCAAATAAAATTGTCCAGCAGGTTACGCGTGCAAAACGCAATCTCAAGCTGGCTGATACACATTCATTTCCAGTCCTACATTACATCACATATCCATGTAAAATGCTGCGCCCACGATTTGTACAGTGACGCTGCTGGTAATGGCGTTGCAAAGTCAAAGTTTGTGATTTGAAATCCATATTTTTGCAAGGTTAAAAGCAGACATATACATGTATTGATTTGATCCGTATTTTTTCACAGCAAAGCGAGGGCAGATGTCGCCAAGGTTGAAGTTTTAGTTGTATTGGTGACCGTATCATTCGCAATTTCAAGCCCTGTGCATATAACTAAAAGGTTGAATTCCTGATTGTTTTCTACAGACTCAGTTTGAGCAGCTTGAGAATGAAATGAAAGACAGTAATGCAAACTATGAAGCACTCATGAAAAGCTTCTTAGAGCTGACAGAACTCAAACATATTCTGCGCAAGACACAGACCTTTTTTGAAGAGGTAGTGGCACCTTATTTGCTTTATTTTGGTTATATAAGATGTGTAGCCTCATTTTCTGCTTTGCTTACAAATTGCACATTACTCGACCAATAAAGTTGTTTGTTTCTGTGCATGCTTACATACACGTAGAAGAAACAATACAGCCAGTCCATCCTGTTTTTACTACATGTATTATGTTATTATTTTTTACTATTATGTCATTA
Organism: Siderastrea siderea; assembly: GCA_964030785.1. Classification (NCBI taxonomy): domain Eukaryota; kingdom Metazoa; phylum Cnidaria; class Anthozoa; order Scleractinia; family Rhizangiidae; genus Siderastrea; species Siderastrea siderea. The sequence goes on along the minus strand of OZ034971.1, from coordinate 1,802,665 downwards.
TTATGTTTTGTTGTTGTAAGAAATTCTGCTGTGTACATATTTATTGGGTAGTAATGTATTAAAGCATAGTGTTTTGTTGGTGACTTTGATTAGGCCGAACTTCATGTGCATAATCAACAACAGATCAATGAACCACAGGGACCTGATGATATGCAAGCGCTGCTAGGAGATGAGCCCAGAGGAGCTGCCACAGCGACTCAATTAGGGTAAGAGGTATCCGCTGTAATAACCATAATAAGTAGAAGAAACGGGTGTAAAGGCAGATTTGACTTTAGATGAAATTGCTCCAAACTATACCTACCCTTACAGAAATTAAGTATACTTGATAGCTATATTAATACTATAGTATTATAGTTATCATGTAAGAAACTGTTCCATATTCATTTCTTTACCTGAGAGCTGCTGAGCTTGATTTTGAAGAATTACTGTACATGTAGCTTATAACTTTTGTTTAAGACTGAAGCAAGTGAAACAGCAGAAGAGCTGATGCTTGGTTGGTTTCTTTTTTTGTTTTAGTTCAACAAAGAACAAAAGAATTGATTTATGCTTCACAAGAGTAACTGCTCAGTTTTTTAAGAAAAAGTTAAATAAGCTAATTCTTCTAAGCCTTCAGGTCAAAACATAAATAGCCTGGAACTGTGTGAATGCTTGCAACGTCTAGATCAAAGGACTAGAAATAACCAATCAACTCTGTTATCTTTTGTTGTTACTCCTCATCTCTATGTAGATTTCTGACGGGAGTAATAGTTCGTGAGCGAGTACCATCTTTTGAGCGTCTTTTGTGGCGCGCCTGTTGTGGCAATGTGTTCTTCAAGCAAGCTGAGATAGAAACTCCACTTGAGGATCCAAGTACTGGAGACCAAGTTAACAAGTGTGTCTTCATCATATTCTTCCAAGGAGATCAGCTCAAAAGCAGGGTGAAGAAAATTTGTGATGGGTAAAATTGTATGTTTTTGTTTTCTTTTTTAATGGCCCTACAAAATTGATGCGGAAACTTTGTTGTGAAGTCATTACTTCCCAAACATGTTTCCCTTTTTTTTCCATGTACATTAAACATTATTTTTGTTGTGGATTCAGAATTATCTGCAGGGTTCACTAATATGCCCAATTTGGCTCATTTTACGGAAAATTATTTCAAATGACTCTACTTCTGTTCAGTACAGCAGGTTATAGAGGGAGTCATTATGACTCCGGAAATTCTGGAATGAAAATTTTAAAAAAATTAAAAGTTTTCTCCTTACCACTGTTCAACGGATGCAACCTACATTAACTTTACATTGCCCCAAACTGGTACAGAACATTAAAATAAGAATATCGTGTGATCTACGTGTGTACACTTGAAAGATATTACGATCGGATACGGTCAAGTGTATTTTCGTTTCCGCCATCTTGAATTTGAGCCATCTGGGTCAGCAGTCGCTGCCAATCCCACGAGCTTCAAAAATGGCGTCTCCGGTCAAAATACATGTATTGAGGAAATATCGAAGTCCTACAAAATTCGAAAAATCTTTTGGATGTATTTATACAGAAACTGCCTTCAAAGATATACAAAATGTGTAGCATTTCTGGAATTAAATGGCGTCAAAAAAAAGTTGTCAAGTCTCATAATGAGCCATTTACCAAACGCGACTTTTCGCCGTTCATGCGATGGGAGTGCAAGAAATATACAAGCGGTGAGAAACATACTAGATTTTTCGTATTTTATTAATCTGATAAGAAATTCATCAACGTTAAGGCCTCTGGAGCTTGATGTACAACCCACGTTTTGTCGGTTTTCTTCTGCAAATGAACACGAACACGTCTGATCGATCAATGCTTGTCTTGTATTCTGCTGGTTCCGCAGTAGTCAGTAGTGTCGTCAGTTCATGCTTTATTTGCGAACTATTTTAAAAGTCCATAAAATTAGCTTTTTCAAGGAATACACTCTTGTCTGTCTCCTGTGGAAATCCCAGATCTGAAACCCCCCCATGCCTTCGGAATTCCAATCGTAAGTATCCCCCCATGCCTTCGGATTTCCAGTTCAAAGAACCCCCCCCCTTGCCCTCGGAATTCCGAAAGGCCGTCCATGGTATGGTATGGATATTTTCTGGAACCGCCCAATGCTTAAAAAATGTCAAAAATATTTTGCTTCTTGGACGCCAATTCTCCATCCATAGCAAATGTTACCTGTGTTCACAACTAGGGGAAAATTGTTTTTTTGCAGCAATTCTCGTACATTGTTTTGAATTCTAGTAGATGCCTTGAATTCTAGTAGATGCCTGCATACACTGCCGGTAGTCGCCTGGTAATGAAACCCGCTGTGATGTTCCTTGTGTGTTTTCAGTTTTCGAGCCACACTGTACCCCTGTCCAGACACTCCTGCAGAGAGACGGGAAATGGCAATTGGAGTAAACACAAGAATTGAAGATCTGCAAACTGTGAGTACACTGTAAGCTGTACTAAGTACATTTATATTTGAGTTTTGTTGAAGGATTGCTATCTTTTCATTCTCCTCCTTTCCACATTATTTTTTGTTAGGTTTTGAATGAAACACGTGACCATCGCTATCGCATGTTGGTGACTGTGGCCAAGAACATTTATCAGTGGTTCATTAAGGTGTGTGTGATCAATTGATATAATTTGTCCCTGCAAATAGATCGAGTTGACACACAAAAATACTAATTAAAAATTAGTAAAGGACAATTTCCTCCTCTCATGTACAACTACATGTAGTTGACTATGGCCTTCTGATAAACACAATGTAGCCATCAATAACTTAGTAGTTTATTTTGTAGCTAGTGTTGCAAGTACTGGAGAATTCTTATGATTCTTATCACTATCAAAATAAGTGCATGTGATTACATAATCTCATTGTCTTGTTATATCAATATTTCAGGTTAAGAAGATCAAGGCCATTTATCACACCATGAACATGTTTAACCTGGACGTGACTCAGAAGTGTCTTATTGCTGAATGTTGGTGTCCAGTGAGTGATTTGGATAAGATTCAGCAGGCCCTGCGTCGCGGCACTGAGCAGAGCGGGGCTGCCATACCTTCCATTCTAAATCGCATGGCCACTCATCAGGAGCCTCCAACTTTTAACAGGACTAATAAGTTTACGCAGGGGTTTCAAGCTATAGTAGATGCTTATGGTGTGGCTAATTACCAGGAAGTTAACCCAGGTAATAAATTACAGTGTAGATTTTCATTCTTAAGACCACAAGAGAGACCAGATTGTATTGATATGTTTCCTTTAGTGTTTGATTGCTTGAAAGATCATGTGATATTGTTCATGTTTTTCCTCCAGCTCTGTTCACCATCATCACATTTCCGTTCCTTTTTGCGGTCATGTTTGGTGACTGTGGTCATGGCTTGATCATGTTCCTGTTTGCTCTGTGGTTGGTGTGTAATGAGAAGAAACTACAAAACTACAAAGAAGGGGGAGAGGTGAGCCACTGCCAGAAACTAAGGCATTTGATGTCTACTCGGCACTGTTGCAACTTTCTTACTGGATTGAACCTGATTGAAATATGAGACATTGGGAGGAGACCTTGCAGTCATCTCATCAGACTGGGCTGGATTCATTAAGCCATCCTTAAGTTAAGACAAATCCTAAATATTGTTTCTTAGCAACAGACAATACGTGGGACACATCTCAGAGGGCTTTTACCCTGGCCTTAGGACTCTGCCATTTTGTTATTTCTCTAGGCAAGAAGCACTTCTCTTCATTGTCTCCCTCCACCCAGGATTGTGAATGTGCACTGTTAAACTATTTATTATAATTATTGGAATCAACACAACATATTGGGGATACCCCTGTGGTGGACAAGCATCCCATGGGGGATGGGGGAATTAGTAAAACTCCTGCTTGTTTCAAGAGTGACTTTCAGTGGCTTGCATCCAGTTTACTTTGTTTCTTTCCCTTTCCATAGCACTTGCTGAGCTCTGCAAACTTCACGCAACTTCAAGGATAAAAACATGTTAGGAATGAATCACTGCAGGGAATTAACCTAGTTACCCTAATTTGTTTTCCACTTCAGATGTTTGAAACCGCATTTCATGGCCGATATATAATTCTATTGATGGGTCTGTTTGCAATCTACACTGGCCTCATTTACAATGACTGCTTTTCAAAATCATTCAACATCTTTGGAACTGGGTGGGATCTTAGTGTATCCTGGGGTGCTATCAGGTAGGCATTATTTTGTTAAAGTATATTGTGAATAATGTTAACAAAATTATGTTTTTTCAAGTGTTTTCAATTGGCTTCTTAGGAAGGAAGATTGATTGAAAATAGATCTTTTAAATGAAGATTATTGTGATTGGATTTTTTGTCAGGAAAAATAACTTTCAAAAAGGTGGAGAGCAGTTTTGCAACATCAATGTTGTTGTACAGTGATGAGAGAACTTGCATCCCACCAGTGTATAAACCAGAGTTTGAATCCCACAGTGGATGCCGTGGTTGAGTTTTTTAGTTTCTTGTTGCTTGAGGATACTTAACAATTGGGTACCCAAAGGTGACAGTTGACTGGTGGTTGTTCATGTGTTAAATGAGCAACCTGGGGGGGGGGGTGCGAGGGGGGGGGGAAGGAAGGGGTGGAGATAGTATTATTATTATCATTATTATTACTGCTAACAGCAGTGCAAGATATATATATATATATACATATGCTACCATCCTAAAAAGCATGCATAGGGCGTGAACGTAGCCAGTATACAGCTAATTGTTGAGGGAGAAAAAAAAAACCTAACTTCTACTAAAATGAATAAAAAGCGCTAATGCCGCTAAAATGTTCAAAGTCTCTTGACTACTAAAATGCCTCAAATAAATACAAGCCTAGAAACTTAAAATAATTCCTTTTAAAAATTGTCACGTTAAAATCTGCTCCCACAGCAAGCTAAAACAACTTTTTTGGCCATAGTCACATGACTAATGACATCACCACACTAAGCTTGATATGAGAGGTATTTCATGGTTTGTGTATATCACATGACGTAGCATTCTATTTCGCTTAAAATTGATAAAGTTATTTGGCAATGAAAATTTTTCAGGTGAAAAGGATTCTGGGAAGGTTTTTATTGTAATAATCAATTATTATTATTATTGATAATGTTAATACTTTGTGAATTATTATTCAGTCAAAAGGCACTGGACTCATATGACAAGTCCAAAGGAATTATGCTTGATCCAAACAAAACATACGCAGGGATACCATACTACTTTGGCATTGATCCAGTAAGTACTAAAGCATCATCATGTGGTTTATTGTCCTGCTACACTGTAAATGCATACACAAGGTTGACATACAGCTATTACTGTGGAATACATTAGAGTGCTGGTAAACTGTGTTCAGAAATCCAAAATGGAAGGGTTTAATCCAGTTACTAAATGTATTGGCTTGCTGTCTGTTGATCACCTTCCAAATTTTTCAAAATATTTTAAGAATGTTGCATTTTTTATTGACTAAAACCAAAACCTATTTGCTGAAGTTTTACTGTTAACACCTTGTTTGATTTTGCAGATCTGGCAAGTGGCTTCAAACAAACTCACCTTCACTAACTCATTCAAGATGAAGCTCTCTATTGTGTTTGGCGTAGCGCACATGATGTTTGGTGTTTGCCTGAGTTTCTTTAATCACAGGTACATGTAAGACTGAGGGCACTTTTCAGAGCTGCCTAGCGGGATTGATCATTTCATAAAATTAATGGTACATACCTAAATTCAAAGTACTAGCTCTACCACTTGTGTATTTTACAAGCTGAGTGGTGTACTCCACCAGCTTAGTGAGTGTCCATTGGAGAATGGGCGATTCCAGAAAATATCCCTACCTTACCATGAACGGCTTCCATATTTTAACTCCCCCCTGCCTTCGGAATTACATTGCCCCAAACTGGTACAGAACATTAAAATAAGAATATCGTGTGATGTACGTGTGTACACTCAAAAGATATTACGATCGAGTGTATTTTTGTTTCCGCCATCTTGAATTTGAGCCATCGGGGTCAGCAGTCGCTCCCAATCCCACAAACTTCAAAAATGGCGTCCTCGGTCAAAAAGACCATGTTTCACACTGAATGGACAAAATAATTTATGAGGACGCTTTGACAAGGACAAACACTGCAAGAAAATATTGAAGTCCTACAAAATTGTTTGTCATTTGAAAAATCTTTTGGATGTATTTATACAGAAACTGCCTTCAAAGATTATACAAAATATGTAGCATTTCTGGAATTAAACAGCATCAAGAAAAGTTGTCCAGTCTCTGTCAGATTCTTGCTGGGAATTTTTTGTTACGTTTGCACGAAAAACTTCTACAATACAGATTTTTTTCATACTTTGGCTACAGTCAGATAATGAGTTACCTATGTCAGAAATGCAAAAAAATTGGGGGTCACCGACTTCGTTTTCAAAATAAAGCACGTGGAAAACTACCCTAATTTTGACAAATCGGCCCTCGCAACTCGATATGGCCTCAGTGCTTGTTAGTTGAAAAATATTTAAAATGATTCGCTGTAGACCCACTTTCTTAGTCAAATTTTATTTAAGTGGGTCTGTCAAGTAAACAATGTGAGCTGGTGTCATCCTTTTAGTTAAACTCGTCCTCTAAGATGGACTTTTGCGAACATAGTGCAGCTACAGTAATAGCATAATTCGATGATGCAAGGGCAGAAAAGTTGAAAAAAATCAAACTTCCGCAATACAGATTTTCTTTAATTTTTCTCAAAATGTAGATAATTGACAGAGAAAGTGATCTATCAATTGAAAATAAAATATGGGGTCACCGAACATTTAAGAGAGTTAAACCCATGCATAGATACTAAAGTGCCCACTGGCCCTATATATCTCCACATTTCTTCAATAGCGTGCGCGCTCAATGCATGACGTGGCAGTGAATTGCATGGGCAGTAAGGATGTGCAGAAACAATTAGCGTGAATGTCCTTGAGGTGGCCGAACACAGTTTTCTTGTACCTATGCGTTATTCATCGTTATTTTCAAACCACTGGCAGTTGGGCAGCCAAAATTGGCAAGATGCAAGTTCAACTAAAAAAGATTATATTTTGATATGTTTTATTGGACAGAGTGCCATTGCCATGGCAATGCAGCTGGTAATAAACCGGCATTAAATAATGGGTTTGATTTATTTTCAGAAAATCCAGTCATTAAATTTTTTCCATCATTTGTCTCTAGAAAACTCAGAAAAGTACTGGCTTATTGACACTGGTCTCGTGAAATTTTGACAGAGAGATCTTCTGTTATTCTGTGTTTTCTGAACATGCCCTCCGTCAGGTGTCAATTTTTGTTTGCAGGCGAGTTACCCGTGTTCTGAAGTATTACTCTGACTACCAAATTTCATGAAATTCTAACAAGTGGTTCCGTAGAAATCAGTACATTTCCACGAAACCATGCAGTCACAATTGTCTGGTTAACTGCGCATGCATTGCATTTGAGAGGGTTCTCAATCTTTCTCAATCCACACAAGCAATCCCAGATAGGCAGGGTGTTTTCCAAAAGAATTACCTTTAATACATTGAACAACAAACGTTTTTACACATAACAAACTGTTTGATTGTTAAGACGGAAAAAACACTAATGCACAATCTTCACAGAACAAAATAAAATGCTCGATGTACAGGTGCCATGTTTGTTTTTCTTAAGGGCCCATTACAGTATCTTTTTAGGCCGTTGCTAGGGAAAAATGAGTTTGCTGTAACTCAACACATGTATGCTTTCATTGGACCAAATTTGGACAACATTCATCGAGGGCAAGTATGGTTCAGTTTATGACGTCATCGGACCACGCCCCATGTCACGTGATCAGAAACAGAAAAATGCGTTTTTACTTCAAGACTTACCTTTTTGTCCATAATTTCTTGTACCGTACCATTTCATAAGCCGTCTTGAGGAAATTTAAGCATGCGTTTTGGTTTACGAAGAAAAGTAAACAAATAAGAATGAAAAATGTGCTTCTTTGACCACTCTTTTGGGTATAATTTTTTTGTTTTCTGTTTTTCCGCAAAAAGGATGCTTAAATTTCTAGAAGAAAAGATGTTTTTTCGAATTCTTTTAAAATGCAGCAGCTATGTTTACTTCTCGACGAGAAAAGTACATTTTTCGCGGCACCGGAAGTGACGCTACTTTTTTCAATGGCCAGGTGCCTAAGCGTTAAATGGCTAGGTCGCTAAGGCGATAATTTTCCCATTCTTGGCATCGTGGACGGTAGCTGAGCTGTTGTTGGAATAATGGCCGCGAGTCAGATAAAAGCCATCGAACTGGATGTGTAATGATGATTGGTTTTTCCATTGGATTGCTTCAGTTCTCGCTTCTTTCACGCTCCAGTCGGCGATCTGTTTTGCGAACGGCGCAAGCCATACAACAATGTGGATCCACCGAGTCGAATTGACTTGGTCCAGACTTAAGAGTCCAGAGAATTTTATGATAATCTTTGAAATACTGCCCACTGACAAGGAATGAAAGAGCAACGATTAGGTTACGTATTGCAGACCTTGGACGAGTTGTGGCTTTCACGACAGAGGTATCACTCTTCAAGCTGAATTTCTGTCCACATTGACTGCACTCGAACTCAAACTCTTCAACTGTGTTTTGTTTTACCGAACAAAATTCGTATTTCTTAGTCCTTTCTACATGCAGTCACAGTCTTTTAGATCGCTTAAATTACTTTTTGCTAATTTCTCAAGTGATGTTGTTAGCAGACGTTGCCCATCAGATGTATCGAGCTCACCATTATTTGTCAGGTATTCTATCGTGTGCTTTAATAATAGCATTGTCAATGTGGGCATGAAATTCGCGCGATAGAGCTGCTTTCAAGGACAATTTACAAGCTTCCTTTCTTGCTGTATGCTGCTCCATGCTGTCTTGCGACAGTGGCTTCAAGTCAGTGGCCTCGAGAACTTCGTTTCTTGAAGAGCTGTCTAAACACTGGAGTTGCTCAGGTTCGGAAGGACAGTTCACAGGTTCGCACATCGATTACAGTTTTCTTGCAAGCGACGTCAGGAGTTTGGGAGCAGTTGAAGTCACGGCCGCGGACACAGGGATTTCTTTATGGGTTCGGGATGATGGCACAGTACTTATTTTGGTTTGCCTCTGCATCACTGACATTTCTATCCCCGACCTGACACTGAAAATCTTTGAATGTCGGCTTTTCGCGATCTGCATTTCCCCATCGACTTGCAGCCATCGCTGCGCTTTCTGTTTACGTGCGCACGTGGATAGCTTCGAGCTCATTTTCAACTGAAACACCCAGTTTAAGAAATAAAGGCACAACTCACATGTTGTCAACGTAAAGCAGAAAATTAAAATCAATTTAAAAAGTTTCTTTTGTGTTTGTCGCAACGAAATAAAAAAATTATCGGCGACTTGATCCGGCGACGGGCCGGCGCCGGGAGGCCAGAAAGCGCGCGAAAAATTTGCGGACGACCGGAAGTAAAATTGCACGTGCATGGCAACCGCGTATCATAGCAACAAGATACTTTAATGGGCCCTTAAAGCATTGTGCGCGCGCTAATTCACGTCAGCAGTACAAATCGCAGAGCGCGCGCAAACTGTATTCAGTCACCTTAATTCATGCAAGTGCAAAATCCAGCAGACGCTCCCTAGAAACGAGGGACTGGCATGAGTTTTTGCCGTTCATGCAATGGGAGTACAAGAAATGTACAATCGGTAAGAAACATAGATTTTTCATATTTTATTAATCTGATAAGAAATTCATCAACGTTAAGGCCTCTGGAGTTTGATGTACAACCCATGTTTTGTGGGTTTTCTCCTGCAAATGAACACGAACCCATGTCTGATCGATCAATGCTTGTCTTGTATCCTGCTTCCGCGGTTTTTCAGCAGTGTCGTCAGTTTGCTTTATTTGCGAACTGATTTTAAAAGTTCATAAAATTAGCATTTTCAAGGAATACACTCTTGTCTGTCTCCTGTGGAAATCCCAGATCTAAAACCCCTCCATGCCTTCGGAATTCCAATCGTAAGTATCCCCCCATGCCTTCGGCTTTCCAGTTCAAAGAAACCCCCTTGCCCTTGGAATTCCGAAAAGCCGTCCGTGGTGTGGTATGGATATTTTCTGGAATCTCCCAATATTGTCTAACAAGTTGTCTAAGCATGGAATGATTATTTGTTGTTTTAGGCACTTCAAGAAGCCTTTGAACATTGTTGCTGAGTTTATTCCACAGGTAAGTAGACTTTTTGACTGACGCACCCCTGATTTTGAGCAAAGTTTTGAGGTAAAAAGGTGCAGCTTATACACCAGTGTTTACGGTATATTTTTAATTTGGGATTTGAAATTTCACTTCAGTTTTAGGCGCTGTTTAGAATTGGTTTTTCAACTGAGCAATCGTTTTTGTTACAGAAACAGCTTGTATCCTCAGAACAAGATGAGCCAGACCCAAGGGTCGATTTTAGTAGTGTGGAGTTTCCAGCTTTTTTCACCTAGGTAAAATGAAACCCAAGATGAATTTACCTTGGGAAATTTTTTTGTGAATTTGCCTTAGGTAAATCGGTTTTACCTAGGTAAAAGTCTGTAGTGTGACCATGGCTAATGTGCATGGCAATGTTCAAGAAATCAATGAGTAACCTAAACCACAGGTTAACTTCTGGCATCTGTCAACACTAGTTTCTCAGTAGAAAGCATGCTTACTTATGTTTTATCATTTTGGAAGGGAGAGGTGTAAGGAAAGGAAGGTGCTGAGTAACAAAGATGAAGAGAGAACCATAATAAAGTGCACATGTCATCAGAAATGCCAGTGAACATGGGCCATATTTGAACTACTGCTAGACAATTATGCTCCTTGCTATATAATCGGATCTATAATACAGCTGGGGAGGGTTTTGTTATTTTTTTTGCAGGTTTTGTTCTTGTTTTGTATCTGGCTACTTGGTTATTTTGATCTTCTACAAGTGGATCGCCATTAATGTGAAATCTCAGCATGTAAGTGTCAATTAACTATAATTATCTGATCTATACAAATTTTTAAGAGTATTCTACAGTATTTTATGATCCAATTCTAAATTCATTTATAATGCAATTTCATTATGTGTCCTCATACTTGCATGTAAGAAATCTTCAGCAATGCATGAATAGTTCAATGGCATGTAGATACAATGTATTAATTTGATCAGACCATAATTCCTTAGTTTTCTATTAACTGGTTACATCTTTCACTTCAAAGTTCTGAAAAATGTTCATTATGGTCAATGGTGCTAAGCGCAGGCTTTCAATGACACCATGCAGTAACCATCATTTTTAGAGGGATTTTGGTTAAGGTTGGCATTGGGTGCTTATGGTTTTCTGTGACACCGAAAGCATTTGCCCTAAATGCTCATTAATTACACTGTACATCATTCCACTATATGTACAGGTACCATAGATTGCAGGGCCCATGTACTTAACAAATAAAAAAGCCAAAACCGTGCTTTGTTCTGTGATAAAGCACGCAAGGAAGTGACGAGAGCACGAAAGAAGTGTAGGGTGAACACGAGCCGCAGGCGAGTGCTTCTCCCTACTTCTTGAGTGCTCTCGTCACTTCCTTGAGTGCTTTATCACAGAACAAAGCACGGTTTTGGCTTTTTTATTTGTTTTATAATAAAGCTTTGCTCACATTTGTAAAGAAACTGGCTTTTAATTGCAAGAAATCAAGTTTTTTTCACAGCTTGCAAGCGCGCGCAAGAAAGGATTTCAGCTTGCCAGCGCGCGCAGAATGGCGTCACAGGCTACTCCGTGCATCTGTACTCTGATAAGGCACGCTGTTTCAACCAATCAGAGTGCGCGTTATATCGAAACTTTATTATAAAAAGTAATGTTTGGTCTATTATTTTCCTGTAGCAACCAAGTTTGCTGTTGGCCCTAATCAACATGTTTCTACAGTTTGGAAAGGGCATTGATACGGAGGATTTGCTGTACTCTGGACAGGTGGGCAATTGTAATCTAAACATTGATTGCCTACATGTATTCCTTGTTAACTTTCAAAACTTTCAAAATTTGTACATGCTGATTATTTACTTCAATGTACTAATTTTGCCACTCTAATTATCAATAATTATTAATTCATAATTATATACTACTGTCGTGTAGGTGCAAATTATGCTACATTGCTACTCATACATGAAGTGCTTTTATACTGCTTGACAGCTTTTATTTGAATGGCACTCACACTTTAGGATTTCATCCACATACTCAAAAGTGAAAAACTTATAACAGGATTTAAGGCTTGAGTCAAAAGGTTGATTAACATTTCACTGGAATTATTACTGCGCTGCAGACTGGAGAAGGGCCAGAACTAGCCACAACAATATGCAGTAAAGCTGTTGGAATGTTGCAGTCATTAAAGTGAGATTAATTTTATTGTCTTTTTTGTAACAGGCCGTTATTCAGCCAATGCTGGTAGTCATTGCAGTGTTGTGTGTGCCATGGATGCTGTTGCTTAAGCCGCTCTACCTCCGACGCCAACACAAAGCTGTGAAAGAACAAGTGAGTTGATTGAAATATCAAGGGGTTGTTGACATGGTACTGGTGGTATTCATTCCAGACATTCTTTCATAGCTTCAAGCCTGTTTCATAAGACCTCGAGAAAAATTGATGGCTGTCCATTTAAAAGTGTCCCACGATCATTAGTTAATATTGAACTTGTGATAATGAAATATTTGAACTTGTAGTTGCCTCTTTAATCCTTAGATGATACTTTTCATGAAGTCAGTGTCTGTGACAATTACAGGGCAAAATGCAGGAACAGAAATCGATAATGGGGCAATCTTTGCTGTCCCCTGACATTGTTTACATCTGCGTTTAGAAATTCGCCTTATCTTATCTAGAAAAGCATACCAAATTTAGTCACCATGCCACTTTTGAAAGAAAGTGGGTTGAAACAGCTTCTCCTGATTTGTTTTCCTTATCCACATAACTTTGCTAGACTGCATTTCAAGTTTTGATAAATGGGGAGATAAAGACTGGTGATGAGTTGTAAAGAGAGATGCCTTTAGTGAAAGAGTGTGAAAGAGCACAGTGTCCGTAATAAAGGTAGCAAAGTGCGGTAATGTTGGGTTTTCAATAATAGCAAGTTGTATGGTTTCTGGTAGACTGTATGATGCTTCTAGCTCAGCATCACTTAAGTTAATCACAGCCCTGTAATGTGACAACTTACAATCTTTAATGCTGATTGAAAGAGTTTTTGATTTCAGGGTTTTCAAAGGCTGAGGTCAATTAGCTCCCCTAGCTCCCCCACTGCATCAGTGAGCATAGGAGACTCAACAAATGAAGCTAATGAAGTGGTTCATGAGGAAGGCCTGGCACAGGGCGACCAACATGGTGATGATAGGCATGAGGAGGTATGGGCACTAAATGGAAAAAATCATTGGAATTGGGTATACAAATGTGCAAGTCTCAGAATAGTATAGAATCTTACTAGATGTGTTGTGTATTATAAATTATGCGCCTGAAAAGCGTGGAGTTGTTCAGGTCAATGCACATTCAAACTGCAAGTGTTTGATGACAAAACATGCCAAGTTTAATTAGGTCAAGACGTTTTTTTAATAACATTTCCATCCTTACGGGTCCTGCGGCTAGAGTTTATGAAAGGGCATTGTTCGAACGCATCCAATCAGAAAAGAGCAAGCGGCGTGACAGTTTGAGGCCGGCACACCAAACTCCAGCCGCGGATGGTCGGAGCCTCGATTGCTGGATTTCACGTTATTATTCGGCGGCTCGCACTTCGAGTTTTCGATGAATTTCCAATTGAATGATAGGAGAAGAAAGATTAACCCGTCTGCTTTCCTGGTACGGAGCTTGGAAACGGTGCGATGCGAATTTCTTGGTGAAAATTGGCTCGGCGCTGGGCCGGTCTGAAATCGGGATTTCCTCCCTTGTTTTCCTCTTATTACCCACAGTCGATCGCGTCGCTAAACCCTAGAAATCGTTAATACTCGCTATTTAGAGGCACAATGACGGCAAAACACAACGATTGAGGTACGATTATGTTTATTTTGAACTTAAAGTAAATATTTCTCGCAGCATTTCACGTTATTAGAAACCTTTCGATTTTCTCATACATTCCCTTATAATTTTTAAACTACAAACGGTCACACAGTTTGTGTGGGGGCCCTGTGGTTATGGTAGTTAGATACTTGCATGAAAAACACAGCGAAATAACAGACTTAAGATTTTTGAAGTTGTAAATATACCCTGGTCCCAGAGGTTTTCCTTTCTTTTTCTCAAACAAACGAGCTGAAAGCAAGACCTCTGGGATGAGGATATTGTAAATAGGTCATTTCTTTGGAAAAAGCCATTATACCCCCAGGGAGTGTTTATAAAACTTCGCATTTTATTTTGATTATGTCATTAATTTGAGATGAGAACGTCTTTTTTAAAAATCCCCCTTTTTTCTAGTTTGACTTCGGTGAGATATTTGTGCATCAAGCCATCCACACTATAGAGTACTCCCTTGGTTGTATCTCAAACACGGCTTCTTACTTACGATTGTGGGCGCTTAGTCTGGCTCATGCAGGTAAGAAAAAGGTGTTAAACTGATGGCACCACAAGAAAATGATTAATTCGGAAAATATTTCTGGCATGAATTGCATTGTCTTCCAGTTTACTAGTCAAATTAAGCCCTGTAGAAAATTTGGGCTCACAAAAGCGATAAATTATCAAGAGACAGGTTGACTAAAGTTTGTAACACTTCGCTACAAATATCACTATTTTTGACTGGTTCAGTGAACCAGTGCTAAAATTGAATACTTTGTGTATAAAGTGTTGAAGCATTAAATTGATAGCCTATATCTGTTCTTATATTATTAAAAATAAGTTGAGAAATGGAGTTAAACGGCTTGCTTAAATTTGTTCTGATAGAAAAACGTTGTTTTTAACTTGCACGAAATTCTCAGGGCTTTAAGTGTCCCTATATTTCCTTTTTTTTTGATTCCCCTATATTTCCCTAAATGATTTACAAATGCCCTATAATCCCTATAGCTTCAGTCAGAATAAAAAGGAAAAAAAAGACGAGCTAAAACTTGACAAACAACACACGAAAAACAGTAACTTAGCTCAGCAGCCGCGCCTTGCAATGTTATATTCACCGGTAGAGCATTAAAATTATACTAACCATGAATACTCCTAGAGCGGGATGAGCAGCACTCTGAAATTTAAAGTACACTGTTTTGACAAGAATCGCATTTTAAAAGCATTTTGAGACTTAATGTTAAGGCTGTTAAATATGAGATAGTTTCCAACTTCGTGTTTAAGTGTGTACGTTCTTGTGTGATGGTTAGGAACGGCTAAGATGGAGAAGGTCATTACTGGTATACGTTTTTTCGTAATGTTGCATGTAGAAAATGCTTACTATTAGGGCAGTAAGAATATTCTTGCAGTATGTTTGTGCTAAATGCTTTAACAAGTCCCTATATTGCCCCTGTAATTGTTTCCTATTCCCTATATTGGCCCAATGTTTTTGAGAAAAAGACCCTATATTCAGCCCTATATCTTGGCTGGAGGTCACTTGAAGCCCTGAATCTTTTTCTTGCTATTGCAACATATTTCTACCAACAAATCGGAAAGCTTTTCCCACTGTGTCTGTTGGTGGTTTACCACAATTAAATTAATTTTTTCTTCATCGACCGCTATAAAAAACTTTTGAGATGTTAAAAATTTCAGATTACCAATAAAAATTGGGACAGGTTTATTTTCAGATGTTTGGTGTTTAATGTATACTACACGTGTGTGTTTGTTATTGCAGAACTGTCAGAAGTGTTGTGGACCATGGGTTTCCGTGCTGCTTTTACTACCCAAGGAGGGTTGGGAATTATAGTGGCCTTTGCCATGTTTACATTCTGGGCCGGTGAGTTTTTCCCCCTCTTTTTTCTTATCAAAATGCCACGTATACCGCGTGGAGAAACAGTTGTCTAGTGGATTAGCGCATTGGGCTTTCATTTGCAAGGTCGTTGCTCGAGCCTGCATGATCTCCCTTTACCCAAGCACTAATGGCAATCAGTAGGCGAATCTGACAAAATGCTGGATCTGCATCCCATCGGGAAAGGGAGTAGGGGCGGAGTTTTTTGGGGTCGTTAGCGCCAGCGTTGATAAGCCGTCTTTCTCCTGGAGTCCGTTGGATTGTACCTACCTTACTGCAAATAGCTTGGTTTTGCCGTCAAAGTTGACACCAAACTGTGATGTTTCTCCGTCTTACTCTGCCCTTGTTTTCAGTTGAGACAGTTGTCATCCTGCTAATTATGGAGGGACTATCAGCCTTCTTGCACGCTCTCCGTCTCCACTGGTAAGTTTTTAATAATAATTAATAATAATTATTGGTCTTTAAAGAGCAATACTTTAATTAGTCACATTTCATACTTGGGTTTTATTTCCGCGGTTTTTGTTTTTCCTATATTTAAAAAATGTATGTAAAAAACCCCGATGACTTGCTTCCTAGTCGAGCTACGTCCCTCTATTTGTCTGTTATCCAAAGTTTACGAATAGCAATATTCTTTGACAGCGGATTTCAGTTGTTTCCCACACAATCGCTTTATTTCGCACCGTGATGCCCCATTTCCCAAAGGCATACAACCCCCCTCCGCAAGCAAAATCGCAAAATCCGGATTTAGAGTGGCTGGAATATATCACAATCGCTTTTCTTGCAGAAACGTCATATCTTCACTCCTCAGTTGCCTCTTTGCATTTCTTTCGAAGATTTTCCGTTTGTTATCCATTATGTGTACGTTTCAATCCATTTGAACACCATTCGTTTAGTTGGTGTAGTTCATGATATATAAGAACCCGAATTCTCACATTTTTTGCAGGGTCGAGTTCCAGACCAAATTTTATCAAGGCAAAGGATACAAGTTTCATCCATTCTGTTTCAACTTAATATTAAGTGGGCAGTTTGAAGAATAGTGTTAACTGTTAGCTTTCTGGAGGCTATGTGATTGGGCGATTAAAGCTCATTTTCGCAATTGTAGAAATATGATAGTTAATGAGACCAAACACTGCATTAAAATGTAACAATATTTATGCAGGATGACCCTATCAGTGTTAAAACACAGTCATCAATGCAGGTCCGGTAGCTTAAAGCAAAATAAAATTAATAACTTAGACGAATAAAAAAAGACAAGTGTTTAAAACTACTGTAAAGTTATCATTTCAAGAGTATCATATCAAAGGCAGGCTGTAATATAAGGCTACCAAAAATTAGAGTGCAATGACCAATGACATCGCTTACGACTTGATTAGAGAGTTCGTCGCTTATATTTTTAAATGTTAAATTTTTAACGAGAAAGTTTAGGAATTAGGAATTGCTATACTGCAATATATTTGAGCCATTCTCTGATTTTATTTATATAATATCGTATTTAATTTTAGCGCTATAATTTTGTTAGTTGTTACATTGTGGGTTACGTACAAGCTTATAGTAAAGTGTACCCTCCACGTTAAAGAAAGCATCTCACCTCCTTTACCGAATGCATTTGTGAAAATTGCGTTACGGCTACCATTAAATCATCATTGAGGTGAGCTGTAAACGTTTAACAATAAAATTGTCTCAGAGACGTTCTGCCTTATGCAGAAATGGTTTGCACTATCTGGAGTTAAATTTACTAGTTTCCATGGCTGCATTAAACTTGAGCTAACGCAATGTTTGAAAGTTTGTATGGAAATATTGTTGGACATTAGAAGCTTCGGATAAAAA
>OZ034971.1:452500-517500 GCA_964030785.1 Siderastrea siderea | reverse complement strand
TTCTATAGCAATAAGTTACATCATTCACCTGATCAAACATTAGCGAACTTTCGACTTTAGTAAACTGTCATTAGCAAGTTTCTCATTTAGCTTGTTATTTCTAAGTAATTTACATATTTTAATTAAAAGAGAATTATGAAGTCCTTTTTAATTTCGTTTACGGCCGTTAGACATGAGTCAGCGTAAATTGTTAAAACTTAATAAATAGCTGGGTTTCCTCTGAAAGCATTCTTAAAATAGTTATGATTCTTTTTTGCTTCCTAGATTTAAAGCAGTTCATGAGATATGGAGTGACCGGTCACTAAGAGGACTGAACAGCTGAAAACTGATAGATGCAGTGTATTATATAACGTCAAATTTGTATTTTCGCCCACATAAGAACTCTCGTTAAACAACTATTTTTGTTTTTCTTTCACATAGTTAAACTTGCACGAAATTTTCGGCTCTGTCTGTGAGTACAAGAGCACAGGTGGAGTAAAAAAGAAGAATCAAAGATAAAAACAGTGTAACTCCCTGACTGAGCAGAATGAAACACCTCCAAAGCCCGATAATGTGCTCCGGTACTTGCAGAAAGAACCATATCTTCAGAAGAACTGAGCTCCTGATTCTGTTAACAAAGATAATTATACTTTGACAAGGCGTAGTCTTATAGTAAGCCTTAGCTTCACGATCTTTGCCAGGCCCCTTCTGCTTTCAAAATGGCGGCAAGAAGGCACTGGGGACGAAGGCGTTGGAGATAGACCAAGAAACCAATTAATAGCATACGAATATGAAATTCGAAGTTTTAATTAGACCTTAAAAGCTTGTGGAGTATGTCATTATTGACTGCCAAGGTTCAAACTAATTTCTAACAAGGCCAGGATCCTAAGCCCTTTGATGTGCTAAAGGAGTGCACGCCATCAGCTTCAAATTTCATCAGCTTAATATTACGTTTCAGTTTGTCTTCTTTTTTCTTGTTCAGCGCAAGAGAGTTATTTTTCGTAGGAATGTCGTGGCTTCTCTTTCGCTGATCTTTGGACTAACTGAAAACCAGAGGAGAGCGATGATATATATTGTTAGAAACAATCAATTATCAGTTTAGACTGTGCCTTTTGATTTCATTTAGAAGACGGGAAGGGTAAGGGCAAAGTCTTTGTAATTAAAAAAAGATTCATGAATTAGAAGTATATAACAAGGCTTCCGTCAAGCGGATTTTACATCAATCCGGGGGGATTCTTCCTTATATGGCCTATACGGGGTCGTGTCGCTGGACCGGGTATGAATTTTGGCCTCTCTGTCCTGAACAGGGTATATAATTTTATGCTAGTCTGTTCTAAACTGGGTGTGAACTTGTTGTAAACAGAGTATGGTAGTACGTTTTTCATCGTTAAATGTGGCTTATCCAGTATTCAGCAATCCTAGATCGGAGACGTTTGCTGGTCTTTAAAACAAGAGAGTGTGTATTGTGTCATTTGTCCTAAATAGGGACCTAAAATGGAGGGTACATGTTGTCTTAAACAGGGTAGGTATGTTGAGGCTTTATTGGTCCTAAACAGGGTCAGGGTTTCAAATCCTCAGCAGCACCCCTATACCCAAACATGGGTCAAGTTTCCACCCCCCCCACGGGCATCAATCAACCCCCAGCCCCAGTGTTGAGTGCAACTATGTTGTAAGAATGTTTGATGGCAATAAAACTTTGTTCAATACCACTCAGTATCACCCTTAATCACTCAGCATCATCCGACATCCTTCAATGGGGTGGCCAAGTGCGATTAACTTGCCGAGTTCAACAATATTACACGGTGTTAAATGGAAATTAACTGTTGAACCCGTTCTGCCGGACCTTGTGGCTGATCATGACTCACACACGTTATCCATTTTGGGGTCAATTTAATAAAACATTTAAGAATGTAATTTACAAGTAAAGCTATTGTTCCAGTTGTTGAAAATAATAGCTACACTTGTAAATTACACAGGTAAATGTTTTATTAAATTGACCCCTGGTCATGAGTTATGGATCAGTTACGTTACTTTCGTCTACTACAAAAACGACTGGAATGTCTACACAGGCCTACCATCCTCTGTTTCAGTGTGGTGTGCTGTGCACTCAAAATGGCTGTATCGGTTTATCAAACTGACAATGACAATGACAATGACAACGACTTATTGGTCACTCCATTAAATATGGTTTTTCAGTAACCATTACAATCACTGTAATAGATATAATATACAATACACTAAAATAACTCTTAATAAAACAATCTGAGAATCTTAGAATCCCTCCAAAGCACGACTCTTAAAAGCAGCCTTAAATTAGGTAAAGTATTTACAGTTGTTAGAGTTTGAGGGAGATTCCAAAGCCGAAAGGCTCTAGCCAAACAAGCCTAACTAAAGCCAAAATTTAGGCCTTTTAAAACTGACGTCTCGTTCGACCGTTATTTTGAAAACATCGCTTTCATCGCCAAAATAAACACGGAAACACAAAGCAAAACAACATGGCAGCAATTTTATGAGATTTTGTTTTATTTTTGTTAGTTTTTAAAGGCCTACATTTCGGCTTTAGTTTGGCTTCTTTGATAACCGATACAACCATTATAAATGCACAGCACACCACACAAACAGAGGATGGTAGGCATGTGGTCTACTAAGAACAGGAAATTTTCCTTTTTTCTATTTACAAGTTACCTTTAATAGGAACTGCACTTTTCTTTCTGCCGCCTTCAGATCGCTGATCCTCTTTTGTTTTTTCAAGTGACTCGTGATAATTCTCATCTCCTTCTTGTTGTTGTTCTCTGACATCGTAGTAATTCTCCTGAAATTTCTCGTGTACCCTGTGTTGGTTCTCATGGTTTACCTCGTGTACATGCTGCATGTGTTCGATATTATTTCGTATGTCTTCACCGTAATGATCGTAGAACTCGTGGAAATACTCGTAGGGCATCGGTCCCCATTGCGGTGCAGATCGAACGATTACGAAAACGGCAAAAGCCAGTGTAGGAATAATGATCCAGTGATTCATGAGTTAAGTCAAATTGTTGCAAACATCATCTGTAAAAAAAGAATGATAAAAATAACGTAAAGTTGAAGAAAACCTCATGTATCAGAGTGGTTTTCTAAGCCGCGCAATGCACCATTAACGTGTTGATTGTCGTACTTTCGTATTTAACATCATACAGTGTCTTATGCTTTCCTCGATGGTTTGATTTTACCCATGATAAATTCAATTGATCGAGTGAATTTCCATCACCTTGAAGTTCACAGGTTCATAAGTACTTGTTCGCCACTTACTATATGCTATACATTTTTACAGTCTGTTTATAATTTTTCCCGAAATATGGATTCAGAAAGCTTTCTAAAAACACATGTTTTGTCATGGATGTGTTTAAAACAGGGCTGCAATTGTTGATCTTAGGTTTTTTTCAGAAGGACACCTGCGAAGGAAAGGGCAAAACCTTAAATCTAAATAAGTCTACAGACACTGTTTTTTTTTTTCAAAGCATACATGCACTACACTATCAGAAGATGCCTAAATTTGCTTTTCCTCCTGCAAAGGGCGACAGGCCTTTAAATGGTGAAGCCTCCTGCATAAATATCGATGATAAATGCCGTCCCAAGCCAAAATTTTTCAAGTGATATATAATTGTGGTTTCATAACGTTTTAATCTGTGCATGGACGAAAAACCAGTGGTGTGTTCATTTAAATGTGTTGTGTCTAGTTTCTCAATACGTTTTCAAATGTGATTTGAGATTTTTTAAAATTTCAATTTTGACCTTGAGGCTACAGAAGTCACAAAACCGCCCAGCAGGTAAATCACCAGAGCGTTTACATTAACACCTGTTGCGAGTTTACCTAACCATGTTTCGATTCGCTCTACATAGTTATGTCGCTGCTTTAAAACTACTATTGTGACTTCAAATAACTGATACTGACAAAACACATGAAAAATAAACTCACCTCAAGAAATGACGTGGCAAGAGTTATGGTTGTGATGTTAAGTTTTCTTGCAATTTACTGAGCGATAAACTTGTCCTGATGACGTCGTCGCTCTCGTTTAACGAGACGAAAGGAATTTATGAGTCTCACAAACTATTGCAAAACGTCGGTAATTTTTTTTGGTGCCGGAAGTGTCTTCGGGAGGTTTGAAAAATGAACGCCAGATGGTCCTTAAAGTAAGCGGAATTCGCGAAAAAACAAGACAAAACAAAAGAAATAATATTCGTTTTATAGGTTTAGTTGTCACAACGTAGGATTTCGTGCACACGTTGACTAGAAAGTTATTTCTATGAAGACACCACAAAGAAGCAAGAAGAGTGACAGAGAATAGGCCGGGTAAAGACTGGGAAGGAGACAACGAAACGATGATAAACGCATGTGCACATCTCGGTTCTGCAGTGTCCAATGCAATTTCTTTCCTGTAGCCTATTTAGGTACACAATAGTTACTATAATTATATAAAGTACCTACACAATCTTGCGGAATTCTTTGGCCCTGACTAATAGGAACGCGGTCTCTGGGATCGAGATTCTCGACTGACTGTGAACAGAAGAATAAATAACAGACCGTCTCCCGGCTGCGTTGATACTCAGGTTGCGCCAATTGAGATCACGTGACGTTGCTCTGGAATTTTGCTTTCACATTTGACAGTATGCTGTTTTTTTTTAAGTGAACAAAAGGAAAATTCTCCAGATCACGTCAGTTGATCTGGGATGTAAAATGCATGTGAATAATTTACAGGCAAATCTGAATGGATTTATGTCATAGTTATAGGGAAAAAAATGAAGTCGAAACAGCAAAGTGTTGGTTGGAAAATAAAATTTATTGAAACGTTAACTTCTTGACAAAACACTTATTTTAGTTAGAAAAGTTCTCCTACTTTATACAATTCCTCTACAGTAGTAATTTTTCTCATCGAACTGACGGTAAGCGGCTCTTCATACTGTAAAATTCACGCTGATGGACGTATTGTTTCTGAATCGATTGAGGAACATCTTCTAACGTTGTTTGGTTCAATAACCATTTTTTTGTCCTGAGTTTATCCAGTACGTCTAATTTGTAATGCTGCCATTTCTCTCCTGTGGCAAAACTATGGAAAATCTCTCTCCTTGAAGGGAATTCTCTATCCAGTTGTTGCCTCATCTCTTCCAGGCTGCGTCCGTGATCATGCAGTGTCAAAACATTTTTGGGAACCAAAACGATTTCAACCTGAAAAAGTGGTAAGGAAACTATAGCAACGAGAATGTTTAGGTCCATCATAACAACTTTAATGAAACTCGCCTTAAACATAGTATAAAAATATCATTACATTACATCTTAGGTCAAATATTTACCCAGCTTTCAGACAACACATTATATCTACATAGCTTGTAAAGAAGTACCCCGCCCCCAGGGGGAAAACTTAACAAACCAGGAGGGATGTTCGTGTAGTACTAGCAGCCTGCATCCGACAACCTTAGTGCGGTAAAAACTTGTGTTAAGGGTGCACCCCCCTCCCACGTATTGTGAAACCTGCAAATAGCAGCTCCTTGTTTGTCAGCTAACGGACTTCCTACCTTTTCACCAGAAATGATGCTCATTTTGGTTAAGTCCTCTCCAACACCAAAGCAATCTCCTTCACCAAAATGAGCGATCACGAGAAGGTACTTTTTGATGTGATCGTAGGTTTTTGTTTTAAACAGAGGGTCGATACGGCCATCAGGTCCTAAGGGGGGTAGGATTAGTCTTCTTTTGCCAACTGCAGGCTGTCTTCTGACAAGAATCATTTCTCGTACGACTTGACACTGACCCGAACTTATGAAGAAGGCAAACTCGCCCGGTGTTCGAGTGTCTTGGAGAATTACCTGTTGTGGACGATTGCACTAGATTAGCAAACGTAAATAACCTGGCGCGGAGAGAAATGAAACAGCCTAATCGATAACTGATCGGAGTGGGGGTGGACAAATACCCTATTGGGTCGAGGTTCTGTCTCCAAGAGAAAGCTGATACATAGTAAACCATAAGAAACCACATGACATTTACGGGGTTTCTCGAACGTTCATGGCCCTTCGAATCTTTGAGATGGAAAAAATTTAATATATCTTTACCGAAAATTGGAAACAAGTAAGTTTTCAAAGAGTTGTTTGAAGTCTTGTCAATTGTTTGCCGGATTCCCACCTTTTCTTTAAATAACATTTTTTCAGGATGGTTGGTCGTCCACCATTAACCTTTCTTTTTTGAGCTGCCCACTTGCCAACAATATATATAGCTTAACACATCTCGAAAATAACAGTTCACTTAATCTTTACTCATATCGTAGCCAACGTTCAAAACATCGATATGTCAAAGTCACTGCTGCGCTGTTAAGTAAGGGCCTGTTCACATGGAGGTGGGGGACCCCGGGAAGGTGAGGTACCTTCTGCCTCGGTGTGGTAACCAATCTCTCCATACAATCTCTCTTTTTTTCTTGATCGCGTTCACATGAGAGGTGGGGTACCCCACCGGGGCGGGTTACCCGGTCAACTGGGCCTGGTAACCCGCTTAGCTGGGGTGAGTTTTCTCCATGTCAAAGCCGAAGGTGGGGTAACCCACCTCGCTGGGGTGATGTCCATCCGGACATTTATCAACATGGCTGCCAACCACTACAAGCCTGGCGAGCTTTTCCGATGATTTCATCTTCAAAACGTCGAGAAATACAGTTTTAGCGAAGGAAATAATGAAGACGTTGACGGTGCCAGCGACAATTTAAGCGTAGAGTCCGATAATGAAGCTGAACAACTGAAATTTCTTAAAGTTACATGCAACTTTAATGAAAAGGATTTCGAGCAGGACCTGTCGACGATGTACACAGAGATACGCGGATGGTTAGCGATTGATTACTTCGATGAATTTGGGCCTTAAAGCACCACTCAGCCTGAAACGGCCCTTACACGAAAAGAACAGTGAGGAATATTACAACTCTAAGAAACGTATCATCGGGCAGAATGGCCGGACATTTACGCATAATAATGAGGTACCGTGGCAAGCCATTCAAGCATGAACGCTCCATAAAAGCGTCACAATAAGAGAGAAAAGAGACAAATCTGGCGAAGTTTACTCTCTAAAATCGCTATTTCGAAACACTCACAGGCTACTTTTTTAGTTAAAGGGCAAATCTACAACGTTATGTAAAAAATAGGAAAATACAACGAGAACAACTTCCAGACTTTTTGCTTTCAAAAATGTGCATTTTCGGGATTTTACTATGGATTTAGACCCGTATTAAATTCAGCCTGGAGTCTTTTTCGAAATAAGCAACAAATTCCGTATGAAACAGCGGACTATCGAAGATACATGTTTCCCCTACACCCTGGTTGTTTTTTCGTCCAAATTCGAGCAAAAGAAGTTCCAGACTTTTACGCTTGGAAATCCGAGGTTCAATATTCGCCCGTGTTCCGAGCCAAGTCTTTGTCTTACCGTATAAGAATGGTTACCATGAATAAACAATAAGTAGCTAAACTCAATTGTAATAGACTAAATGCGGTCATCTGTAAATGGAGTATTTATGCAAATTGAGTCCAAAAAAGGCACGCGCGAAGTTTGAATACTGTATGGATATCGCTTATTAGACAAGATTTTCTTTTAGCAATGAGAGATCACGAGTATTCAAAGCCACAAAAATGGTTTCTGTACAATCAATGCGTGCGATTTCTGATAAAAAGACTCACCGATCGTAGTGATAAAACCTATTCAGTCTATAAACTAACATTTGTAGTAGATGCGATCACTGAATCGCCTGTGTGTCACATATCCATAGGATCGGTACTAGACTACGAGCAGTCTTTCTTTCCGTTCAGGGATAGTCGAGGGTAACGAACAAGCGAGCGGGCGCGAACATCGCCTGCCGATGCCAACATAAAAGTTAAAAAGCTCCCAAAGACAGAAGCAAAACGTTGCGGCGTCTGCCGCTTCTGCACTAACAAGCGAAATGCTAGGTTTATTTACGACACAATCATCTCGCTCGCACAGAGACAATTCGAAATGGCCTTCTTTCTGTGTTGTAACGTTTGCCCAAACGAAACCACTTTAACAATGTCCACGCAATAAATCAAAATGGAAAACCGTTTCATGATATGTGCATATGTGCGATTTTGCGAAACAAAAGGAGAAACAAAAGCGCGCTGCGTTCATTGCTAAGTTTACCACCCACATCATGATAATGAGCATCGCCGTGCGTTCATGGTATCCAATGAATTAAGCTCTTTCTAAGCGTCCACAAATAACAATGCGCGATATGACAGACCTACAAACTTTCTTGCACTGGACGTAAATGTCCCGAGAACAATAGGCATTCTGCGCGATGTTTAAACCTCACCCCAGTGCCCCGGGATTGCATGTGAAGGCTAGCTTTTTTTGACCACGGGTAGGCGGGGTACGTCACCTCCGTGGAGTCCCCCACTCCCATGTGAACAGGCCCTAACTACTAGTCTATCTGAAAATTTGTAAATATCTTAACCTTCTGGCCTTTTTCCTTTAAAGGGAATATTTCAGCTTTTTAGTGAGCCCCTGAAAGCCAAAAGTCACACTTACGGTAATGAAAACCTGAAAATATAACCCGCTTTTCTTCAAATTCAGACTGAGGCCCGGATGCCAAATAGGTGATGGGCAATGGGTAAGTTCCTCGTCGTCTTGCAAAAGCGTTAAAACTTGCTATGGTTTGTTCTCTTTGAGAAAATTCACTTAACAACTTCCTCAGGGAAAATCCTTGTGAATACGTAGTCCCCTTAGGCCTTTTTTCCATTAATTCCGATAACAAGGCTAAACATGCAGAAAAAAGTCAGGAAGCCTCCAGCTGAGTGGCTGAAAAAAATAAGTATTTAGCCTCATAGACACCAATAGTAACCTGAAATGAAGATTGTATGTGGAGAGCGTTGCGACTGTTCTGCTAATTTTTGACAACGCTTATCGGCAGTGTGTGAATGCAATGGATCGATAAGTTGAAAAGTACTTTTATTTTATTTTCTACCACATCAGCGCATTCCACAAAAACAAAACACTTTCCCCTGTTTAATGTAAAAATATTGGCACCAATTTAAAAGATATTATTTTTTATAAGACTTTCTTAACCATTTTGAAACTACGTTTTTTAATTTTCAAAAAAGTGTTATAAATCGCTTTAGCCTACGTGACCAAGGTGGCTTTTCCAGTTGTCTCCGAAATGAAGACTGCAAAACGCGGAGAATGATGGGAAGGAGGCAGAGACTTGCGAAGACAAGAGTTCCTGCTTTTTCCCATCATCCTCTGCGTCTACAGTTCTACTTTAACACTCACACGAAAGCCACTCTATCATGGGTATTAAACGTTTGTATGCGTTGTCCTATGTCTAAAGAAAATACAAAAGTAGTTTAACGCTTGAATTTAATTCATTTCATGAAAGTCTTGTAAGTTAAGCGTTTGCCAGTTTTACCCCTTATATCACACAAGCCCTTTTAAAGACGAGATTCAAAGTCTTGATAAATTTCTCTGATCTCATGACTTTCGAAAAACCCGTAATTTCCGATTCTCTTCCTCCGATATGATCCGAGTCTTGATAAAGAATCTCCGTTCAACGTTTTGATAAATAAGTAATCGTATATGAATGTTACGAAAGGCTCGTAACTTCAAAGTTTGTTCTCGCCCTGATATCGCATAATTCTTGATAAAGACTTTTGAAAGTCTTGATAAACGCCTGTCTCAAATCCTTGCTAAAAATGACATATATAAAGGGATTAATCGCTGAGTTGATGTTCGGTAGCGTGTAGACAAACGCAATATTAATAAAATAAAAGAACCCATGTAATTTAGGGTTATCAGGTTGATATTGATTTTTTAAACACGTCTGGCACCACATTTGTACTAAGATAATAATGAATGTTGGCAGCCAGCAAATTACGAAAGCGCCCACCACTATTGCCAGGGTTTTAGTAGCTTTTAGTTGCTGTTTGTATATCGTTTGATGGTTTTCACTGCTTTGAGGTACATTTGGCAGAATGGGTGCTGTTAATCTTGAAATAGCGCGAAAATGTTCCATGGCAATTTTGAAAATATAGCAGTACGCACAAATTATGACCACTAGTGGGAGGAAGAAACCCATGGCCGCAGCGAAAGTGTAAAAATAAGGATCTGGCTTGTAACAACCGTCGTTGATTCCAACGAGCGCTCTCCCCGGAAAAGTCCAGTTTGTTAAGCCAGAAGACGCCACGATGAACGAATAAATCCAAACAGAGGACAGCATAAGCCAAGATGTCTTGCGGGTTACTATCTGGTGATATCTGAGGGGATATTTGGTGGCCAAAAATCGATCAATACTTATCAATGCTAAGTTACCGATTGAAGCACAGCAACAGAATAGATCGGCCCATATCCAGAAAATACACGCGTCTTCGCTGAGGCACCATCTGGTGTTGTGTAAAGTCTGATGGATGCGAAATGGAAGCGAGAAAGTGGCCACCGTTAGATCTGAAATAGCCAGTGAGGCGACGAGATAGCTGGTGAATGTGTGAAGATTACTGTTAAAGAATACAGTCAAACACACCGAGAGATTCCCTAACAGAGTTGTAATGGCAATGAAGATAAGAAAGCATGCCTGGGCGACAAAAGGCGTATCAGTTGGCTGCCGACACTCTTGACTTATGCTCGTTGTGGTAAAATTGGCCATAGATTGGACTTTCTTCGCTAAGGAACATGCGACAAACAAAATCCACTCACAGATATACACGTGCACATAGTGGGCCAAAGTTGATTTTCTTTGTTACTGATACTGACGTTTTTCCCTTAATTTTTATACTGGCGCTGTGAATTTGATTGTGTGATCTTCGATGGCTAAGTTCTTCTTTTCGACTGGGGGTCGATCAAATTCAACTCTCAGTTTTCAACGCTTCCCGTGTGAAACATGAGTGGTTCGTAAAGTAGCCTTACTTAGATCTGAGTAGATAATGGCTTTGTGAAACTGAAGAAAGTCAAACTGCCAGTGAGGTGGCAAGTAATACAATAAGTCATTGTGTTTTTTTGAAAGACAGACGCAAAGCAAACATTAATGGAAACTGAGTCGCCAAAATGGGTGGAATTTCCTCCTTATCCGTGGGACGAGAGTAAAGC
Source organism: Siderastrea siderea (assembly GCA_964030785.1). Taxonomy (NCBI): domain Eukaryota; kingdom Metazoa; phylum Cnidaria; class Anthozoa; order Scleractinia; family Rhizangiidae; genus Siderastrea; species Siderastrea siderea. The sequence continues at coordinate 506,432 of OZ034971.1, read as the reverse complement.
AGGAAAACTGGTTGATTCGAAACAAGGAAGGTTTTCAAATAAACACGTTTTCGCACTTTTCAATCAAGCTGTTTTGAATTTTTTTCTGGTATAAAATTTAATGAACTCTTCAAACACTGCCGATCGCCACATGTTTTTTGACATGTTTTTAGTTTGCTCAGATGGTAACCAACACACAAATAACGCACAACGCTGTACAGTTTATTGACTTGAAGCGACATATTGTCACAATTCAAGACAATCGTATCAGTCATTTCTAGTCGAGTTAATAAACGGCTGTGGTTTTAGTCAAATGTGACAATTATATCTTGCAAAAACAAAGACAAAACATCGCATAATCTCGGCTTGAAAATAACTCTTTGAATAAAAATGCAAAATCAAGATTTATGTCAGTTAGAGTGCTAAGGAAGTCAGCAAAGGAAATGAAATAAATTTTAATAAAATGTGCAAGTAAACAAAATCAAATTTGAATTAAACATGGCCAAAGAAACTTCCTCCTTCTCGCATTTCTGTCTTGCCTTAATCTATAGCTTTAAATTTCAAAGTAATCGCGTGTTTAAAACTTGCCGCGTGTGGAAACATGTTAATCGTAATCGGTTCATGGCTTGCTGGTATGGGGGGGGGGGGGGGGGGGAAAGATTCTTTTTAAGACAAAGCTTTGAAAAAGTCAAGGGATATTTCACTCGGACTACGGTCACGCAAAGACGTTTTTAGTGCGTCGGCGTCATTTACCGCTGTACCCGTGGGGAACTCTCCACTCTGTTGAAACAACAGCAACTTTTCTAAGCCACGCATTACGCTGTCCGTAGGAACAGCAAATAAATCTTGCAAACATTTAAATGTACGTCTGAAATTGTAATATAAACCAAATTTACCTCTCAGTGCATATTAAAAACAAGATGGTTTTCAGTAAGTTTTGAGTTCCTGTGGTAGGGTTTGAGCAGTACCCTTTAGAAAGCTAAAGCGTGACCATTCAAATGAAAGCTACTGAGGATTACTATCTTTCATGTAGTCCTTTTTATTATGCCTTACAAGTTGGTTTTAAGTTTGAGTGTGTAGACGAAATCCTTAAGTGTGACTATCCAAATGAAAGCTACTGAGCAGTACTTTCCTGTGGTACTGTTTATATGATGTACGAAGTGGTTATAAAGGTAAAAGTTTATTATTATTATTATTATTATTATTATTATTATTATTATTATTATTTTGTTGTTGTTGTTTGTTTGTTTTTGTTTTGTTTTGAGCTAAAGAGCTTCTGTTAAGGGATAAAGCTCTCTGCTAGCGATAACTCCATCCTAAAATGAGGGTATAAATTAGATAATTATTTCTGCAGATAATCATCGTTTGACGATAGAAAATACCCTTCTCTGCTTATGACTTAGTTTTTACCTTTTTCTCCGAGGAACACCCAATTTAGAGAAAAAAAGAGGAAACAGAAACCAAGCGAAATTCACTTTTCAAAACTATTGAGAAGCAGTTCACCAATGGAAGGTGTTGCTAAAAAGTCTGAATGACAATTTTCATTCAAAGCGGTCGTAAGGTAGAGGCTATGACTCTTGATTACTTTTGATTAAAATTATTGTATTATTATTGTATCTCATTTACAAAGTAGCATAGGAGCGAGGGCGTCCGTTATTTCTTCATGGCGAAAGTTCAAAGAGAGCTACAGTGCGCCTTCAATTCAGTGTCGTAAGCGATTTGTGTTTGCCTTGGTTTAAATTTTCTGTGCTCTGTAATTGCTTAAAACTGTAAATGGTTTGAACCCAGGAGTCATATCATAATTCGGTAAATTATGATCGTCCGGGTGAGTGTAGTCCTGAGAAGGACAGTTTGAGGTGACATTGACTGACGTTTCGACAACCTGAGCGGAAGTCATCATCAGAGGTTGTCGAAAGGTCAGCCAATGTCACCTCAAACAGTCCTTCTCAGGACTACACTCACCCGGACGATCACAATTTACCGAATTACGTAATTGGTTAAGTTTAAAGAATTCGCGCCATTTTCTCAACCAATCAGAAATAAAACCACATGTGTAATGGGTTCATAGGTGATAACCCTCTTGGCGTCTAGGAGGCATCATCGCCACTTTTTAAAAATAATTTTCTAATGTTGAAGTTTCGTAAATTACGATCATATAAGAGAAACATTTTTTATTCAATTTCACTGTGAGAACCAATGACCAGTGTGACTTACTGTGTTCTTAGGGTATTCCACAAGCTTAGCTCTGGTATTCACTTGATGCAACTCTTTCGTTGAGTAGTCTTTGAACTGAGGCAGCGACTTTAACAACGACATCCTCGTCTCCCATTCTTTCTGATGTCCTTTTTTCAAAACCTATCCAAGTGGTTGTTTCCAGACGTTACGAACCGATCGTGATAGTATTAATGACTTTCTTGACATCAGCAAGTTATCTGGTGAACACCGTATTTACTCGATTAAGCGCCGCCCTCGATTAAGTGCCGCCCCGATTAAGCGCCGCAAATGAGAGCAAAAATTTTAAAGAGCGCCGCCCTCGAATAAACGACGTATTCATTCACAACAATGCAGCGCGTAATCGAAGACGAATTGTTGGAGGAGCCAAACTAACACATAAGTATCGCACAACTCATCTAAACCAGCCTCGGAAATTGATTATTCTCCTGTAGTACAATGTTTTTCAGTTCGAAGTGGGTATATTTCATTATTTTGTTGTTAACATTTGCTTGTTATCATTTACAAATGTTATGAAGTTTTTAAAGAGCGCCGCCCTCAAAACTTAAAATTAAAAGAGCTCCGCGGCGCTTAATCGAGTAAATACTAATCGACGGGTAGGGAGCAGCGTTGCGTGACGCGACAAAAAACGGCTGCGGTAGCAACCTCGTTCCCAGGGCCTCTCTTCTTCTCCAGGGGACGGGAAGAAGAAAGACCCTGGGAACGAAAGGTTGCTGCAGTAGGAGACTTATCGATGAGTAGCACTAATATTTTACTTTCCAGTAAATAGACATTCATTTCTCAGGCTGAGATAAGTTATTGGAGAAATAATTTTGCTGGAAAAAGAAGGGTATGAAAATGCAAGGTGAAAAGAGAACGGCGAATGGGTAAGGCAAAAACACGAGAGGTGGACTTAACGAAAAAACTTCGCGAAAAGAGTCCAGAACGATGGTTAAACTCGTTTAAATCTGAAGAAATAGAATTCCCTTGGCACTCAAAGGTATTCACACTCAAACCCGGTGAGGGTACTAGAAGAAGAAACGTATTAGTGAGCTCAATGCCGTGACAATTCCAGCAAACTTCAGTGAGAATTCCAGAGTATGAATGTATCAATTGCTATGTTTTTTCTTTCTCGTTCTCTCTTTTAAACCAGTTAAGGTTATGTGATAAATGGATGTGTATATACCATATCAAAATCCGGCTTGTCTACTGTCAGGAACTCAGCTGTTCCCTTACAGATGATTGTCGCCGTTCTCTTTATGTCATGAAGTAATGCAAATTCTCCAAACGAGTCACCAGCAAACATCTCCCCTATGATCTGAAAATAAACCCCAAAGACGTCATTACCACCGCTGTGTTGTGAGGTAATTAGCGGCCAAGTTTAGATTATCATTGCCTAAAAATTTGTCTAAAACGATTGGCACGACATTTGAAAAGCAGAATTTCCCTGCATGGCATGCTTTAGTCATTCGTGTTCTATTGAACCAATCCAATTTTCGATTCCTTTGTCTGCTAAACTTTTTCAACCGTTACTGAAAGCGGTTAAAGCAGTTGAGCACATTGTGCAAACGATCTCATTTGTTTCAGCCAAAAATGGTTGAAAAAGTTAAAGTTTTATGGTGGAACACTGCAACCAAGTGAAAACAAGTGGAATAAGTTTGAAATGGTTGCCTTCGTAGAAAACGACTTGCAATTCATTGCTACGCTTATCGAAAGGCAATTAAAATTATTGGAAAATTAACTTAGCAAATTAATTTAACACTAAACTGAAAGATTGAAAGCGGTGAAAACATTTGAGTACATTGTGTAAATTGTGCACAACCGTTTTTGTTTCAGCCAAAAACGGTTGAAAAAGTTTAAATTTTATAGTGGAACACTGCAACCAAGTAAAAACAAGTGGAATAAATTTGAAATGGTTGCCTTCGTAGAACACGACCTGCAATTCATTACTACACTTATCGAAAGGCAATTAAAAGTATTGGAAAGTTAACTTAGCTGTAAACTGAATGATTGAAGCATTAACCTGTTTCGTGGTGATTCCCGTCACTTTGTCTTTCTCGGCCACTTGAACTAGCACAGTTCCACTTACGATAAAATACATCGACCTTCCCGGATGCCCTGTGTTGAACGAAACCGAGTGTAGAAGATTCAAAGGTAATCGTTCAGATAAATAATTTTACTGAATAAACGTAATTTATGAGAAGTTTTAGTTCATTCGACCAGAAACCTTTACCCGCCGACAAATGAAGAAAAGATAATACGATAACAACTCCGAAAAACATCTCGCTACCTTAAAATATAAGTATAAGCAAGAGATTAATCAACAAACAGAGAATAAACGTAATATTTCGGTTCTTATTACAAGTCCATTATCAAACAGTAGCAAAGATAGTGAAGCGTTGAACTTATAAAGAGAGCAAGCTAGGAAGGAGTGAACGAAAAAATGCCTTAACTTTAGGTTTAATTTTACTTTTGGCAGCTTACATTTTTGTTATACTTTGCCCCACATTCTTGTGTTTAATTTTGTGCATTCTTGTTGTAATTATTAGCTTGTTAACTTTTCGTTCACACCTTCCTAGCTAGCTCTCTTTATAAGTTCAACGCTTCACTATTTCTCTGTTTGTTGTTTAATCTCTTGCCTATACTTACATTTTAAGTTAGCGAGATGTTTTTCGGAGTTGTTATCGTATTATATTTAGTTCATTCATTGTTATCGGTAAATTGGTGATATCTTTGCCCTGCGACATGCTTGGAGGCAAATGCAATACATACAATACAAGTACTTCCAAGTCAGTATAGAAATTGTTTTCAAAATGCGCAAAGCATGTTTATGAGAGGTTTCCAAGTTGAGATGCAGTGACAATTTTCCTACCTTGTTGAACTACCACTCTTCTATCCTCAAACTGCTGGTAATACACAACCATGGCGAGCTCTCTCTTGATAAGGGGCGTATAACGACTGAAGCATTTCAGTTTATCCACGACGTTGTAGATTATCTAGTAATATTTCAGCATAAATTATAAATTATTATCAACTCACAACTGAACCGTAGCTGCATTAAAGAGGCAACGAGGCAGTAAAGGCGTAGACTAAAATTTGATGCACTCCCTCAATTCCTCTGTATTCTGCATTATTTATCACACTTCCCCTTATTGTATTGAATCGTATGTTGCGTCCAAATAGAGCGTTTTTCAAATGAGTGTCGTAAAATCAAAACCGGCCAAAATAAGTACTCTGACCAATCACCAAGAGACACAAATAACACAACGAACCACTCAGAACTCAGAGCAAACGCATGCGTCAAACGCACGAACAGGCGTGCGAGCAAGCCACGACTGACTACGATTGCTTTTGGTGTTACGTCTGATTGGTTGATTGAGTTTCGCGTGTTTTTTAACCAATCATAAAGTGCAGTAAAGCAAAACCAAAGAAAAGTGACATTACTTCCTAATTTCAATTGAAAATTGCTCTAAACGTATCCCAAACGAGATAGTCTTACACAAAATTCGAACGCTCGGGCTTCTACGTGCATTAGTCGTTTCTTGGTCATGGGGCAAATACTGCGCTATGGCTATTAAGGCAGCTAGTGTTATATTTATACGTGTGCGCCCCATCTTGGAAGGGCTGAGGGTGAGTGAAGAAGCATACCTTCATGTCCTCGGCTTCTCTCTGCCATGGGTTCTTCATCAGAACAAGTCTGGCTTTCTTGGAGAGGCAGCCACACGAACGAACATCTGTTTTGAATGCTAGGAGAAAAAGGAGACGACAAACAACTATCCCGGAGATCGTAAGCCACTCAGTAGAAATATAACTATAAGTTCAACTTTTTTGTCATGTTGGTCTCTTTACTCTAATTGTATGACCTCAGATGAGTTGACTTTGCAGTTTGCAATTGAACTTCCCTCTACATGTAAAAACAGAAGATCGCATTAGAAAGGATGAAACACTCTTATGCCTTTTATTTCGTTTTTGTTTTGATTTAGACTGCGAGTAGTCTCTAATTTTGGCGATGGCGATTGTGGGGCGGGCAAACTACACACGCGCAGGCGCGAAATTTCGAGTTTTCGGCGCTCCCTTCGCGTCGCGTCTCCTCGAAATTTCGCGCGCGCGCGTGTGTATTTTGCCCGCCCCACAATCGCCATCGCCAAAATTAGAGACTACTCGCAGTCTAGTTTTGATTTGTTTTTATGTTTATCGTTCCTCTCTCTCAACTCAGTAAAATCTAAACGGGTTAGCAAAGAATGGAAATCAGAAAAAAGTATAACTCAATCAATTCTATGCAACGGTAAAAATGCAGTGTAACAACGTTATGAAATGTATTATTGACAATCAAACTGTCCTTTTTGCTTTGGGATTTTTTTTTGTTTTTAACGTAACTCAAACAGTGTGAAAACTTTAGGCACGGAAAATTTTACCGGTCAAATTTTACACAATTATTGAATTCTTAATTCTTAATTAGAAAATGAAAGGCATCAAATTTAACTTGCACGCTTCTTCTGCTTGTTGTTGTTGTCTGCTCCTCGGTGGGTCTTCAAGATAGCTAAGACTTCAGAATATAAGCAGGCTTAGAGGCAGAGTAAAGAGTCTTATACAACATCAATTCAAGCTATTTATTGCTGGTGTAAAAACAAAAAAAATTGGTTACCATTGACGTTGAAAGACAAAATCTCATCGCTTCCACCCTGATTTTGCTGGGTGATGTTGAATTCTTCTCTGTATTCTTCCGCAATTTTCGATTGTAAAGCTTTAGTCCACCGATTTGTCTGCAGTGAGCGAGCAAGACTACGAAATCTTTCCACTGGCGCCATTTCTTTCTCTTCTTTGCCCTCTTTGATTTTTTGGTCTTTTTCCCCTTCTTTTCCAAGTGAAGACGAACACCCAGAATTTGAATTCATGTTACCGAGCTGCACTGAGATTCTTCGTAACTATTTAAACGTTAAGTGACAATTAGAGTTAACTTGGCAAAACAACCCTGGATAAGAAGGTAACCATGGGATAGAATAATAACACATGCTACATCCCAATTCACTAATTGCGCGTGCATCCGTGCATGAAGTCACGTGCCTTTCTCTGGGAATAACTTCCAGCCCGACTGTTTTCAGTGACGTACAATGGCGCCCATTTTCAATGGGAATAGTATTCCCCTCTGGGAATACGCTAAGAAACCTACGTTTTTCTTATTGAAAAGCGCCGAAATACATTGGAACTCAGTTAGTAAAGGCCATAAAATTTTGGTCATATTAATTGAATGGTTGACTTAGGGCCAATTTAACGCTAAAGCTCGCTAAGTTTACTTAGCAAGAATTCACCGAATTCGTGACGAATCCAGCTGAATCCGGTACTTTTTGGCACCGGATTCGTTTTCGTGTTTACACACAAGAGCATGAATCCGGTGCCAAAAATGGCCGGATTCGTCACGAATCTGGTGAAGTTGATTACGGTAAAAAACGCGAGTACTTTGAATCCGAATACTTTTGAATCCGGAATCTTTTGTCGAGTAAACGGGTTTTTCAGTGAATCCGAACACTTTTTACGGCTTTTACGGCCTTCACATCTTGATATCGTACATTTTATTAGCAAGTATTTCCCGATATAAGAACTTATAGTACCACAGATACTGATTTGGACTCTATTAGTATGCTGGTTGACGAAATGGATCGCCAACTTTGTGACGAATATCAGTTTGTTGTTGCTTCTTAATCTTATTCCCACATTTTGTTTTTGTTTTCGATGGAAGCTGATAACAGCAAAAGAAGTTCCCCTCCACTTTGCCTAATTCACACCTGTTCCACTGAACAATATTTATCACCCCGGATTCGTAGTGTTAGTGTAAACTATTAGGAATCCGAACACTGTGTAATGTAAACGCTTCACGAATACCAATACCCAAGATTTGATGAATCCGGAGACATTTGCGAATCCGGATACTTTTACTCTAGTGTAAATTTACCTTAGACAGCACCGGCTCTGTTGTATATGACATGCTGCAGCGAGTTCGACGCTCATTATTTCGAGTGAAAATTAACTTGTGCACGATTGTCGCGCACGACATAAAAAAAATCGTTGGATTTTGAAACATGCTTTAGAATCTTACGACAATCGCAGTCAGACACAACGATAAATGGTGTGAGCGAGCTGTTTACGATTTTTCAATGACGCGAGCAGCGCGCGCTCTAAAAGTCGTAGGAGGCAATCGAGGCCCCCGAAAACAAAGAAACATTTGTGCGGAAATAGCGTTTCCGAGAATATTTCTTGCGAGCGCAAACGAGGAAGAAACAATGTTTCCCTGCCGCGCTAACCACGGAACATTTCACTGAAAACAAACCTTTGCGCATGCTCACTAGTCAACATTGTTTCCTCGGGGCGCAAACAGAGATCAAACAAAATTTTTCTGCAGAAAGGTCAGAAGCACTTTTTCTTTCTTGGAAGCAGAAGGTGTTTCCGCAACAAATGTTTCATGTACACGCAAATGTGGAAAAATTAAGGAAAACATGTTTCCGCAAAGTTTCCTCGTTTGCGGGGGCAAAGATCACACCATGTAAATCGGCATTTAACAAGGTAGAGTTAAATTACGATAGCGGTCATATAAAAGGAGAGAAGACATGGGGAAAGAGGGAGGGCGTAATAATTAAAGACCTGACTCAAAAAAGACTGCGTTTGAAATGAACTTTTATCTGCCGAGTCTTTCTCCAATGTAGATTGAACAAAAGTTTCGAATAAGATGCTGCATATACATGGTGATACCTCTTAAGTAAGGCTGGCGGTCTTGCGACAGACAAAACTGTGGCCCTGGGATTATGAATGGAATTGGAATCTAGAAATGATTTTTTGAAAATTAAGTTTGAGCTTAAGTAATTATAATTTGAGTGTCAATATACCATGTATACTGTATATAAATATAAATAGAATAAACTACTTCTTATTAACCGAGCGCAAGGACCGTACTGGGAGAATATCGCCCTCAGTCTTTCTGGTACGGACCGAGCGAAGCGAAGTAAGAGTTAATAAGTAAGAGTTAATAAGACGTTCATTATATGGCTGTGCCTGATACCTAACTACTTGAAATGTGAGCTGTGGCGGATTGGAATTAATGAAACAGTTTACTGGAAGGCATTCAAGATAGATAGACAGATAGGTACTTTATTAAAATACTTTGCAGCTCATAGAGCTGAATTGCGTATTCTACATTCTATGATACAAATTTACAAAATTTAAAATTTGTAATATCTAAAATCTGATAATAATATTAATAATTATAAAATTTAATAATACTAATAATTTTAATTATAATATCTAAAAACTATATCGCTAATAATGATAGCATTAAAAACCTAGTTATTCACTAATTGCATTCACCAGAGAGCATGACTCCATAATAAAACCGCTGTCAAAACCCAGCAGTTTTCTCTTACACACAAAAAAAATTATATCGCACCAGAAAAAGCCTCTTTTCATTCAGCTTCAAATCATTCGAACTTTTTGAATCAAATGTATTTTGACTTTTTCTACATTCCCGCTTTACCAGCCGGGCATTAACATCACTAGTATCGCTCATAATGCCCGTGGGCATTACCTAACGGGAAAATCCGGCCCCGAGTATTGAACAATCACAGGGTGCGTTATCTATTTGCAAGCTCTAGCCATATAATAATAGAATAAAACGCTTGCAGCACCATGTTGGGTGGACGGGGCCAATTAACCTCTTTGTACTCGATAGAGAGCCCAGGTTTAAAATTCCAAAATTCCAAAAGGTCATGTAAATCGTAAAACTAATAACACAACAGAATAACTGATGAATGTTCAGACTTCGTGATTCCATCCAAAGACTAGGCTGCAGGGAATCGTACTGTTTATTCTCAGATCAGCTTCGCGAGGGCGGAAACGTCGGCGATAAATTATGTAAATCGACGAAATTAACAGAAAAGTTAAGAGAAGAAAGAGACTACTAGCAGTCTATGTAAAGACATATTACCCGGTTAAAGTCACAGGGGACCCAAACGCTGTATTAACTTTATCATAATCATTTAATACAAATACTGTTATTTATAATTACCTGTGTTCCTGTGCCTTTATGAGTCGTTTTGAAAGGGATTTGAATCGGAGCGGAGAAGGTTTTAATGCCTCGCTGGTTTCAAATGTTATCTTCAGTCTGGCGCGTCGTAAACAGGACGCGACAATTACTTCTCAAGTTTCCATTACTATTTTTAAACTCTCCTCGGGGGAGAGAAGACGAAGAGAGAGAAGAGTCTCTCTTCTCTTCTCTTGGCTGTTAATTGAAACCCGAGCCCAACCCGAGATTGTCTCCCCACGAGAGTTAATAGTTAGTAACAATGGAAACTTGAGACGTAATTGTCGCGTTCTCTGACGCATCAGGCAAGATAACATTTGAAACCGCGGAGTTTAACCGTCTCCGCTGTGATTCAAATCCTTTCCAAAACGACTCATCACAGGTAAATCACAGTATTTTTATATCACTTAAATATGATTATGATATAGTTAATACAGCGTTTGGGTTCCCTGTGGTTCAAGGTTGACAAGGCTAGGTTCTTGATCTGAAAAGTTTACAGCAATGAGGAGTTTAAGGCCGTATTCTATTGCTAGGTCTATTGGGATTAACCTTTTTTTAGTTGGTTTGGTTGGTGGAGTTTTTTCGTGTTCTATAGGGAGAGAACTGTTTTCGGTTGGTTTGGTTGATCAACTGTTTCAACCAGCTCAGAGCTTGGTTGAAACTGTTGAAAACGATGGGTAGCGTCCGCTGACTTGGTAGCAAGCATCCGTTTTCATGCTTTGCATCATTATTTTGTGCGTAAACTGCTCAAGGGTGCTTGTCGTCAAGGTAAAATTGTCAACCAACAACAAGAACGATGGTGCTCTTTTCAAACGACGATTTTCAGAACCTTGATATGAGAGAGGTTTCTCGCTTGGTACTGATTCACAAACATGACCAAAACATATTGCTAAATATTCTGATTCATCGGCCGATTCACAACGTGGCAGAACCAATTCTTCTAACAGTTCTTGAGAGACAACTGAAGCAACAAGTCGGCCTTTCGCCATGGTGCCAACCTTGCCAGAAGAAGTTGAGGAAGTCTGGAAATGACTATGTTCAGTCGCAACTGCATGTCAACCAAAAACGTTTGAAAAATGTTCTATTCGGAAACTCTTAACTGTTTCAACCAAATCCGGTTTTGGTTGAAATGGTTGATCCCAATAGAACACGACCTTAATTAAGCAATGATGTTCACGTCCGAGTTACCCCGTCGTCGAATTATTTGACTATTAAAGTTAACATCCATCGATCATTCCGAGCAATTGAAGCAATGAGTTCTAGGATCAGTACATCGCGTCTCGCTAAAAGGACTGCATCACCTATTTTTAGTATCGCTTTAAAAAGCTAGAAGACGTACATTGTAGATTCAGAGGTTTTGTTCTAGCCCCGAAAATGGGCCGTTTCAGTGAGTAAAATACAAAACCACTTTTGGGGCTAATTTGACTCTAAGTCGGTCCATAATAGCCCTATTAACAGGGGGTGGGCCGGCACCAAAGGGCCAGATTGGGTTCCAATGTGGGATGTTACGGTTTCCAATGGGGGTTGTTTTGTTTCAGCTGTGACTGAATTAGCTCCACAGTGGGCTGCATCAGTTCCAGGGTCCTCAGGACTAGTTTGGCATTTTGGCGTTGAAGCAGATCTTTTGAATTTACAGTGTACTTGAATCAAGGGAAGCTTAGAAATAACAGTTTATTTTTGTTTAAAATTATCTGCTAGTTTTCTGAAACAACAAGTAGGTGTCCTTTACTACGGATGGCTAGGATGGAAATGGATTGCAACTTTAAAAATTTCGATTTCTGCCCCGGTGTGTTGCTCAAAACGTATTATTGTTAGCCTGCAGAGCAGGCGTTTTTTACGAAATGAACGCTTGTTTAACGATCGCTTAGGCCGCCATTTTGAAAGCAAGTAGAAAATCGTCCTCTCCCTTGGAATAATTTTTTGCCTCGCCCCAACCCTCTGTCAGTTTCATTATTCAAGATGGCGGCATATTGGATTATTCATCACTCGCCCAGCAAAATACGCCTGCTCTGCAGGCTATATTATTGTTTGTTCTCCTTTTCTTTAACACTTCCAGCCCAATAGTGATCAGCATCAAATTTCTCCTCATCATATCAGTGCATTATAAAACATACAGGTCATGAGAAATAGGGAAATGATCACCAAAGATAAACTGTCTTGATGTATAAACAAGTTCTCCCAACTGGAACTCAACAAAATGCATGGAAACAAGTAACGAGAATTTACATACTGATATTGGGGTTGAAAAGGTTAAATCGCTTGATATCTCCCTCTTGGTGTTCTAGGAGTATTTCGAGTGCGACATAGGCTTGGATAAATTCTGCTCGTAAAATAGCTTATTCTGCCTGTCGGTAGTGCTCGTAAAAATCGCTTATTCTGCTCGAAATTCTGCTCGGAAACCCTTATTCTGCTCGAATTCTGCTAGGTACCCGAAAAAAATTCGGCCCTTGGGGCCTTATACATTTTCGCAAATATGGAAGAAAGCCTGGGCCTAACCCCTCAATACTAATTATAGACCATGCCGTGCGCGACCCGTGCGCACTTTAATGTAATGCCGCTGACTTCAAAGTAGATGACGAAATCATTTGAGTGCGTTTTAGCTATAAATGATCACATTAATATTTTCCATTTGTTTTGTATTTAGTTTTCAATTTTTGTTACAACTGTTATGCATATCATTAGTGTCACTGATTTTCCGTTATTCTGCTCAAATTCTGCTCGAAACTGCCTTATTCTGCCGGTAGAATGCTCGCCTCAAAAATCGCTTATTCTGCTCGAAAATTAAATCTGCCGGCAGAATTTATCCAAGCCTAGTGCGACAAGATTACGACTAGATTGAGTCAGAATATATTCAATTGTTTTATTATAAAGGCAATCCTGGGATCACAGGATATGACCTGATAGCCTATTATACTAGTAGCCAGGGAGCCAATCACAGGGCACAATTGCTCCTATCCAGGCGCTGTCTCTAAGATAATAATTTTTTTGTATTCGAAACTCGTATTGTTTTGGTTTTGTTAGTTTTGAAGGGACCTAGATTTGCAGGCGGGGTAACTATTCTTTGTTAGAGGCACTGGTAATGGTGATGATATGGGCTTCTCTCCTGTGCTTTTAATTTTTCACTTAGTTGTCTCCGAAGAGTTTTAGACTAAAAGCAAAACCAGAGAAAGCATCATCGAAATCCCAAGTTAAGTAAGATTGAAGTTTTGTCTCAATTTGGCTTAAGTGAGCGCGGGCACTGCATTACCGGGTAATGTCGACGTATCAGTAGATATCGATGGTATGCCGTCCCAAAGGGTTGTGGGTATAATAATGATAATAACAATAATAATAATAATAATAATAATAATAATAATATACGAATATTTAAAAATTTATCAGTTAAAATCGATAAAAGGAGACGTAAAGTGTAGTTCTTTTGAGTGCTTCGTTTATTGTTTTTATTTGTCTTTCAGCAGAAAACTACTGTAACAATATCTTCCTTCAACGGACTGATAAATGAAAGACAAGATATGCTGTTCCACTGTGGCAAATATCCTACTCCGAAAGTGGTTCAAAGACAAACCAGCCGTAGTCAAAGTTTGGCACCAATTCATCGCTGATGCACCAATCACGATTGAGCTCAGTTGGTGTAGGACACGTACAAGAAAATACATATGGAGCCCACTCAATAAATACCCCTGGAGAGGTATAACCTCCAACAGGCCTGTAAGCCAAACAGAGCTCCTTTCCTTGCCAGTTCTGATACGAGAGATCTTCAGTTTTGACTTTCAGCTTGAAAAAAGTGTGCATAATCTTTGGCTCGCTTTCAATCTGGTTAGTGAGGTATTCAAAGTAGAACTTCTTGTTGTTAGGGTTGGAGCTGCAATCGTGCACACTGAATTCGCCGTAACCTTCGAAGTCGCCTTCACCTGGTTCGTTAAGGGAGAGACATTTTTCAGGGTTATCTTTGGGCCTTAGCGTGTTGTCGTCGTAAAGTTTCCATTGTTGGTTGTTGTTTTCTGTACATTCTCGGCCATATGCTGCGCCCTCTGGTGTGCCCAAATTAGTCAAACACCTATCAGATAAGGGGCAGCTATTAGTACTGATATAAAGTACGTGTTTACCAAGGCTTTGCCAATGTGTTTGTTATCGAATAAATATTACACTACCGCAGGTAGGGGAGGTGGGGCTGGAATGCCATAAAAGTTTGGGGCAGTCGTCGTATCTGGTATCTTCGATACGGTATTCTAAACGACAACAGGGTTATCATGTATTCGTGGTCTAGTAAATCACCAGTAAGATTTACTTCATTTTTCGTCATTTAAGGTTTCTACCTTCTATAATGATACCCATTTCTAAGGAGACTGTCACTTAGTTCCCTTCCTGGCATACCTGTAATACGTATCCTCATGTCTTTGTAAATTAGAGTCATAGGTTACATTTTCAAATGTATGCGTCCAGCGAATACGTCCAAAGGCAGGCGTTCCTATTAGTAAATAAGAAAAACGTTCGTTGAGATTTGTCCGGGAAAAACGTAGAAAATCAAACTCCAGCTACAACATAACTGACAAGAAAACGACCAGGTTAACTCTCTTTCAAACCTCGGTGGTCGATCATCTTTGTGAAAGCTCGCGCAATGGACGGATTTTCACATTCCGTCACTTCCCCCATTCGTCGTATGACACTGTTTAACTCCACTGTTCGCCTCGCTTCGTCTTCTTCCCATTTTTTGTAGACGTGACTTTTCCACACTGCATAACCATTTGCTTGAAACATTCGGATTTTCGTTATAAAGTTCATGAGGTCCACCAAGGTGCCTGTTCCTTGCTCTCCATTCTTCCACGCGTAACCCTCAAACAAATCATAGGTGGTCATGATCGGTTCACAGATATTGTTCTCAAGAAGAACGATGAGAGCGTTCTGCAAGTCCACAAATCTGTTGTCAACCTATTATAAAATAAAGCAAGAAAAATGTAAGTGTTGATATAAGGATAGAGTCTTGTTCCTGCTAAAAAGTTTCTTTTTGGCATTTCGCTTTGCAGTTTCGCTTTTTTCCTCTTCTTATCTAGCTGAGTATACGGAAAGAATAAGAAGAAGACGAAGAAGCAGCAGCCACAGCAGCAGCAGTAGTAGTAGTGGGAGGAGGAGGAGGAGGAGGAGGAGGAGGAGGAGGAGGAGGAGAAATACTGGGCAAGGTTACGTAGACTGATGGTAAAGGTTTCCCTTGCTGTACGTTCTATCGTCAGCTTGTCAAGTGGCAAAAGTCCCAAAAGAACTTTCCTCTTCCCAAACTAAAACGGAAATTAAACCGTGAAACTTCCAGTTGCCTCCCGAGACGTCCGAGATGTTAACTTTTTCGTATCTCCAACATCAACAAACATATTCTTTTCACAAAAGTTCATAAAATGTTAATGATACAAATTGGGAGAATTTGTTTAAACATCAAGATATTTCATCTTTGGTGTTCATTTCCTTTATTCTCATGACATGTAGGTTTGCCCACGTAGTACTATTGTAAGGAGAAGTTAGATGCTGGTCGCTAATGGGCCTGTAGGGTTAAGGTCCCTACTAATAGCCATCAGCTCATATCATGTGACCACCTGGTGAGCAGAGAAGTCGTGCGCAATTAAAAGTAGTACAAAAAAATATGACCGAATGATTGCCGGTTTTCACAAAGAAAATTCACTTTGGATCTCGGGTACCACTCGATTCTGTGCAGCAATTGTTTTCAAATCAGCCTTTAAAGCAGGATATTGGCGTCCAGTACAGTTTTGTGGCATGTCACTACACTCACGTCATCAAACCATTTCTCTCTTGCCGCTTGCATCAGTGCACTATTTGGTGATCCCTCAGTGTATTTCTTGCTCTCCTCCAAGTACTCCTCCTGTAAACTGCTGATGACCGCTAAATTATCAACGTGTTCGACGACGGAAATTAAGATTTGAGTGTATTTCTGACCGGCAAGGAGATCGTTGAAGCTATCTGTGAAGAAAGAAGGCTGGTGTCAGAATAGAAGTAATGTCTCACAGATCTGCATCAGGAACTTGAACCTTTTAACAAAAAGGATAGGGATTGTATAAAAATGTCAAAAAAAAAAAACAGTGACCGTCAGCATTATGCACGAAAGACAACTTGACACCGGCATTGAATGCCTAAAAATAGCGGTCGAAGTTTTCCAGGTTTTAGTTCACCTAACTGAAATATTTCATTTCCACCTAATCATCTTCCACAGATATATAAGCGAACTCAAATAATGACTAGAGATCAGTTAGCTGGACTGAGAGTTCAGCTGCAAGAGCACTCGGCTGCGCCGGTAACTACAGGCACACCAAGGGGGCCCAGACAATATTTTTGTGTTTAACCGTTTGTGATAATTATAGTAAATGTATGGGATTTACCGCAAGATTCATGCTATCGCGACGTATCGCTAATAATTATACACTGAAAAGGCGCGGAATACATTTTCGTTCACAAGCTGGTCTAAGAAGCTGAAAGCCAATCAAATGTCGCGTATCACTTTTTTCACGTGTGAAGAAAGCCATGCGTCCAATCAGGTGCCGCGTATCATGTTTTTTGACGCGTGAGCCGTAACAAGGTGATTCTCATTCAGGCTTTCGCTTTTCAACTTTCTCGCGAGTGTTGAAGTGATAAGCTTTCTTTTAAGCTTAAAAACGTGAGCGAGAAAAGATTTGTTGCCCACGATACTTCGGTTGAGGATTATGTGGAAAATCTCGAAAGCAAAAACACAAAAGAGAAGACGAAGCGAGATGTGAAATTGCTCGAAGAATTTTGAGAAACGAAAAGAACGACGAGCGAGAAGTGCACACCATAAAGCCAGCAGAATCAAACAAGTATCTTACGGAGTTTAGTCGCTGTGTTAGACGTAAAATCGGAGAGGTTTATGAGCCTTGAAGCTTAAGATGTCTTGTCTAAAGTATTAAGAGGCCTTTGAAGAAAAATAACTAGCCTGTGGTGAGTATCGTCAACGATAAAAGGTTTGAATTGACTAGAAAATGTCTACAGTCAATACAGAGCTTTTGACTTGAATCTGTGCAAGACAATTTGTCATTAAACAAGGATTTAAATCTCAGTACGTAGATAATAAACATAATACACCAAACTCACTCGTTCGCTGCGCTCTCTCGTTCGATTTCCGATACTTGACCAACTCGCGCGTAAATACCGTACGCACACACTGTCCATGAAGTATTTTATATATACAGGTGATTTAATTAAACGCTTATTTAACATTCACCCATACATATATTTAGCGATACGTCGCGATAACATGAATCTTATGGTAAATCCCATACATTTACTATAATTATTACAAACGGTTAAAGACAAACATATTGTCTGGGCTCCCTGTGCTACAGGGTAATGGGTTGCAATCCTGATCGAGCCTTTTTTTTTTTCACGGTTACTTTTTGCAACCACTAACGTTGACCATGAGGACATAAATGTGAGGCTCTTCCACGTATTTTAAGTCTTTAATCCCCAGTTCACCTATATGATATTTCAAATATTTCGTTTCCAGCTGAAACTATTGATGGACATGTGTCACTACAGCCTAATTATTTCAAGTTCCAAATATGAGTGTAGAGAATATTTAAAAAACTTATTATGCTTTATTCTAAAATTCACTTTCCCCGTCTTGGTGTTCGAGAAGCATTGTCCTAATATTAGCGCTGGTTTCACCAGACGGGGTAGCCAACGGGATGGCCGGAGAGAATGACTCAGTAATTGGGGCCACAATGAAGCGGCCAGGATAATGATTATGAGGGCTCCGTACGTATTAACGGGGTGGACGTATTTACCATTGACTTGTGCGGCTAAGTTCTCTATTTGCTGCTCAATCTTTTCAAAATACTCGGTGCTGACTTGATCTGCGCCGTCAGTTCCTCCAGAGCCCATAAATCGGTTGATGTTGTCAAACCAGCCAACGACATTGTTACATCTTCCCATGAAGTCAGCGATGTTGTTAAAAGCGGTGAATGCGGCCAGAATGACAGAAAACACCCGCTTTTGTCCACCCTAGAGAGAAGAAGGAAGTTTAATTTAGTATATGCAATGCGTTTTAAATTACCGTCCTATAAGACCCTAACCAAAACTAGAGGAGTCGCAAGTTTTTTAAGTTGGAAACTGGCATTGACTTGTAGATTGGCCAGGACTTGCGGGTACTTGCGATAACCTGCCTTGTGCGATAATTTTGCGATGGCTTGTGTTCACTTTGATCGAGTTGGCGCACGTTTTTCATCGTTTGATCAACGAACGAACGCTAATCTACACAAGTTTTCTCAGCATTATTTTGCTTCGTTTGGCCTCTGAGGTTTTGTACTATAGCTAATGACCAAAACAAACTGACGTCTACTGGTCTGGCATACGTGCACTTGCATGTCCGTTTGACAACCCATCGCTAGCCTATGCAAGAAAGTTGACATGCGCAGTTTCAAACTTGTGATGACTTAATATACGACTTCATTCGGCCAGGGCTTCAAAAGATCATTTTTACATTTATATTCAGAAAAATATTCCAGGAGACATGCCATCTGAAGTAAGAAAACCGAATTTATTCTAGGGCTTGATATTTGGAAACAAGAAACAAACAAACAAAAAAAAAGAAGAACAAAAGAGCAAAAGAAAACAAAAGCAATTTGCCTTCATCTAATGAACTTCTTAAATTAGCAGATCAAAACAATAATACTGCTGTAATTTTTAAGGTTTTTAAAGATATAATTGATTTGAGTAACAGAACACGATTCACCCTTGTAAAAATGAAATCAAACTATTATATAGTCGAATTGTTAACTTCGATCATTTTTCCGGTTTTGTTTCTTGAAATATGCAATATAATTTTGCGATAATTGAGGAAGCGACAATTCTTCCTGACACCATATTTCGCGGATTTGGCGAATATGTCTAACGTTCTTTTGGTACAGACCAACAAATACGCGAATTTTCTTTTCGCGACATAATATCTTGCAAAACTTTGATCATGATGTAGCTGTATTTTAGTGGGATAAAGCAAACAAATTAAGCAAACAAGTTTATAATCACGATAACAGCAATTACGCAAAGATAATTAAGACCTTGGACAAAAATGCTCGTCCGGGGTGATACTTGGCACTTAAAATACAAATCTAAAGAAAAATGTGAAAGCTGAGAAAAAATAGTAAAATAAAACGTGTCAGGCACAGCCCGTCATCAATGGGATGATCGTTGTTGTGATGCGCAACAGTGTGAAAAAGAAAACAATCTACGAAAACCAAGATGAAATTATAAATATTACAGTGACATTTAAATGAAAAGAATATATCTTAAAGACAGTAAAAGCTACTGTATAATTACCTCGTGTATAGTTGAATTGGATCGTAATTTCAGATGCTCTTTTGCGACATGTTTGTGGCTTTTCGAGTGCTTTGGTAAAGACTGTGATCTTAAAACAAGAACACACAGCAAAACCACGGCAAAACAAAGCGTTTTCATGTTGCTCCAAAAATCCCGAACGGTGAACAGAAACCAATAGCATCAGAACTCCAGCAACCGTCACATCAAGTGTAATTTTTGTTCTTTTTATGAGCTTACGGTAATCAATATATAATGTAACAGCCTGAAAAGAGATATTCGTCCGTGTCGACGCCTGGCACTTGAAAATGAATTTAAAACACAAATCCAAAGAAAAATGTAAAAAACTGAGTAAAAAATAGTAAAATTAAATTTAGTCAGACAAACGCATCAGGCATGGACCTTCATCAGTGAGATGACCGATGTTGCAATGCGCAACAGTGCGAAAAAAAATAACATGGATTACGAAAAACAAGATAAAATCATCAATATTACGGTGATATTTAAACAAAAAGAAATATATCTTTGAGAGAGTACTAGTTCTGTGTAATTACCTCGTGTATAGTTGAATTGGATCGTAATTTCAGATGCTCTTTTGCGACATGTTTGTGGCTTTTCGAGTGCTTTGGTAAAGACTGTGATCTTAAAACAAGAACACACAGCAAAACCACGGCAAAACAAAGCGTTTTCATGTTGCTCCAAAAATCCCGAACGGTGAACAGAAACCAATAGCATCAGAACTCCAGCAACCGTCACATCAAGTGTAATTTTTGTTCTTTTTATGAGCTTACGGTAATCAATATATAATGTAACAGCCTGAAAAGAGATATTCGTCCGTGTCGACGCCTGGCACTTGAAAATGAATTTAAAACACAAATCCAAAGAAAAATGTAAAAAACTGAGTAAAAAATAGTAAAATTAAATTTAGTCAGACAAACGAGCAGGCATGGACCTTCATCAGTGAGATGACCGATGTTGCAATGCGCAACAGTGCGAAAAAAAATAACATGGATTACGAAAAACAAGATAAAATCATCAATATTACGGTGATATTTAAACAAAAAGAAATATATCTTTGAGAGAGTACTAGTTCTGTGTAATTACCTCGTGTATAGTTGAATTGGATCGTAATTTCAGATGCTCTTTTGCGACATGTTTGTGGCTTTTCGAGTGCTTTGGTAAAGACTGTGATCTTAAAACAAGAACACACAGCAAAACCACGGCAAAACAAAGCGTTTTCATGTTGTTCCAAGAATCTACCAACAGTGAACAGAAAGCAATAGTATCAGAACTCCAGCAACTGTCACATCAAGTCAGTTAATTTTTGTTCTTTTTATGAGCTTAAGGTAATCAATTTATAATGATATAGACGAACTCAACCTTGACACATCAAGTAAATTATATTTCTGTTTTGTCTAGGTGCCGGCGGGATGCTCTACCACTGAACTAGCTATGGCGGACTCGTGGTGAGCGAGGCCATACAACCAGTATGCCGGTTGGATAATCTTGACTACTGAGCTATGGGGTTTCGTGGTTAGCGAGGCCATACAACTTACTTACTTACTTACTTACTTTTGTTCAAATCTGACAGATGTCCCGCAGGTTGGTCCTTTCATTGTCAGTAAGGCAATGGACAGTTAGTTGTTGACTGGTAGTATTTAGGCAATCAAGAAATTTGACGGGTAGCTTCTCATTTCCCTTGCCTACAACTATATTGCTATTTCAAGCGTTTCAGAAACCACGAAATAGTAAAAGGGGCACCATTTATGTAATTGAACATTCTGTCTCAGTAAGGTATGCACCGTAAATTCTAGCGCATATCGCGGGAGATTACAATCAGCTTAGCTTCTTTAGAAGGGTTACTCTTTACCCTCTCCCTCAAAGCCTCACTTCCTCCTTCCCTCCCTCACTCACTCTTTTCAATCTTCTTTTTCTTTTTTAATTTTAGGGAGCTTAAGCAACCACGACAGAAACGCCAAGGAAGACGTCAGTTTAAAAATGACTTCCAAATATTTCAAACTTCTTCGCGATAGTTTCAACTCGTTCAATCTGCCTAATGTAGCCGAACGATCCACGAGTTTACTCTGTAAGGACGTCGTTACAGTTCATGTAGAAAAAAGAAAGTTCACTGTCGTGTGTTCACGTTCTACATAAAACTTTGAATTTGGTCATTTCACCTTGTTGTTTTGCAGAGGACGGCAAAGAAAAGTATCAAAATCTGTATCGCACGTGCAGAGTCATTTTTTTGCTAACTAAACCTTTTCTTTTCTGACATTCTAGTCAGCCGTCGCCGTTGTGCTTGCTTAAGTTCCCTAATTAACAAGTGCACGCAGCAGTTCACCTCTGTAACCCTGCAAAAAATTTTGTCGATATTCGAAGACGCGCGAATTTTGTTACGTCTTTTGTTCCAAACGTCCGGAAGCGAAAATTTTCGTGCCATATCTGTCACAACTTTGGCAGTCCTTGTTTTGCTTGCCGCATGCCAAAAAGAGATCAATTGTCTACCTATTTCTACCGGTTGAGAAGAATAATCTTCCTGTTATGCGCTCTTTAAAAGCAATTTTTGACGCTACCTTTGATGAACCTTAACAATTAGTTTCTAGCTCTCTTGCATACGCGGCAAATCGTCATGTGACCTTAATAGTAATAATACTAATAATAATGATGATGATAATAATAATAATAATAATAATAATAATAATAATAATAATAACAACTTTATTTCACGAGGGTTAAAACACATTACAGTTAAAAACTGACGAACCTGTGGCCCTCTATAAAAATGTTACATAATATATTTAAAAAATGAAAGAAAAAGCTAAATAAAGGGTAAACTACATATATAAAAGGCAAGAAGAAGAAAATGAATAAATTAAGAACTAGTTTACAGTAAAATGGTCTAGGTCAGCGTTCATGGCAGCAATTGACTTTTATAGGCTTTCATAAAAGATTTAACATTAGGGCAGTCTTTCAGTTTATCTGGTAGTGAGTTCCAAACTTTAACAGCTTTGGCGATAAAAGTACGCCCCTCCCTCAGATTCTCGATTATACCGCGGGCAGAGAAAAGCTTTTCTTGGGTGACGGGTTGCTGTCGTGGAAACATCACTAATTCTAATAAGTTTGGTTTCCACGTACTCCGGTACCTGCCCCTGAAGCCGATTCATCAGTACGGAGCATTGATTGACTTCAAAACACATTGGAACAAACTGATATGCATGCGCCACGGTTGAGAAAAAAAAAACAACACCGAGCAGCTGCATAACAACGCCATAAAATTTGAACTGTTGTAGCAGTGTGCAAATGTTTGTAATCCATATTACTTTTCATGTTATATAGCTACATGTATTTTTTTTCTTTTGCTGTGCTTGTAATTTTTTTCGCGTTTTTTTTTTTGTATTTACTTAGTTGTCCTTGTAAGTATTTTTTGTTTTTGTTGTTTTCCCTTTGTTTTTTTTTACTTGATTAGCCAGTTTTTTTGGAGAGGGGGAAGGGAGTATAAGTGAGTAACATTGTAATCTTATTTTATTTGTACTTTGCTTGAAATAAAAACTCACTTTTACAAAAAAGAAGTTTACTAAGAAACGTTTGTGGAGTAAGCCTGAGCGAAAGAAAGTAAAATCTTTTTTAATTGCTTTACCTTGCACTGAAAACAACAAGAAAGTCTGAAAACAACAAGAGTATGCGATCACACATTACTTGGAAAAACACTGACCAAACTTTACTCCAGTATATATCGTCAGGGGTAAGCACTAGTACTTTAGTACTAGTGTAAGCCGCAGCTAGATAAAGGTCTTATTGTTCAAATCAGTGCGCGCTGTAGAAAATCGTGCGCGCGTGCGCACCTTTAATTAACATCGTCATAAAACTTTGGAACAGAGTAATTTTAAGTGCTGAATCAAGTAAACTAGACCGCGGCTTCGTGAAAATAGAATACCTGCCAGTGGCGACCTTGTAAGGTAAGACTAAGTTCGCATTTTCATATTGAAAATTACTAAATTTAGTTAAGAACTTACAACAGCTAAGCTACAGTTTTTAGAGAATTTATAAGTCGCCACAGCCGTTGAACGTTAGAGCAGCAGTCTTCATTTTAACAACGATAGTTTTAATTTAATGTCAAAAGTATTCGTATGTTCTTTATTTGGAATGGGAAGGTCTGTTGAGCGCAGCCCTTTGCAAGTACAAAAACACGCAGATGCAACCTAAAGCAGCCTTCACACGTCAAACTAATGTTGGCCAACTCAAATTGGTGTGTGAACGACACGACATGTTGGCAAACTGTTGGCGATAAATAGAACTTGTCTATATTTTGGCCAACAGTTTGCCAACATGTTGTTGTGTCGTTTCACACACACCGATGAGAGTTTGATAACACTAGTTGGCCAACATTAATTTTACGTGTGAAGGCTGCTTAAAGAGTCCAAACAAACCCTCTCAAAGGAACGTACAAGCACAAACATGTGTTCCGCCCGGCTGGCGTTTTTAAAGCAGCCTTCACACGTCAAACTAATGTTGGCCAACTCGTGTTGACAAACTCAAATTGGTGTGTGAACGACACAACAACATGTTGGCAAACTGTTGGCGACAAAGAGAACTTGTCTCTTTTCTCGCCAACTTTTCGCCAACAGTTTGCCAACGAGTTGTCGTGTCGTTCACACACACCAATTTGAGTTTGCCAACACTAGTTGGCCAACATTAGTTTGACGTATGAAGGCCGCTTAACACTTTGCCAGCTGCTGCGCACCGAAATTCTTGGCATTTTTTTGACAACTTTTTCAATCTTTCGTGTCAACTGACCAATTAGAATTAAGAGGCGGCGTCTTCAATTTACTATTTATTTAGTATTGCCTGAGGATGATTCTGATAAAGATGCCAAAAAGTTGTCAAGAATTAATCAAGTTTTGCTGCAGTAGCAACGGTACGGCGCGCCTTTTGAACTTTCCAGGGAGGCATATTAATTATGCGATGCTTTTTTAACATACTTTAGCTTTGTGGCAAAAATCAACGGCAAAAAACGACTTTTCGACTGCACCTTCGGTCATTATCAAGTTTAGAATAATTACAATAGAAGCTATATATGCTTTATATGTGTTACTGTAAAGAGAGAAACATATGTAGCACATATATTACACATGCATATATAGCTTAATCTTCTATCGTCATTATTCTAGACTTGATAATGACCGGAGTGCGGTCGAAATGTCGTTTTTACCATTGATTTTTGCCATAAAGTGTTTTAAACAACCCTTATTGGTAAGGACACTTTTCTACAAGAAATAATAGCTTTCTTGGACAAGCGGGCTATGGTGGCCATTTCAGTTAAATAAGGTCTCTATCA
The DNA here is from genome assembly GCA_964030785.1 of Siderastrea siderea. Taxonomy (NCBI): domain Eukaryota; kingdom Metazoa; phylum Cnidaria; class Anthozoa; order Scleractinia; family Rhizangiidae; genus Siderastrea; species Siderastrea siderea. The sequence continues at coordinate 481,512 of OZ034971.1, read as the reverse complement.
AACTTGTTCTCTTTTATTACAGAGATGTGGTTTAGTGCTTAAGAACGGCAATGAAGGACAAAATCGTTGGATCATCCAAAAAGAAGGCTTCTACTACCAATGTACGATCGACTTCCCGAAGACCGAGCAGCGTCACAAACCCGTTCCTTTTACCAGAATTTGACGAAGAAAATTATGACCCGACCGCCGAACCAGCGTCGACCTTAGACGAAGTAACAAAATCTGTGCCTAAATCCTGCCAAACGCAAAGTGAGAAGGCTGTGAGCTTCAAAAAAGTCGCAAAGGCGATAACTAAACAGAGAAAATGGTCCTCTGTACTCAAGGTGAAAAAACATCCATCCTTTTGAAAGCATGAGCTTAGATATTAGAAGACTTCCCCCCACCCCCAAGGGGGAATAGGAACATTACTTGTTGTTGTTGTTGCTATTGTTGTATTTTTTGTTTTTCTATCTATATTTAGACAATAGAGTTCTTCTATCGAAAGCAGTATCATGTGATAGGCCCGAGGAAATTTGATGCTCACAACAAATATTAGCCTGAGAACGTAGTTCGAGGGCTTATGTGAAGTTTGAACATCACAATTCCGAGGGAACCTATCACACAAAGGGCCTGAGACAGAAGAACTCTATTGTTTTTATTGTACAACGCTAAATTTTGAGCGAACATTGCCAAAACGGGCACTATGCGCTGATAGACGCCCGCTGAGGAGAGACACTATCGCGTCACGTGACAGATTTCGACCAATGGGAGCACGCCAAAATTTTAGCGTTCTACCATAATGTCTAATATTCTCTTAACACGTGTTTTGCCACGAGTACAGCAAGTGCGGCAGTCAGATGACCACACTCGAGCCAGGGGGTTTGTTGCCAAGTCTGAAGACGGAGGAAGGCTTAGCTTTAATGTGAATGGTAGGTTTATCTTGCCAAACAGACGCATTCTTGATACCCCACTAGCAATTAAGTACGAATCGATCCTGATGTGAAACTCGCTTTTGAGCTGTATTCGAGAATGTCGTCTAAAATCCTCGCTGCCCTGAAAACGTCGGACATTTGAACTGGTCAGGTCATGTTGGGAAATCTTCAGAAGACCTACCACTCCAGGGAGGGAAATATCACGCACGCATTTGACTCATAAAAAGTATGCGGGTAGAATTAAATTCAGTCAATTAAGTATTGTTTATTCTATGGACTCTTGTTTAATTGGGGCGGGGAAGGGGGCAACAGGGGGGCGCAAACCTGGGAGAAAGGGTCGGGAAGTGCAGGGGGGGATAGGGAAAAGTACACAATATTGCATAATTTCAGGGTAATATTTTGCAATCGAAAAAGGGCAAAGACGGGGGCCCAATAAAATGCGCTTGGAACCAGGATTAAAGTTAAGGGTTCGGGAAGCGGGAAGTTTGCCCCCCTCCCCGTCCCATCTCACCCCCCTTAATCGGGGCTCTTGATTAACTTCATCGTCATGATCACAGGAAGCATAATATTTGAATATCATTAAAAATGGCGTTTCAAAATACAGTCAAAGCTCTCCTTGCGACCACTCTCGTAAGCGACCAGCTCTAGTTACGACCAACATTGTGAACCCCGTTTGAAATGTCACTTAAACTCTGTAATGAAAAGCTCTCGTAAGCGACCGCTCCCGTAAGCGACCGCGACCACTTTTGTGAATTACCCACGGGCTTTTTCCCTTGTTTTCAAGTTCTCGTTAGCGACCACTCGGTCAAGACTTTAATAAAGGCATTTGGTTCTTGTTCAAATTTATAGTAATACATCACACAAGTGCTAATGGTACTTTGACTTGTACCTACGCGGACCTCTTCTGTGATAGGCAATAAAAAACTATACAATATTATTACTAGAAAACTATTAGTAACCATTAACATAGGCCAAGCTTTACGCTGAAAGCTCTTGTAAGCGACCACTCTCTATGGTTTCATCACGTGGTCGCTCACAAGAGCCCATTCTCGTAAGCGACCAGCTCTAGTTGCGACCACTTTTCTGAATTCCCGAGGTGGTCGCTTACGAGAGCATGGACTGTATAAGACTTTGTATGGGATTTCGAAGGGAACATTTTGAGCAGTACATAACATAGGAAACCCAAGCATAATATTTGAATATCATTAAAAATGGCGTTTCAAAATATAAGACTTTGTATGGGATTTCGAAGCGAACATTTTGAGCAATACATAACAACGAACTATCTGAATCAAGTTTATGAAACATTACATGGTGTTGTTTGTTATCCTTACAAAGCATTTTGAGCAATTTTAGGTCCATTTACTTAACTGTGTTAGTACGTGTATAATACATTGACTTATGTATTATACACGTACTAACACAGTAAAGTAAATGGACCTAAAATTGCTCAAAATGCGTTGTAAGGATAGCAAACAACACCATGTAATGTTTCATGAACTTTATTCAGTTAGTTTGCTGTTTTGTATTGCTCAAAATGTTCGCTTCGAAATCCCATACAAAGTCTTATATTTTGAAACGCCATTTTTAATAATATTCAAATATTATGCTTGGGTCTCCTGTGTACATAACAGCGAACTAACTGAATAAAGCTCATGAAACTTTACATGGTGTTGTTTGCTATCCTTACAACGCATTTTGAGCAATTTTAGGTCCATTTACTTTACTGCGTAGTAGCACACCATGTAATGTTTCATGAACTTTATTCAGTTAGTTCGCTGTGTCGTATTGCTCAAAATGTTCGTTCGAAATCCCATACAAAGTCTTATATTTTGAAACGCCATTTTTAATGTGTTCAAATGTTGTGCTTGGGTGTCCTGTGTCATGATCTGGTCCGGTTCCACAGAGGCTTTGCGCACAACACGGTCACAGCACGTGAAATTCACAGCGTTAATTAATTTGAGCAAGTTCATTCTAAAGTGGCTTGTCAAACAAAATAACGATTCCTTCGCTGATAAACTATTTCTGGCTAAAAACCAAAGGATATAGGATTCTATCTCAATTGAACTAACGTTTTCCAACGTTTCATTTTAAAGCCTTCAAGCCTCATGTTCAATCGTGTGGGTTTTTGTCACCATACGTCAAGAAAACACTGAGAACGCTTTCATGGGACAGAACTGACGAAGAAATCGAGGTAGTCCTGCAGGTTGTGAAGAAATTAAAATGTTTTGACCGATATCCAATGTACGTCAAACGAGAACTGGCCAAAGTATTGCATTACGACATGTTTGATCAAGGAAGAGTGGTTATTAAGCAAGGTAAGTGCAGATAAGAAAATTTTGGGACATCGAACACGCATAACGGCAAAAGCCGATGAAGTTATATCTACAGATGAGCCAGCATAGAGAGAAAAAAGGATGGGAAAAATGCGAGCTGTGGAGATGCGAGTTGTAGTCGCGAGTTGTAGTTACGAGTTGCTAATTGGAGTTGCGAGGTTCGGTTGCGAGCGGACGAACGTAATAACACTGGGCGTGAATTCCTCATAAAGCAACTTTAAGCCGCGAATAGGGGAGGGCTGGCTTTTCAATGGAATAAAAAATATTACTGTCGAGAACTTTTAGCCTGAAAAGAGTCCGGCGTTTCAGTAGACCAAAAATGGAATGCAAGTCAAAAGTATCCGAACGTACCGTAACCCAATTGATATCGAGGCAAGAAAAGACACCGCTGGGGACCACTATTAAAACATTTTTTCTTCTTCTTTTTCAAGGGATGTCATGCTTTCATAAAGCAAAGGAAAATTGTGTAGTTTCCTTATTTATTGGTATTTGAATGAAGGAGATTCCTTCCTCCCGGCATTTTTCTCAGATAGTAAATTGACGCCCTTGGGAACTGACTATCCTATGATCTTTTGTCCCATTTTAACTCATATATTGACTGTTTGAAAAGAAATTGAATGAGCTAGGACAATCATTAACAATTATCCCTAGTTTAAATAATTCGATAAACTGGCTTATCTCTTATCCCTACTGCAACCCCAAGCACGGGCTAAGTTAAACAGTAGTGAAAAGGAGGCTGGTGATTTCAACTTTTTAAAGTGTTTACGCGTGTGGTTTTGTTTTTCAGGACATGTTGGCGTTTCCTTTTACTTCATAGTGTCTGGTTCAGTGATTGTAGAACGAATGGAAGAAGATAAACTCACGGGAGAGCAGCATAAACAGGTTAGCTAGTGGTACCACGATTAAAAGTACAAAACGAAACAAAAAACAGTAGTTGACCTCAAATCCGTGCAGAATAGTAGGAAAGTAAACTACGACAACGGCGATTCAAAAAGATTCAATCTTTTAAATTAGCAGTACAGATGCTTTTGTGGAGACGTGGGACCCGAGTCTAGGTTAAGAAATGGTAGTCTTTTTTCAAAAAGGAAAGCAACTGGGCACATTTCTACCCCCACCCCCACCCCCTTACCTTACTACCCCGGCCCCATATCCACCCCCCCCCCCCATACCTTACTATTAAAAGGAAAGTGTTTCTTTCTTACCTTCAATGTCCTTTTTGCTTTCCAGCTATAACATGTCTCTGGTGTTGAGCGACAACTGAATCAATTTACACTGAAAACGTGAAATTATCAGTGAAAGAAATTCTTGTTTTAAAAGACGTTCGCAACTCCCTAGTTCACCAATGTTTAAATCCTTCTTTTGTGAAAAGAAAGGAACGTGCTTTACCCTTACGCAGTTAGGGTGAAGTACTTTCCTTTCTCTTCAGTTGTTGCTCTATGGTCAAGGTTAATTACTGCTACGGAGCTGATATTATATGACACATGCAATAATTTAAGGTTGTTGGTGAGATGTCAGAGGGAGATGCCTTTGGTGAGATGGCTTTGCTTCATAACATCAGAAGAACGGCAACCATCATTTGCAAGGAAAATTCCGAGTTCCTAAGAGTCGATAAACCAGACTTCGACGAGGTAATTTCAATAAGAAAAAATGACCATGTTTCTAGGCATTATTTTTGAAGCCATAAACCGATTATAAAAAGCGATTAGTGGGCCACAGATTGAATTGATAACATGTCGTTTTAAACACTCCACTATACGACATTAAAGAAAATGCGATGAAGGAATATGCATATGGGGGCACGATACAATTTATTTATTTATTTTTTATCTAATTACCAGCATACTTTTCACTTTTCGAATTCACGACTTAAACTTTTCGCACTTTTGATAAGCTTCAGCCGCCGTCACGAATGTTCGTATCTTTCACGTTTTAACAAAGCCCTTCTTAGCTACTTAGTGACCACGTGACAATCTTGCAAGCAATCACCTTAAATTGGTTTATAATATTTTGCAGGTACTGCGAAACAGTCATCAAATCGAGTGGGAAAGAAAGTTATTGTTGCTTAATTCACAGCCAGCCCTGAAAGACTGGGCCAATATAGAGATTCGCTCAACAGTTACACATACAAAACTCAGAGAGTACCCTGCTAACACGGTATGTTGGGAGAATTGTACATGATCAGTAGTCAGTGGTTGAAAACGCCAGCCAACATGTAAGATTTGTGGATAAACGCTGCTTTCCCTGGGGAGGGGAGAGGGGCAAGGCAGCCACTATTAGTCGCCACTATGCCCCCACATGTCCAACACAAATCGGCGCTCACATTCCGCAATCCCCATCCACTAAAGTTGTAGGCTCCACACAGACATCGTGTCACGAATGTAAATACCGATATTTGCCAAAATCCATCACTGACTGGACATTAGCTGCAGCTAATCAAGTCATGTATAATTCTAACGCTCATTTTCGTAGCTGAATTTCTTTGCTATTCTTGTGACCACTGCTCATACCCAGATTTTTGCTTTACACTGAAAAATGTAACTTGCGGGCTGTCCTGTCCAGAGTATTACACGTAAACAATGTGGAGGTAAACGTGCCCCTACTGAGTTCTTTGTCATGAATTGCAGCTGATTCTTGGCGACATCGATGGGCCGGCCGAAGACGTGTTTTTCATCCAGTCAGGGAAGTGCAAAGTGGTGAGAGAAATAACTATGATCCGCACAGAATCCTCTTCCGGTAAAACCAAGCTCAGACTTCCGCCCATCAACTTCAACGAGAAAGACTTTGCTAATAACGACAATGAAAGAGTTGTGAGGAAATACCTCACTCTTCACACATTAAAGAAGGGAGATTTCTTTGGAGTTGGGGAAGACTTAAAGAAAACGTTTATTATCTCAGTTGGAAGAGTGAGTATGAACGAAGACGATGTAAAGGTAGATCAAGAGACTGAAAACTATCTGTGAATCAGTCTCCAATCACTGTAGCACGCCGGTTCCTTAGGTGAACTTGATTAATGTTGTATAGTAATTATTAGAGATATAAAATACAGCCAGGCCAACCTGACAGTGGAGCTCCTGAACAACGCAAATCAAAAACATTCAAAGCCACTCGTGTGTTCAAACAGATAATTCAAAATAATCTGTTGACCGGGGCGACGCACAAATTGACTTCGACAGATTTTCCCATTTTTACACCTTTTGTATTCAACTGAAGGACTTACCGCGTTAAAATAAAGTTGTCTTATCTTATTTCATGAGTATGGTGCCCCTCTCTCCTGGGCCTTTGGCACTGCTTTGGCCCTTGTAGGAGCTCCGCAATAAAAAATCGTGCTATTTTTAGACCAGCATAACGTGATTGCAACTGTGAAAACGCTTATAATTATCTGAGTGGGATCTCCGACAAGTTTGTACAGTCTTCTACTACTGGTTAACATTATAATGTTGGTAACGTTTTGTCCATACCGTTTGGTGTATTGTTTCAGTGTGTATACGAATCGTTTGAAAAAGGCATTGGTGTGTGGAGGGGTCAGTAACTGGAGACTTCTGAAAACGGTGACGCCATTTGATAACGTTTTAGTGTTGACAATATTTATGTGTTTCCAATTGAAAGGAAAACGCATTAGTAGCGACGCATTAGTATGAAAACGGTGACGCCATTTTATAACGTTTTAGTGTTGACGATATTTATGTGTTTCCAATTGAAAGGAAAACACATTAGTATTGACCGGTGACAACGATGCATAAACGTCTCTGTGAACGAGACTTTTTTTGTTGCTTTTTCGGTCAAATTAAACTGGAAACCTTTAAAAACGCATTAGTGTGGATTTGGCCTAAATATGTAGCAAACAAAGTTAAACTGAACTGAAAAGATTGTTGGAGTTTAACCGTCTTTTAATGCTCTACAGGTAAGCTGTGTGCTGATCAGTCAGCTTATCTTCCTGAAAAAGGAGCGAGGAAAAATGCTGGAGGCACTGAAACAAAAATTGAGTGAGGCATTTCTGTCGCAGAAAGAAGCGTTTAAGTTCTACATCGAGGACAGAAATTGGAAAATTTACAAAAAGAAACTAGTAGATGACATTGTCAAGAGGCGAAGGAGGCCGCACTATACGACTTTTGACGACGTACCTGTTGTAGTTAAAGCAGACAATGCACATTACTTTGAAAAATATGATTGAAAAAAAGGGACAAAAGTAGCACTTTAAAAAAAAAAGCATATTTATATTGGGGGAAAGTGAACAATGAATCGAATGGAAAACTGTAATATCATTTTCTGAAATCCACGTTTTCGCCGTGAAAACTTTTCTATAAAATTCAGGGTACCAGTGCAAGAATGGTATGTGAACTGACAATACATGTAGTTACTTGATGTGGTAATAAAGCAATAATAACAAACCGTTTCACTGAGTTAAGACTTGGAATCAGCACTCTTTGCTGTTACTTTTAATGTAAAAAGAAAATTTGTTGTTGGTTCTCACCGTAGATAGTGAACAGGCTACTGAGTAGGGTATGGGATACAAGAAAAATTGACAAACAGAGTGACGATGGACTCAACCTAAACCCTTCCCTTTTCATCCCCCACCCACCCTCCCCTCCCACTCTGTTTGCTTTCTTTGCAGCCTTTGTTTTTGCCCCCCTTGGCTTAATCCAAGGGATTTTCTCCAGTTTTCCTTCAACAAAAACCAAAATTTCCAAATTCCAGTTACTATGGCTTGCATCACATGGAGATGAGGATGGTGAGCTGGTGGTGAATTCAGTCTGAATATAAATTATACGTGTAAGGCCTGCACATACAATTTATTGTATAATACCTGTGAAAAGTGTGGGTTTCTTCTTTAAATATCACAACCTATTTATTTCATTAATCTTTAGTTTTCATTTTAATTATTTTGCACTTGTTGACTGCTTGATCACCTGTCTTCTTTAGATGATACTATTTTTTGGCTTATCTTTTAGCAACGAATTTTTTAAAAGTATTTTACCTGACTATTACAACACATACATGTAAATAGCTTGTCTAAAATAATATTACATTTTATGGTTTCTTTCAATGCTGATTGCACACTCTTAATGTAAGAAAAAGTTTCTTTGCCATCATGAGTAATACTCAGGGTCTAATGATATACCTCACAGTAACTTCATGTTGTCCATTTTGGTTACTATTAATTTGTCCTTGGGAAGCACAGTTCTGACAACAAACTGAGGTCAATTTGTCTTCCTCCGTGGAACTCGCTGTGACATGAGTCTTATCCATTCGAAGAACTGTAACAATCCTTCTCTCACTGAAGTCCTCCTAACTTTGACCTCAAAAAATATGCCCCTTTCTAGTACAAAACATAAATACAAGGAACTTGAATGGAAGGTGGCATCATGCTGTGGTTACAAGTATCCTCATTATCAATTCTAATACAGCAACCATTATTCTAATAAAAATGATGCTAACTAGAACATTGAGATTTTTACTCACTTTAATTTCTGTAACTACACAGTACAGTGAAATGCGTAAGGAAAATGGGATTCAAACTTCTATTTATCAGTCAATTCACTAGTATAGACAATAAATCTTGAATTAACTATGGAGGACATAAATGAGGTGGCAGACCCACAGAACAACTGGTCACTGGAACAATACTGAGAAATAAGACTTATCTGAGACCTAAAAAAGATGGAATACAGTTGAACCCCGATTAAGTGGCCATCCTTGGGGAAGTGGATAGTGGCCGTTTAATAGGGGTTGGCTGCCTAATAGAGATAGAAGAACCCTCATCGGGACTTTGACAACTGGTTGCCTAATAGGGGGTGGCCACTTAATAGGGGTTCGACTGTATTCAGTTTGACACAAGCATGGGACAAAGAAAAAATCTGAGTCCCTGATGGGAAAGAAACCCATGGCCCCCCATATACCAGTCAGGCACTCTAACCACTGATCTACTAGGAGACTCGAGGTGAGCGAGGTCATATTTATTGGGCTTGTCATGACATGAAAACCCAGAAACAACTAAATTAACTCCTTTCTAATTGTACCATGGGGCATTTGTACAGCTCATGTGCCCCTGTTGTGGGGCATCTGCCAGTTCGTTTTCTAAAAACTGCTAATGCTTTGGGGTTTACCCGGGGGAGGGGGATAGGGGGATGGGTACCGCTGGAAAATGACTGACGGCGTGTTTTATATGAAATGTAACTTACAAACATTGAATGATGGGTATAGAGTGGGTGGAGAGGATCACAAATGAACTGGTAGTGGTTGTGTCTGATTTAATTTCAACCATTATTTAAGTTGGTCTAAAGAGCATTTGTAACTGTATGTCTAAAAGAGGGCCATAATGTACCGGGCATACCGGGCATTTGACTGTGCATTGTGCCCGGGATGGGGGAATTTGAACATTGCCTTTGAAGGGTCACGGGGAATTTGAACCGGATTTATCTCTTGTTCTGGCGTTATACTCCTGTGAGTTTTTTCGGTTTTTGCAAGGTTTGCCAGATTTACAAGATAGAATTTTGCCTTTGTTAATGAATAACTCCTTCAAAAGGGTCTTGAAAAGAAGTCTGAAGGTGTCATCATGGCACATCTCTCTCTGAAAAGTGTGAACACAGGGCTTGAAATAATTTCCCGGCTTCTGCCGGTCAAGTTGTCCAGTCAAACCTATTTTTGCTCGGACACAGCCCATTTTTGGCTGGACAAATATCCATTATGTCATATCTCTATATCTTCCCCCCCCCTTCCCCGCACGATGTTTACATATCAAACAAGTACATTTTCTATGCCTTTATGGCACATGCAGCCTCAAACTCAATGCAGGAAAAGTGGAACGTGCGGTACAGCCACAACGTTCGGTAAAATCAACATAAATTACATTTGTGCATACAACTATTGCTTCAGTTGCATGTCTTCTATACGGTTAAATTTTAATACCTACTAAAGTTATGAAGTTGATGAAATTGAAGCTTGCGATCTACTTGATTCTCATAATAATACAAGCTAACTGATGTGAATATACAACAAGAAACACTTACAAGTAGAATCCGTATCCACTGATTTGATACAACGTAAGCTTAGAATGAATAAGCTAAAATCTTGAAATGTTTCAGTACCATATCTTATTAAAAGGAGTCGGGGAAATGATACATGTACTAACAGGCAATTCTCTTTTTTCATTTAGAATACTTGAAAGCGAAAATTTGCAGCTACCGGGAATTTTACAACCACTGTTATGAATCATTTAGTAAAAGTTCTTGGTCTGGTAGTATCTCATTCTGTCTTTTCCCCTTTTTATTCCGAAACACCAATAATGTTGAACCTTTAAAAATTTGAAACCTGATACTCTGCATTAAATTTTTCTTTACGAGCCTAAACAACCGGACACATTGTCCGGCCATCCAAGGATTTCACCGGACAAAACCTATTTTTGACCAGACATTGCCCGTTGACTGGCCGTTATTTCAAGCCCTGGAACAGTGTTTAATTGAAGACGAAATTTGTCTTTGAGGAGAGGTATTTGAGAACTAATTGGTGGGGCATTTGAAGGGCTTTTTTGCCCCGAGGGAAGGGAATTTGAACAAGCCAATCTTCAAAAGTTCAAATGCCCGGGGTTTGCCTGGGGGGTGGATGTTGAAGCTTCGATTTGACTGTTACATAAGCTTAAATGAACCGAATCACATTAAGACTTACCTCGTACTGTTCCTTGATCAGCTTGATCTCGATTTCATCCCTCTGCTGTTCAAACTCTCGTCTTATTGTCCTTCGAAAGAAATCATAATCTGTATACTGCAAAGACTTTCCCTGCTTCAGAAGTTGTCTGTATAACCGTAGAACCTTACTACTCCACTCTGGAGAAGGGATTCTCATGTTGCCGTCCAAATACACAGAGGAAAAACACGATTTATCCCAGGCGGTCTCCCAGGCGCAGTATTAGCTTAGCAACCACTCTTACATGCCCGCGTTCTCCTTGACCAGCGTTAGCGTGACTTAGCGACCAGGCACTGAAAGCTGAAAATTTTTGGAGAAAAGCTGGTAACGAGTATTGTTTTTTAACGAACGAGGGAGTTTAGAATCGAAAAGAAACACAAATATAATGAATGTAAAAATAGCTCTATTTTCTACTATCACGGTAAGTAGCGGTTTAAAGTACTTCACATGATGAAGATGGTGTAAGCTTCTTGTTCAGGAAAGTGCAAAGATTGGGAAAAAATGTCCAGGGAGGTTCGAAGAACTCATTCTTCGCCTGTTAGCATCCAACGGCGTCTTGACAACAGAACTGATGATCAGTGGGAATCATTGTTTGAACCAACTGGAAAAGGTATATCGTTACTACTCACTTGTTAATCTGAGTCTTTGCGCTAGAAAAAGTCTATGGCTGGTTTTATGACGTTAATTTCACTGCAAATGTTCAGTTGGCAAGTTAAACTTTAATATCTTTTGGTGTAGTGTGAGGGATCAGTTGGTGACAGAATAGCGTTCTCTAATTTTATTGAGAGAATTCAGTTCTTTCCTAGATCCTGATGTAAATGTTATGTAGTTGGCAAGGTAGAGAATTATATAAAAATACCGGCAATAACTGTGAAATCTATAATAAAAGGTAGTCTAGATCTGTGAGTCAGAGGGAGAGAGTTTTAGTACATGTCTGTTCTTTGTTGTAAATTCCAAATACGTGAGGTCATCTTATTATTTATATTTCAACTAATTTTGGCAAAAGATCAGTCAGTATTTCTGTATTACTTATTTGAGAATCTCTGACTTCCATAAAGTTGCCAATTTTTTTGTCATTCATGACAAAATACATTGTAAAAAAATGTATTTGTGGAAAGTTGACAAGAATTGCTTGATACATGAATAAAATCATAAAAAAATTGCACACTTTTATGCTGCTGCCTGATGGGTTTTTTAATTGTTGAATGGTATTATGCTAATATCAGAAGGACATGGAGTATCCTGGTAACTGCATTTTGTTACAGTGAGATTGTCATTATTCCTTGCTGTAAATTGATTCCTTAATCTAATCATAAAGGGACCAGTCCTACACAATGTGGTTTGTGACATTTTTTCTTGCAAATGACAGTTGATGTTGCATAAAACAAAAACCAAACTGATTTATTCCATATGGTCCTTCTCTTTTTCACATTAATGCTGTTTAGTATTTGACCATTTAAGGCCACCTAATTCTCTCTTGTTCCATGATATTATGCTAATATCAGAAGTACATGGAGTATCCTGATAACTGCATTTTGTTATAACAACAGTCTCCTTGCTATTATGATTCCTTGTCTAATCACAAAGGGGCCAGTCCTACACAATGTGGTTTGTAACATTTTTTCTCACAAATGACAAGTGGCATTGCATAAGACAAAAACCAATCTGATTTATTCCATGTGGAGCTTCTCTTTTTCACTTTAATGCTGTTAAGTATGAGGCCATTTAAGGCCACCTAATTCTCTTATATTACTCAACTACACTGTAGTAGCTGCTTATGAGAATTATTCCTGACCAGTAAGCAGCCACTGCTCCAGTTGAGGAGACTTTCTTCTTCTCGAGGAAAGCCACTTGTAATGAGAGCTTCAAATCTGTATGTGCAGCGGCAGATCCAGGATTTTTGAAATGGGAGTGGCTGACCTGACAGAATGATAACAGAACAATCAAAGACGAAGTCGCCTCAGTGATAGCTCTGTTCCTTTTCATAATTTGAAGCTTAAACCACCCCAAAAATGGGGGTGGAAAGCCACCCAATTCCCCCCCACCCCCTGGGTCTGCCTCTGATGTGGTAAGCAACCCTCAGCCCTCCAAATACCGATAGTAACAGGTAGCATTACTTAACAACAAAAGAATAGAGATGTTCGCACCTTGTGAATATCAATGTTACAGAAGCATTCTAATTTGAATGTTCAGGTTACTCTAACAAACAATTATATTTCATTTGCAGAGAAAACCTCCAAATCTAAAGGATTGGATCTCCACCTTGATCTGTTTAATTTTGAGGAGCCTGCCGCTCAGCAAAGTCGTTATGTTCTTACAAGTCCGCAGTCTCTTGAGGTGATCATGAGAAAAAAACATTAACTTAAATGACTCTTGATTTTACAAATTATTTTTTTTTGGGGGGGGGGGGGGTAGTCTCCTTCGCTGCCGCTCGGGCCACAAAATCTATCTGGATTCTTGAATCCAATTCAGATTGTCCTCTTTTGTTGTTGTTGTAAAAGTTGTTTTTTTATTAATAATTTAAAACTCAAATAAACAAAATCCATAAGATCTGTCCTCCAGATGGATCTCTAGAAATATAAATTCTGGTTGTCCATCCTATCAAGTTTTTATTTTTACGTTATTTTGTATAATTTGTATCTAAATTTCACGTTGAGCAGATCTATGATTTTGCCATGACATTTGTGCACTCTGATTACGTGCAAAGAATTTATGGATGTTCAATTTTCATAATTTGTGTTCTTTTCTCTGTTGTTTTAGGCTTGTAAACGGTTTAGTATAAAGGTATGTACGTGACTACTTCACTTCAGTTAAAATCAAAACTTGCTCTCAAGAGGTAAAAATGCCAATTGCCAGAGAATATGGTTTAAATTTGTTTTGCTGGAATTTGGTGCCTCTTACTACCCAGTCAACAGCTATGTGTAGAAATGTCTGTAAATTTCAATTATTGTTTTTTTTTCATATTTAAGGCATACCTTGTTCAGTTTTCAACATTTCCCTCTCATATTTGTGGGAGAGTTGAAAACACTGACCCCCGGTCCACAGACTAGCCAGTGACCCCGACTCCACGGACTACCCTACGGGCTACTCCGCGGACTACCCCTACGGACTACCCTAAATAATCAACCAAATTTACTTTTACGGGGGAAAGAGATACAATAAACCTACCTGCACTACCTACGCGATCATAAACAGCCGTCATCTTGCTTTTCGCCCGTTTCCTTGACCCAGTCATTTTTTCAGCCTCGGCCTATTCTTCACCGGCCACCAGCCAACACGCCGTTAGACAATTGTTCGACAATGGATGATCAGTAGAGTGTTAGGTGAATATTAATCGCTTTCATATGTTTCAAGTGTTTGCCATCGACATTAACATTTGCTGAAAAGCAGCTCTTTTAAACCTTCCTTACTGATAACACAAGTAAGTGTTAGCTGGCATGTATACCAGATAACAGTTTGAGGCTAGGCAACCTCTTGCACACTATAAGTTTCATTCCACATTAAATGTCTTTGAACTATGAAAAAAAAATATAATAATAAAAGAGTGTTTAAGATTGACCTGTGGGTCTTGCACTTGCATATAGTTCTCTCCTGCATGATGGATGACATCAGCGACATCGTCAGTCCCTCGTGAAATACATGCCAGCCGATGATAGCTCATATTCCATAAAATCAGTCAATCGACGCCCACCTTAAAAATTAATACCAAAACACCGACGGCAGAAGACGGAGCCAATTTTGGAAGTCGCCATTTTTGAATTCAACTCACCTAGAAGTCCTTGGGCCTCAATCTCCTACGTAGAGGATCAAGACGTACTGGGCACGAAGTTAGGTTGCAATAAGAAAGACTGGGTCGAGGAAACAGGTGAAAAGCAAGATGGCTGTTGTTTATGACCACGTAGATTGATCGCATAGGTAGCGCAGGTAGGTTTGTTGGATCTCTTTCCTACGAAAAAGTAAATTTGGTTGATTATTTAGGGTAGTCCGTAGCGTAGTCCGCGGAGTAGTCCGTAGGGTAGTCCGTGGAGTCGGGGTCAGTGGGTAGTCCGTGGACTGGGGGTCAGTGTTTTCAACTCTTCCCATATTTGCTGCTTCATTTATAAAAATCAATCCTGACCAGTTTATCGACACTCGTTTTTTTGTATGCCAAGCATAATTTTTGAGAATTTTGAAAACTGAAAATATTTGCAAAATTTATTATCATAATGATGAGATTTTTTATTGTAAATAATTTATTCATGATTGTAATTCAGTCACTTGACTGCAAAGTGTATTTTTTAATAAACGGTCTATCTATCTATCTATCTATCTATCTATCTAAGATCAAAGACTGTCAACATAAAGAAAGAGGAGGCTATAAGATTGTCTGATGCCAGCCAGTTTTTCTAAGATAGTAATTCAACTGCCCAAGGAAAGTACTGTTAGTATTAGAGCCAGAGAGCATGACATCATCTCAGTGCTCATGCACTGAAAAACCCTGTGTAAATTGGTAATCTTTCACACACTCAACCATCTTGTAATATTTAAAGACCCTCTGTGAACAGGCAACCTTTATGCAGCTTAACACTTTTTTCCTGATTTTTAGCCTGTAGAATTGTTGCACAAGTCCTTGGGGGAGTTTGTGGAAGAATTCAAGTCACTGTATGATACTGAGTACTCTCACCGTGCTGCACGTGAAGTGTTCCAGGAACATGAACGTCAAAGGCTTCGTAAGTTTATTTGTTTGACAAGAAAGCAAATATTAAATCATAGTGCACAGATGTTAAAGTTATTTTCAAAAGACCATTATTTTATAATAGCCTGTGAACAGGCCTCCCAAGGTGCACGCAGTTGGCAGGGAAAATACAAGAAGAAATCTGGGTGCACCTAATAGCCCATCACAGTGTGTGTTTGTGTGCTCTGTGAAATGATGTACCCAATTCCCTTTATAAGACACAGATAAAACAAATAAGTCTTGCATTTACAAACTAACTAAAGGAAACTGGTTTACTGACCACTGTGACAATTTATTTTTTATGAGAGGTCAAAACTAACAGTTGAATCATTCAGAATTTTTGGCAAACCAAAGAGTTTATTATATTGTTTATTCCCCAGACCCTCATAGGGATGTCTATTGTTTCAGGAAGAATTTTAATGTATACTGCCATTGATCTGTTATCTTCAGGAAAATTGAAGCTTTGCAGAGAGGAAAGAGAGAGAATAATGAGAGAGAGGAATGATAAACCTGGTATGATTGGTGAGGACAGAAAACACTCTACAAGGTCACCAACAAGAAGTCCAGGTTTGGCAATGGTGTTTTGTATAATGGGCCTTGTCACTTAGTTTTGGTATTACCGTATTTCCTTGAATAATAGCTGGGGGAGATTATTTTTTTCGCACCAAAAGGGGGCGATTATTCGAGGGGGTCAATTATTTCAAATACTGCTTGTGGGAAGTTGTGCCCTGAATATTTTTTTTTTCTCATTTAAAATAATCACATCATGTAAACTGAACAGGGGCATTCTAAGCGTTCTCAACTTAAGTGCTTTTCAATGTCAATATCTTCGGAATAAAGGAAAAAGTAAACTACATGGACATTACGATCGAAAAAACTATCACAATACCTGTGCTTTTGTAAATTATCTGTTGTATATAATGATGAAATCAAAGCTTGTATCCTGTCCAATTGTATATTCATGGTGTAAACTTTTAACTTGACAGGGGGAGTGAAAGAATGGGGAGATATAGGGAGAGGGGGTTGATTATTAAAAGACAATAGTGAGGGCTAGGAGGGTGGGGGTGATGGGGGGGCAATTATTCTAGGGGAGTGAGGGGGGTGGGGGTGGGGGCAATTATTTTAGGGGGGGTGAGGGGGGTGGGGGTGGGGGGGGGCGCGATTATTTTAGGGGGGTGGGGGGCAATTATTTTAGGAGGGTGAGGGGGGTGGGGGCGATTATTCAAGGGGGTGATTATTTCAGATGATCCCACAAAAGGGGGGCGATTATTCGAGAGGGGCGATTAATTGAGGGGCGGCTATTATTCGAGGAAATATGGTACTTTAAAAAGCTAAAAGACAATTATTCATTTATGATAATAATAATAATAATTATTATTATTATTATTATTATTACTATTATTATTATCATTATTAAATAATAATTATTATAATCGCTTTGTCGCCTGTTTTTAAATGTTACTTTAAAAAGCTAAAAGACAATTATTGTTTTACATGGAATAGATAACCCAATAACAATTTAGTTATGCTTACGATCTTACAATTTGGTTATGTTTTCACACACTGCTAGTTTTCGGAAAGTAGAAATAAGTGGGTTTTTTTATGTGGATGTCCAGGAAGGAAATAGATTATAGCCTGAAAAAATCCCTTTGCTGTGCCAAACAAGTTTTCACATAACATGGAATTGTACACTTACAGGATCCGTACAAATGTATGTAGGGAGCATTATACACACAGTAATTACACTTAGCAAACAGGCCTGTGAATTAATATTTTCTAAAGCAAGGAATATCATATTGTGAGGACCACAGAATGTTTTAGTCATTCATAATCCTCTAACACATGTAGCTGGAAAAGCTACTGAGCTTGCCTATGGAAAGAGATCAATGTTGATGTACGTTTTTCGATTGTAGATCGTAAGCACGTAGCTGAAAGAGACTTCAGTAGCTTCACTAGAAGAAAGCATAGTTCATTTGAAGAAGGAGAGCAGAGTGTCTGGAGGTCTTCTCCCATTGATGCACTAAGCTACGAAAGGTTAGTATGAGATATGGTTAAAAACCCTGTGGGAATTTTGTTTAATATTTTTACATAGCATCCTTACAAATGCTGCAAGTACTAAATTTAAAACGGCCATTAACAGGGCTCGACAAAAACTTGAATTCCAGCTTGCCCTTCGGGAAAGCAAGTCACAGAATTTGCTTGCCCGAGCCAATTTCCCACTTGCCCGTGTTTGAAAAAATTTCTCATGTCATTAATAATTCATGAGGCATGGACAAAGATCTCACAAAGTCCTTCTGTTGCACGTTTTGGGGGATCGTTCACTTTTAGTATCTTCCTGTCGATTTCATAATACTGTTCTAGTACGTAACATCTATGTTGACTGACTGAATGCACGAAGTTAGCGTGGATCAGAGTTTAAAGAGTTTTATTTTTAACGCACGTGTAATAAGTACGTATTATATTAGGATTAATTGAATTAGAAAAACCCTCGAGGAAATTTGGCAGACGTTGACGGTTAAATAAAACATAGGTCTAAATGTGTAATAGACCACGTTCAAATGCACATGAGACTAATGGTAGCCAACTAGTCACAGACTAGTAGAAATTGGCTAGTACGTTTTACGCTATTCCGTTTTGGATAGTACGTTTTGCGTTTTGCGTTTTGCGCTTTCAAAGCAAATTTCAAAGCACTAAAGTACCGGATGGAAACCAAACTGAATATTACTACTGATGATTGGATCCCAAAAGCAAATTGAGTGATCAGAAACTACAACTTATTCCGTAAAAGGATATCATAATGTTCGTATGATACTTGTTTTGTCCTCTCAACGTTATCCCCTACTAATCCTTGTCTCAGATGGCAACGTTTTCTCGGTCATTTCTACGTTTGAACGAAATGAGCCGTCTTCAAAACGTTTCACCATACGCTTCCTTGAAAGGTCCAATAGTGCGTTCATATGCTATTTGTCTACACGTTAGTAGGTTCACACAATTCTTTTTGTCTTCTGTTATCGACTTTTTTCCATTAATTGCTACGTTTGTACAATAGTTTCTCTTCCCAGCGTTTCTCTCTACGTAACGTCTTCACAACGTTTCTCCGTACGTAAGTGGGTTGGTCGGTTTAGTCTAGCTTGCTCAACGTTCCTTTGTACGTTAGCACGTTCGCACGACATTGTTCCGCTCTTCCTAAGGTCTTCAGTGTGTTAGTACATTCGTACGATAAGTCGACACTGCTAAGCGTTTCTCTGTACGTTAGTGTGTTCATACGGTATTAGTCTTGTCTTCTTAGTGTTTATCCGTACGTTGGTGCGATTTTAGTTGTCTCAAATACGTTTCTCCGTAATTTATTGTCTCACTGTAATAGTTCAGTTTGTCCGTTTGGCGTTCTTCCGTACGTCACACACGTTCTTATGGAATAAGTGTTGTCTAATAACGTTTCTCCGTAAGTTAGTGTTGCGTATTTTGTTAGTCTCTGTATCTTGGTACGTTGACGGCGTTTCTCCCTACTGTAGTGCATTTGTAACCAACGTGTTTGATATGACTTCTCAACGTTTCTCCGGAGCCGAGGTAATTTCGAACCTTATTAGTTTTTTCTGCTCAATGTTTCTCCGTATTTAAATACGCTTATAATTTATTAGTCTTCTCTTGTAGACGTTTTCCGTACGTGAGTTGAGTGCTGTATCACTCTTGTCTTTTTGCGTTTCTCCGTACCTTACAATGTTCGTCTTGTCTTCCCAACGTTTCTCCGTACAATGACATGCCCATATAAGGTTAACTATTCGAGTTATTTCGTCACGATCTGACCAAAACGGAAAAGAGAGGCGTGAACTACAACGCGCCTGGGAATTTGCTCTGAAGGCACATAGTACTTTGTATTCCGCGTGTGAGGATCTTTAACCGTTGGAAAGAATAGTCAACATTCAGGTTCTCCACTCTTGAGATTACAGAGAGGCATGTTTGCAGTACTTAACTCGGCTAAAAATTAGACGTATTGAACACAGCATGAGACTATACAAAAAAGTCTGGCTAGTGAAAATTTATTTTGGCTAGTGAAATGAAACCTCTCACTAGCCACTAGGCAACTAAGCTGAAAAGTTAGTCTTAAGCCCTGACATCTGTTGTGAAAAGAAATTTGATCCAGGCAGATTTTGATCGCGTGCTAACCAACCAGTGTAGTTCTCAGATCGTCATCTTTCCAAACGCCAGGGCGTGAAAAGCCTGAAAATGTGCTTGCGTTTATAACCCTGAATTGGCCTTCCATTGTTTGATATATACTTTCAGTTACCACAGATTGAGAAGCAGTTTACCACACATTCAAAATTTTATATAAAACGCAAGCTCAAGCTTATATGTTTACTCCACATTCTCGCTTTAATTCTGTCTGCATATGGTGTATGGTATGCGGAGCAAAAAAATATACTAGTAATATGAGGAAAAGAAACCTTTGTAAGACTGCGGGGCATAAAGGATCTGCTAACAGCTAGTAGATTTTTGCCTAAAAATTGAGAAAGGCTTTCCAGTTTAAACACAAAACTAAGGCCGTTTCAGCTAGTCAGCAGCGTTTTCATCGCATTTTCTCTGAACTTTGTTTACCAATTCACAGGTCAGGGAGAGATTTCAACAATTGATTGATTACTGTTATCAAAACCAATTAACGTTTAAGTGCTTCTTTAAAACAACATCTTACAAAATGTTTTAGAAAAAGTCATTTTAAACGACTGCGTGACTGACAATCAATTGACAAAAACGTCAGACCAGATTGATATTTAACTTAACAATTTTCGCAGCTTTGCTGAACGGTTGTGTTTGCTGTTAGTGCTTAATTATTTGTCGCTTATTTGACAGACTTAAAATGTAATTTGATGTAGGGTTTGCCCGAGCGCTTGCCAGTCGGGCAAGTGACCCAGAGAAGTTACTTGCCCGACCTCAAAATCTACTTGTCCCGGACGACCGGGCAGGACTTTTGTCGAGCCCTGATTAAGAGGATATTGACTGTCAATTATAATGGGCTTCTTTTAGAAGTGGAAGTCCGTTCGATGACAGGGGAAAAGAAAATCTGTTTATGATGGAGGAAAAAGCTCGCAAACCACCAACTGGAAAAGCACAATACAGGTATGTGTTTGTGACGATGCTACCTTTCCTTGATTAAATGCCCACTTGGCACCTATTTACACTTTTTCATGCTAAGTAAAACTAAGGCAAAAACTATCTTAGTTTTAAACGTGACCACCGACAGACAGAGTAGTCTTATAAGATCTCCTACATCAGCCTTGTCAACTACTGTTGGTATTGTTTTCTTTTAATCTGAGCATTGGTTAAATAAAAAAAAATTAAGTAAATAATTGTTGTTGTTGTTGTTGTTTTTGTTTGCCCTAACAGTTACACCAGCACAAAAAGCCGCAGTCCCATCAGCCCCAGGGGAGGTGTTGTGACGTATGGCGAGAGTTCTGACTCAGGGGAGGGGGAAGGGGAAGGGAGAGCCTGGTCCACAAGCAGTGGGTGCTCACAAGAGGGTCATTCTCCGAGGACGCGTAAGAAGCCCTCATCTGCAGTGGCCTTCAGAAAAACAGCTCCACAGCGCATCAAGAGAACAAGTTCTGTGGATAGCCAGGAGTTTTTACATTCAGTTCCGAGTGGTTTGGATAGAAAAGCTTTGTCTGAAAAGGTAGGTGCTTTATTAGACATGACTTGACAAAGCAGTGTCATTGGCTGTTTTTATCTCGGAGGACGAATAATTTGTCTTAGATGCATTATTCATTCTGGTCAATGAAAATTGAGACACACATGAAACAGACAGTAGGATGGATAAAAGTGTCAAGAAAGAGACTGAGCACAGCATGACCAACCGCAACTTGGCATAGCATTACCAAGCTCTGGCACTGGGCAATCCATGCTGACGGTTGCTCCGCCCGCCGATATTTCATTTACCCTGTGCACCACTAAAGCTGTCTTGAAAACTGAAATTCACTCAATAAACCAACTGGAGAAGGGGAACGGTAAGGAGGGGGGGGGGGGGGGGGTTAAACTGAGAAGTTCCCACTTCCCTTACCCTTAAATCCTGGCTCCCGCCCCATTTTGTCTTGGTTGTCACCTCTTTGCCTAGCCTGCGAGCAAGTTCTCGGGGACCTGAGCGCCCGCTGAGAACTTGCTCGCAGGCTACTGTTTGACCTTTTCTGATTGCAAAGTAAATATTATATAATGTCATGTGTTTTTATTCTCCCATTTCCCGCCACCTTGGGAAACCTGCTACCCACCCCTTTTTCCCCAATTCCCGGTCACATCTCCCCCCCCCCCCCCTCCCCACGCAGTCATAGTAACTAGAAATAGTCTATAAAAATTTCCTTATCAAGCGAAATTTGCAAGACGCGCAAAAATGTGATCACTTCTTAGACTGGTTAATTCCAGTATAACTTTCAGGAAACGGACTGATGAACTTGATGAACTTGAGTTGTTTTTGACAGCTCTCCTTGAATTGTTATTAGATAGATGCTCTCACGAAGGTATGAGAACAAATTAAAGGTGTTCACGCTTTTTGGCTCTCTCTGTAAGGCGCTTCTTATAAAGGGCTCTCATATAAACAGCTCTAGTGTGTCCCATTCTTTTAGGACCAGCGCATTGTTGATTTAATGATGTCTCGACATGAAGACGAGCAGAGAGCTCGTAAAGAGCGACTGATGTTAGAACTGGAATGGGATGAACAAAGAAAGTTAGAAGAACAACTGAGGCAGGCGAGACAAAAGCAGAAACGAGCTGAGATATGGGAGAATTACAAGGCTAAAGATGCAAAACAGGTGATAACAAGTTTCCGTAGTACCCACTCGGGAAGCCAGCCTTGGAGGCGGTTTGAGGGTGTAACGCGGAGTTTGCTATCGCCGGCGCCATCTTGGACGCGCGCGAATATCGGTCTGGGGCGAGTGACAAAGCCTCCGGGGTTTTTCCGCGATAAAACACCCTCAAACCACCTGCATGCAGACTACCAATCGGGCGACCAATGAGAGTTTTTGTAAGATGTAGTATTTAGCATGTCACGAGAGTGGGGCAAAGAAAACATCTGTGTCCCCGACGTGACTCAAACATATGACCTTCGGTAAACCGGTCGAATGCTCTAATCACCATGTGATCACTGAGCTACATAGCTATATAACTAGATTCATTGTGACGCGATCGCTTCTTTTCATCTTGGACCAATTGACATGCGATTCAAAGCTTCTATATTCTCAAGTCGAAAACTAGAATTTAGACTTATTGGCACCAGTATCCCATCACAATCCCAAAGACGCGTGAACGTTTTGACTTATGATGTTATTAGTTGGTAACTTTAAAATTACTTTCTAAAAATACTAGTACGAAGTTCGAGCAAGGCGACTGAGAAATGAACAGCGGCTGAAAAAAGACAAAGTAGAGACAATGTTGTCTAAGGACTTTGCTTGGCAGATGGAAAAACGAAAACAGGAGCAGATCAAGGTATTTTATAGCCTGGGGATTACTTATAATAATTAAGTTCCGTTCGGGGAGGTTCCACCCCGATCGTCAAACCCTTACCCTTTAAAACATTGCACGTTTTTTTAATCAAAAATTAGCCAAAAACAGTAGATCGCCGCGGTATTATAGTCCCTCGAAGTTTCTAAGCTTCCGTATGTTTTTGCGGTGTGATTTTTGCCAGAATTTCATTAAAAGTTTTGGTACTTATACCTAGCTGCTACACTTTCGGTTGCCCCTTTCTGGCGAAGCCTCCCCAGTAGCCCACTGTAGGGAGCCCCCCCCCCCCCCCCACTCCCGGGATTTTATACCATACTGCTGCTTATGCTAAAACCTATTGAGTTGGTTTCAATTTAGCGGAAAAACAAATACTAAAGCGGCACGACGTTTTGATGTGTCCAACGTCAATGCCAAATATAGAATGGCGTTCAGGTGAAAGGGAAAAAGTGGGGAATACATCGAAACGTCGTATCGCTTTGATCTTTGTTTATCTACTGTAACGTTTTAAGAAACCTCAAGTCATGGTAATACCGTCGTTTTCATCTAAGCGTGGACACGTGACGGAAAAACATGTTCTAACTGGGTGCAAACAAGACATGTTTGACCGCCAAACATGACATGTTTGGCTGCCAAACTTTGAAGTTTGAAGGCTGTTAGAGCAGGTTTCGCTAAAATGGCAGGTGTCCAGAAAACGAAGAAGACCTAGAAAACGCAGATTTTAGATGTTTTTCTTCGAGATTCGGGAATAGTAACGGCACATGAGAAAACATGTTGACTTTGTCGAATATTTATGCAAATTTTGGCATTGAAACCCGATCACGCACGTAGGAATGCAAGTTTAACGGCTGTCAAACTTCAAATGTTTGGCGGCCAAACATGCCACGTTTGATATCCAATTAAAACATGCTTTTTCTTCACGTGTCCACGCTTAGATGAAAACGATGGTATGTGGTATGGAAAAATTCTTATTTAGCGATTAATTTAGTGATTTTTGTCAATTCCTGACAAAAGGCACATGTATCATGATCTTTGGTGCTGCCGAAGAGACAACTGAGATTAGTGTGAAACAAATTGCATTGTACAAATTGTATTTTACGTTATTTGAGTTCATGCGACAATTGTTGAACGTTTTTGGATTAAAGTCGTTCTTAAGACATTAATGCGATGTCCAGCTAATTTTAGCGATTCACCAATACTTCGCTAAATTCCACACTAAAATTGCTTATCCCAGAAAATATACATGTATGTAGTACTGACCCTTAAAGGTTGATGTCTATCTCTCTGATGTTCGTGTGTTCCTTTGTAAAACGACTCAGTTAATGTTTTTTTGGTATATCACCAGGAAAACAAACTGCTTGCCAAGAAAATTAAAGATACTGAGAAAAAACAAAAGCAGGTATTTATCTCTTACTAAGTTAACCCGTTTAAGCCCCAATATCAACATGCATATTATCCTCATCAATATCCTCCCTGGCCTCCGTTTACATCTCATGGTACAAATTGGAAGAATTTCATTAAGCAAGACATTTTATCTATGGCGATTAACCCTTTCACTCCCAAAGTCAGTTAGGGAGACATTAAGGTGATTCTAACTTCTGAGTCTGTGGATGAAATCCAGTGGTGTGACCATTCAATTGAAACTTCGCCAGCAGTACTTTTACCTGGTACTATTTATATTTAAGTCTTTTACAAAATAAAATTTGGGATTTGTCTTGAATTTTAATTTTAATAGGCACTCTTGGGAGTGAAAGGGTGAAAACAAATTCGCGTTTAACATTCAGACTTTGAAATTTTCGTGACCTGAGTCACCCCACGGTTTAGTGAAATCCACTAAGACCATGTTTTGGCGCCACTTCTCCACGTTTACATGCAACGTTGTTTGTTAATTTGTTTGTTCGTGTTTTTCCTCTGCACAGGAAGAAAATCTCTGGCAGAAGAAGCGGGAGGAGGAGCTGCATCGAACCATGACTCAACTGAATCTTTTAGAGAAACATAAAAGTGCCTTTACAAAAAAGAATGTCTTATCCGAACAGGAGACTATGGTAAGTGCCTACCACCAATGGCATCATAGCCTGCGTTGAAGACGGAATCAACCGCTAATCAAATTAACTGGCGGTTGATTCCCTCTGCGACGGAGGCAAATGTCATTGCTACTCGACTTTTTGAGGCACAAGTCCTAACAGAATTTTGAAGTGTTCGGGTGCTTCGTTTGTTTAGACATCTACACTGTAAATTCAGAAGTTCTGTTTTAGCCCCCAAAATGGGGCCGTTTCGGTGAGTAAATTACCGTATCGATTTGGGGGCCAACTTTGCTCTCTAATTAAGGATATAAAAGCCCACTGTGGGCTGTTTCAGCTTTCAATGGGGGTTGTTGTATTCCAGCTGTGACTCAGGGTTAATTTGGCATTTTGGGGCTGAAACAGATCTTCTGAATTTACAGCGTATAAAATGTTTGGACATTCAGTTTTGCCCAAACTTTGAACATCGGAAAACTTTAATAGACATATGTACGATCCACCTACTGAAATGTTAGAACGATGAAAGTCTCACCGTTGGAGTGATAAATTGTTCAGCTTATGTTACTCTCTGCTTTATAGAAAGTTCAAAGTCGGAATCGCACAACGCGGAACAAGCAACTGAATACAAGGTCCGGGCTTCTTCAGCAATTACGGTAAGTCTCCTGAAAAGAGAAAAACATGGCATCGTCGTTCTTGGCTAATTACCAAATTATCATCTTTTTTAATCTGGCAGGACTCCTCCAGGTTCCACATTTGTGCGGGTTGAAATTGGCCTGTTTGTCCTTCATCGCTTGCTATTCTCATTGAATTGTTTCTTTTAGGCAAGAGGAAGAAAGCCTACAACATGGGGTGGCAGTTAAACATCAAACAGCTCTGATGAATTATCAAAGACAGTTGGCTCGAAAAGATCATCAGATAACCCAAAGCAAGTAAGTACATTTTTACCGTAAAAATCTCTCCTTCGCAGAGGTCTCCAAAATTCGCTCCTTGACTGTGCGCTTGGGAAAAAAGGCGCTGAGGCTGGGAAGTAGGGAAAATTAAAGCGCGCGGGGAACTCTGGGAAGGAAAAAGAGAGAAAGGAGGAGCTCCCGCTTTTTCCCTCTTCCCATCGTTCCACGCGCTCCCGTTTTCTCTCTGCAGCGCTTCCGCTCCCGTATTTTTCTTTCACTGGTGTTTACTAACAGGAGCCTCTGCGGAGGAGAGAGTAAGACAAACAATTCTCTAAAACCACATGTGTACGCCACTTTGCGTGAGTTACTTATTGTTATTTTTAATTCAACATCAAATTAAAACCAAGCATCGTTTATACAAATTTCTTAGCAAGCATTTGGCCGCGTGACACTGTTTTGTTTTCTCGACGTTGCTGCTTTGGAAATTCGTTGATTTAAACTTAACAGGTTCATGCTTCGAAAACGAGGCTTGGTGGTGAGATTAGCTAGTCTGGCCTAAACATACATAAGGGCTAATCCTAACTTCAATTACCAACGTTTCTATCTTTGATCTGCTCGTGTTTGCTGCTGTGTTCAGGCTCAAGCGAGAGGAACGAATCGAAAGGCAACAGGAGCAGTTGAGGAAGCTTAACAGTGACATGGAGGAGTGGCGAAAGGAACTCACGGTCTTTAGAAAAGAGGTAACCGACTTGCCTACTAAATACAAAACTCTGGATTTATCAACGGAGCTGGTAAGGTAAATTGGCCACCGCAAAGAGATTGAAAGCTACGGTGGCAATGATTGATTGATTGTTTGCCTACTAAATACGTGAGGGCCAAACTGTAACTATTTTACTGCCGGCCGGGATGATCAAACAAACAAAAATTGAAAAATGTTCCATAATTCTTTCTATTAAACTGTTCCGTCTAAGAATGAAATCCTCAATGGGACCCTTCAAGTGAAAGCTATTTTTGTTGGACTTTTCTGTTTAAATCCGTGTTAGCCGAGGGAACACTGTGCAAGCTGTTGTTCTTTTTAAGTAAGAAAAAACTATAAAACGCAAATTACATGTATGTAAAGGCTTCTTCCCGTATATGACAAACTACAGTTCACAAACACAAACTTTTATTTGCCAACGCCCGTGCACAAGCTTAACCCTTTAAGCGTCAGCAGTGATCGGCATCAGATTTCTCCTTGTAATATCAGTTCACAATGAAGTGCGCACGTGTTGAGAAGTAAGGAAATGATCGCCACGAATGAACATTTTTGATAATTGAACAAATTCTCCTAACTAGCCCTACAACAAATGTTTGGTGACCAGTAAAGAGAATTGATATGCTGACACTGGGCATTAAAGGGTTAAGTTTACCTTGTTAGGGTGACTATCGAACGCGTGTGATGTACATATAGTGGTGATAGAACAACTATCCATGCAGAGTCAATTAAAAACCTTTGGTTGTGTTGTTTTGTTTGTTCTGCAGAAGGACGAGCGAGCGCGAGACACGGTAACAATGTCTGTGGCCTCTAAACAGCAGAGAGTCAAGTCAAAACTTGACGCGGAGAAAGATGAACATCGCTATAATATGAAAAAGTAGGTCAAATATAATTTCACTGGAATAACAACAATTCTCCTGCATATCACTTTAAAGAAACCTTTGTATTGCGTAAGACTAGACAATACGGCCGAAGGAGGGAGGGAGGGAGGGAGGGAGGGAGGGAGGGAGGGAGGGAGGGAGGGAGGGAGGGAGGGAGGGAGGGAGGGAGGGAGGGAGGGAGGGAGGGAGGGAGGGAGGGAGGGAGGGAGGGAGGGAGGGAGGGAGGGAGGGAGGGAGGGAGGGAGGGAGGGAGGGAGGGAGGGAGGGAGGGAGGGAGGGAGGGAGGGAGGGAGGGAGGGAGGGAGGGAGGGAGGGAGGGAGGAATATAGGGGGTCTGTCTTTGTGTGGGGTCACGTGACCCTTTTATGGATCAACCTTATGGATTTTGTTACTCTCTCCCTCTCTCTCTCTCATTTTTCACTGTTATTGTTTCTTCAGTACTTGAGTCTGTTACCTGTTACCTGCATTTTTGACGTTCTGCAGGGTAAAAGAAGCTGAACAGGAAAGAAAAAGAGAAATCCAGGACGTGATTGAGGTCAAAGACGAACGCAGTAAAATGGTGAACACAGAAAAGGAGGAAATCAGGAGACTGGTGAGAAATTAAAAAGTGCTAGAATTTTATGGTGTAGTTGTCGATTTGAAATTTTTGAAAGGTAGATGAAGGGCTGCAAATAATTTTTCTTTCTTGAAAGGACATATGTCCGACCAAGTCTTCATTTTGGTCGGACGTTTTTTTTATCATTATTATTTCTTAAGTGGAAGTTTTTTTGAAATAATTATTTCTTATAATTTATTTGCTTATTATTTGGTTAAAAAATTTGTCCGGACATAATGTCCGACCAAAGGTAAGATTTCGTCGGACGTGGGCCGATTTTAGTCGGACATTGTCCGATGACCTACCGTTATTTGCAGCTCTGCACATGTATTTGGAATCGTTTTGCTAGTTGGTCTTCTCAAGTTGGATGCAAAATTGTTACTCGCCCAAGCTGAAACTTGTGGAGTAGAGGGTTTTTTCTCCGAGAATTTGTTGGATTTTAATGATTGATAGAATTATGTTCTCGCTTCCAGAATCGTGATGCAGCTCGCACTTCGCAGGCCGTGAGAGACTTGGTCAGAGAACAAACGCTCAGAAGGTAAACTCAAAGAATCATGGGAAAACACACCAGAATCGACACTAATCCTCCATTGCTTGATCAATTGTGCCCATTCGTCTTAGCATAGATTGCTCAATAAGTTTCCTTCCATCATCATGCATGCCACAAGCCAATAAAAATTATTACCAACAGCCACAAGGGATCACATAAAATACTAAAGCGTGTGCATCTTTGCAGCTAAATCCGCTAGCCTAA
>OZ034971.1:267500-447500 GCA_964030785.1 Siderastrea siderea | reverse complement strand
TGGTCGCAGGAACTTGTTGCACCGACTAGTCCCCTGTAATGTCTAAACGACGGGGCTTGTTGCGGGGACAAGTCCCTTGAAGAGTTTACACGCAGCTACTTGTTAATAGCAAAATAGCCTAAATTTAGGGAACTTTTACTGAAATTCGCCAAAAACGTGAAGACGAAAAGTGGAGCGTTCCTCAACAGTGAAACCAAATTTACAAAATTAACCGCAAAACAGTAACTGATAAATCGGCTCTATAAAACCGCACACTGTTCATCTATAAGTCTATGAGTGTTTGTTATTGCAATTTCGATAAAGTTTTTTCTCCGGTG
Source organism: Siderastrea siderea (assembly GCA_964030785.1). Taxonomy (NCBI): domain Eukaryota; kingdom Metazoa; phylum Cnidaria; class Anthozoa; order Scleractinia; family Rhizangiidae; genus Siderastrea; species Siderastrea siderea. Next base: position 447,183 of record OZ034971.1, on the reverse strand, counting down.
TGGAGCGAAAAACAGCGACTGTTCAACAAAAACAAGATTTATTCTCCAGGCCAACTGGCAAAAAAGTAAAAGATTCGATTAAATATTTTCATTTGGTCGCAGAACAGTTCACACGAAGGGGCCAAGCATAGTTTGTGGGACACCTTGTCCCACGAATTCAGCCCAGTTTAAGTTCGTGGGACTAGTCTCAGGGACAAAATTTTGGTCCCTACGACTACATTTTTTTTTGTAGAGACGTGGTCTCCCGGACTAGTCGCCTCGTGTGTGCTGACCTTAAACCGGTCAGACGTGCTCCAGTTAATTCACCTGAGGTCACCCACGTTGTAAAAACGTGGAGCTAAAACTGTGAACTTAGAAAACTACTCTTCTCCTTGGTACTTATCGTTACAAATTTTCGTTTTCAATTCACAATATCATAATTATATCTTTGGCTCTTTTTCTTTGGCTATAGTGAATTCATAATATCTATTCATAATATCTTCGGTTAAAATAATTGCCATCTTAATGGATTTACGTCACCTGCTACCCACGTTCCAAACATTGTTTCATAATTTTTGTTTCAATACAATTAATACAAGTTTTACGCTTGAGGGAAACTTAAGTGGTATGTGAAAGTTGCGTGTTTTCAATTTACATTCAGACGCCAACCTGTGAATAATCACGGATTATCTTCTGTTCTTCCACAAAGTAAACTTTTGCGGAGAAGTTCCATCTCTTGACGCTTTTTTTGTATTATTTTAATTGGTATTTTTTCTAACTTTCCAGTAGCCATGGCACCGCCTAAAATATATATTAAATATATATGGAGCTGAATGTTTATACGAACAATTCAATACTTAAAATGCTAATTTTGTGGTTTTCATGTTTTGAATTGCTTGGAACAATAAGCACTGCCTAAAATTAAAACTATCAGGAATTCAGACGTTGCAATTATCTCGTAATCGGCGTTCAGACATCAACACCGAGATCTTAAACTGTCTTAAAATGGAGACAACAAATGCTGTGAACGTAACGTCGACAACATCTCCTAATTCGAAAGAAGAACAAATGTTTCCGGTGGACTACACTGTGTTGGAAACTGCCATTGCTGCGGCTGCATTGCTAGTCATGATGATTGTCTGCTTATTGGGAAATGCTGTAATCTGTTACGTGGTTTTTCGGAATAGAAGATTATGGACAGAGATGAACATGTTTATCGTGAATCTTGCCATCGGAGATATCGCCATGAGTTTACTATCGATGACAACTCCTCTCGAAACAGTTATCACCGGGCAGAAGATATTTATCAGCGGTCCTCTGTGTCAAGTCAACGCGTTCTGCAACTCCGTTTTATTCTGCAATACAATATTTACTCACACTACCATCTCGATAGACAGATTTTTTGCCGTGGTGAAACCGATGAAAAAAATAATGACTCGACGTAAAGCGTTTCTTGCGCTACTGGGTGTTTGGACGCTTTCGATCTTCATCTCGCTTGGGCCTCTGCTAGGTTGGGGCCGGAATACTTACAACGGGTCTACATTGCAGTGTGGTTTCGGTTTCCCAAGAAACAAATTCGAAGGCATCTATATAATATGCTTGGCAATTTGCGCATTTTTCCTCCCTGTTATAATAATGAGTTATGTATACATAAGAATTTATTTGGCTGTCCGTCGCCACACAAGGAGGCTATCGACCTCAACGTTTGGCAATAACCAAGATGCGATCATCAAAAAGCAGCGAACGGTTGTTTTAACTTTTTTCCTTGCTTTGATTGCGTTTATTATTTGTTGGACACCGTTTTTTGTCTTTATCGCAGTTGCTGTTTCGATTTCTTCACGGGACGAATTACCTCATGGATTAGGTATAGCGGCTTATTGGTGTGGCTTTCTAAACTCGGCCATAAATCCTTATCTTATTGGCTTAAGAAGTGAACGATTTCATGAGGCGTTTACGCGATTTTTTTGCTGCCTTTTTTGCTGTCGCAAACGGGGTACTGAACCAGAAAATGAAGGGAAATATTCGAGTAGCGAAACAGCCGAAACAAAACATTACATGATAAAACAAACTACACTCCCACCAAGAAATGGCCATGTTGGTTCATTCACGAACATGGCGTTTGCTGACGGAAGTGCAAGTCAAGAAACGACAGATGGCGTACGTGCGCGTGAAATATTAAGCAATAACAGGATAAAAAGATCAAGAAGTCGAGAACAGGACGCGGAAGTGGTTTATCCACATTTTATTCACTTGGTTCATGGTAAATTATGGTCTGAGGCTACAGTTTAAAACTGTATTTGACCAATTTGTTAATGTTTGTGTGTTTACATTGGTTTGTTTTCTTTAGCTCTTGAATACAATGATTTAACCAGCTTTTCAGCCTTTGTTTTTCTTTTGTACCGCTTTGCATCTATTTGTGATGCTAGTGATCGTGATTAAAAAATCATTTGCCCTTGAGCAGTTACTTTAGAGTATTTTCAAAAACTTAGTTTTTCAAAGCATTCCTGTAAGTCACGTAATTTTAACGGATGTTCGTGATTTTGTGGAATTTTGAACTTCCGTGCGTTGTGTGAATTGAGTCGCGTGCTGGTATCAACGAGGCTGATCAGCCACAATTTATGCCAATTAGAGTCATTAGAACATGTCATGGTTACTTGGGTTTAAGATATGCACACCTTGTCACGAACCTCTCTTTTATGAAATTATTTACAAGATAATACGCGTGCTCTTACTGGCTGAAAACCTGTTACCAGAACTCTACAGAAACAGGATCCCATTACTCCAAAAGTATTTTGGGCGTTATGAAATAAGGAAAAAATTTCTTTCCTTGTTTCTGTAAATTATACTATGGTAACGCTGTTCAAAGTCTGGATAAACTCCAACGAAGCCTGTGGATGGTGATTCTACGGCATTTCTCGACACTTCCAAACTTCCCCTCGGGCATAAGGTAATTAAAACATACAACAATGCTTTATCATAACGGCACCAGCTTCGTTGACGCAATCCTATAAATCAAACCTCGTTAGCTCATGACGATGCCAAAAACAAAAGATGCATGCATGTTTTGTAGAAATTGCTATAAAAATAACAAAAAATTTTTATGAAAAGGTAAGTAAGAGCTTAGCCTGTTCCAGGCGTTCAGATAGTGGAGCACGAGCGAAAAAGAAAGCGAGCGAAAGAGCGGGGAAAAACGAGGGGAGACTTTCCCCAGTCTCCCCTCGTTTTTTCCCGCTCTTTCGCTCGCTTTCTTTTTCGCTCGTGCTCCACAATCTGAACGCCTGGAACAGGCTAGCAAGAGCTTGACCTTATAACATTTCTCTAGCATGAAATTCCAGTCAAACCTTTCCTTACGGACACCTGTCTCTTAACAAAGAAGAAGAAAAAGCAGACAGTTCATTTTGGACAACAGGACAACAGGACAGTTCGCTTGGTCCGGTAGAGACAAAATTCATCTGAACTCTACGGGCTGGGAATTCAACTCATGGACCGCATTCACCTGTAAAAAATTTTTAAGATCGATTGCAAGAATCAAAATATGCTATATCTTTAAGGATCCGTGTAAACCAGAATTAAGGGGGAAAGTGGAATCAGTGGGTTGTGGGACGTTCCGGAAGCCGCCGCCGGCTGCCGGAAGTAGTTATGTTTCTGAGCTTGACACCTTTTGACGTCATCAGGTCAAGCTACAAACGTAAAATCAAGCATTTTCCTACTTGTGGTAGCCAGCATGTGACTTCCGGTTGCCGGCGGAAACTTCCCGGTCGTCATCGTTCGTTTGTTGGTTGCCTCATTAGCGATCTAACCTTCTCTTAAATTGTATCGCTTACACGATTTTGATTATTTAATTGTGTGGTTTACATGATAGATCACTCAAACGCACTTGTACAGTGTCAGATATTGATCATATGTTGTCTAAGTGTGTAAGGTTTATTATAATCTTTGTACAACTTTGATGTTGTAATTTATCAGTCGCAAAAAATTTCTTTCGCTTTACTCCGGTCTCTAAAATTTGACAATGAAAATTTGAACGATAGAAAACTTCGCCCAGAATGGCTATTCTCGATACATTTATATTACTTACAGTCGAAGTTGAGGTTGAACTTGAGGCAACCTGTGGGTATGTGGTTATCAAAGGATTTAAAATATGGATCAGTACTTCCGTGAATTTTGGGTTTCCTTACACCACTAATTCAGTCTCTCGTAGTTAGAGTATAGCGTGAAAAGAAATTTCAGTCAAGCCTCGCACCGCTCTCTCCGCTCATCGTTTCTCCGGAGTCACGCTGATGATCCCTCTCAGAAAACATCAATTATTCCAAATCAAGATTTTGATCCCAAATCTCCCCCAAAATCCCAGTTAATAAAACAAAATCTTAACAGGCAAGTTACTTTAAAATTTCAAGCCTCTCAGTAGTTCCCAGTTTTGCTGGTGCGCTTGAGAGGCAGACCATCAATCAGTGAGACATCGACCTACCATATCAGGCCTCAGCCTACAATATCAGGCATTGACCTACCATGCCAGGTCCTGACCTACCATATCATGCTCCGACATACCTCATCAGGCTGCAGCTTACGATATCAGGCCTCAACCTACCATATCAGGCATCCACATAGCATATTAGGCCTCAACCTACCATAACAGGTTCCGCAACCAACCTGATAGCAACCAACCTGATAGCAGGCTCTTACCCACCATCAAGGTCCCCCCCCCCCCCCCCCATCTAAACTCCTCTCATAGATCGTTGAAAAACTGGAAAATATGCGATCTAGGCTCCTATCGGCGTTGACATCCGCTTTCATAGCCCGTATACCAAGCGTTCTGGTAGGTTTTCCCCCACATGGAGGAGCAGAGAGGGCCCTGGGACGAGATTATGTTTCAGTACTCGTTGTGTGCCTTACATGAGGTATTCATTCAATGCCAATGCCTGGGATTTTTTTACCTGACAGTTGACAACAAATTTTAAGCCCAAACATCTTGGGATAAATCGCGCCAACAAGCATATGTGGAGCGAACTGTGTAAGCTTTGATCGTACAAAGTCATAGAAGGTTGTTTTGATGTGATTTGTTGAAGATATGTAGAATATTTGAGGTCGACTTCCATAGCACAACGACAACTCCAAATGAAAAGATGTCTGCACAAAACCAAGACAGGTAGGATTAACTTAAATGAATTATGCTATTTGAGTATATAATCCTAAAATTGGCGCTATTTAACTGTATTGTTAATAACAGTAATGTTTATTTCTCACGACACACGAGTAGTTTGACAGGTTAAAACTTGCGTGGTCTTGTGAAGTAGAAAGTAGAATCGACTGTTGCCTTTAGTATCCCCAAAATAATTATTTGTGATTTCTCCTTTCGGCAAAACATATAGGGGATGCCATGGTTCCCTATTTTAAAGACGTGATAATTGCTATTTTGTGCAGACATTTTGTGTGAGTACACAGTCAAATCACTGATTACAGTACTTAGTGTAACCTGAAACCAACAAAGATAACGAGGTTCCCTTTTATTTACTTACACATGTATATACTTCATTTAGCTTGTTTCTACTAAAATGTTTAAGTAATTTTCAGCGTGACCTTTTCATTAACAATTCACACTAGGCCTTCGTCAGCTGGATCAATCAAGAGAAACAACTCAAAGGTAATTAAAGCTAATTAATACAATTTGTAGGGCTGTAACGATACACCGATGCATCGGTGAACCACGATATTTTATTCAATGATATGAATAACGATATTTAAAGAAGATATCGCAATATCCAAATTTGGGAATTCACTGTCTTAAATATTCCTTACCCAAAGTCTACATTTTAGCCCTTGTACTTGGCGATTTGATGTTGTGTTATTACTGTGTTAAATTTGTTATTATGGAAATAAATTGATTAAAGGTAGTGTATGTTGTTGATAACTAGTTTTGTCGCACACAGTATTGTATCATATCGACTGTATCGTATCGTGGCCCTTGTATTGAGATATGTATTGATTGTGGGAAAGTGTATTGTTGCAGCCCTAATACATGGAGAGACTAGCCTAACTGCTGAGCCAAACAAAGAAAATGAAAGCCCCTGAAAGTGATTTGTACTGATAATAACTGTCTGTTATGAAGCTCTGCATCCATCCCTTCCTTCTCCCTTCCCCTTTCCACTGGACCCTTACCCCCCCCCCCCCCCTGCAAAAAAGAGAAGAAAAGAAATAGAAAATAGAAATTAAAACTCACTCTCACTCAGCCTCATCACCCCTGGTGATGCTAAAGCCGCCTTCTGCCTAGACTGTTTCCTAGCTGTGGTGTAGGAGCTTGCATGTCTCTGAGAACCCAAGAGCTATGCCAGGGCAGGCTTAAGTTCCTGACAGGTTCAACCAAGCTGGACAGGTCTTGGGGGAGAGACCGGTTGAAAGACAGTCCCTGGGCTTCCAGGTTGGAGGCTGGGCATGAGGCTGTAAAAACCACATGGTAAAACCACCCAATTTTTACAGAAAAAATGAAAGGTCAGTTACAAATGAACAGGAATTCAACCTACATGTACATGTGAGCCTTTTATACCATTTACTAACAAATACTTGCACCCTTGTGCAATTATAGAGGGCCAGTTTGCAATGTCAATGTATGAGCTTCCTGTTATTACCATCCCATCCATTTGCAACTTGTAGAGGCTTATCCATTTCATGAGTGTGGTGGTTAGTTTGTGTGGGTACACTGCCGCTCAGTCTCAGTTATTAACAGTAAGTATAAAAATAATGCAGACTGCAGTCTGAGGTTACTATGAAATGCAGGCTGCAGATTGATTAAACCTAACCTGGCCCTGACTATTTAGCGCCAAAAAAGTTCAGCAACTCGGACAAAAATGTGAAGAACGAAAGTAAAAGAAGACAATAATGAAAAAAAAAAACTAACCAGTCATACGCAACTCAAACTTAGTAGTGAAAAACTAAAAAAAAAGAAAAGAAACACACCACGCATGGAACTTGAATCTAGTATGCCTTGCGCCCCCCCCCCCCCCCATAAACACAGGGTTTAAAGATGCAGCGTTCAGCATGCTGCACCACAGAGTTCGACATGCAATTCAAAGCGACTGCAAAGGATTAGATTCCTTTGTTATTCATATCGACTTTGGTTTGTGCCACTTCATTGATTTTCACAAAACAAAGAACTTAATCGGTTTCTTTTGTTTTTTGAACAAAAGACAACAGAAGATGCTGAACATGTTTTTTGGCCCATGTTTTGTCGAAAACTAAAGCACAAAATGGGGCAATGTTTACTACATAAAAATAAGCCTGTATGACCGAAATCAGCAATTTTTGAGCAAAATTAAAAAAACATCCAAAAAGTCACTTAGCATAGTGTTATCCCAAGCACTTCAATTTTAATGTCTGTGCCTTTCTGATTCTTACACCAGTACACAATATATACTCAATCACTGCTTCAAATTTGTTAACTTACAGATATCTGCTGAAGGTCTCATCGTCCTTCCTCCAGGTAACCATAACTGAATAATTATTCATCTACATTGTATTGTTAGGTGTTTTTTGAAGAGTAGAGCTGGTTGAGTAGTGTGAGAAACCACCTTACACCAATGTCAAATGTGGTTGTGTGGTCCAGCTTGTAATTCTAGGGTGTAACAACCTCGTTATTTCGTGAGTAAATTCCATTGAGTATACGAAGCCGTAACAGGTGTTACCTTTAATAAAAGCTTTGCAAAAGGTTGTTTTTTACCCTGGTAACCCTAACCCAGAGAGATTTTCTCAGGGTTCTTCAGTTTCCTGCCTTAATCAAAAACCAACATTTTTCATTAACAATTTGATTTGGAATCTGATTGCAACAGATTTACATTATTCTTTCACTGAATAGCTACACATAAATTACCTGTAGCTATTCAGTCAGACAGTCCCCTAAGCCACCCTTAAACAATGGCTATCTATTATTCCTTCATCCCTTCCTTCGAAACCCACCTTTCTTAATTGATTGACTGATGAATAGATTAATTTAATATATAAATTTACTTATTTATTTACAATAATATTAATTAATTAATATTCTTACACCACAACTTAGGGGATACGATCTTCAAAGATAGATGCATGTAAAAACAGCTTTGTTGTAGTTTCAAATTCAGCATGATTCGGGCCAGACTAAGGCCCGACAATTTCGCGGTTCCCAGTATTGCATGTCAGGCTAATGTCACGCTCTTGTCCGGTCTTGTCACGCTCTCGTGAGCCCCAATAGGGAAATTTAATGTCAGGCTCTTGTCTTGCTAGATCCCACTAATTTTCAGGCTCCACGGCCTGCTCTTATCACGCTCTTTCCCACTCCTATCTGGTTCGCATATTTCTGCTCTTGTCTGGCTGGTGTCTGGCTAGAATGTCAGGTCAGAGTGAGGCTCTTGTCAGGCTGGATATTTTCATACAGACATTTTCATATCAGGATCTTGCAGGATCTGTTCTCAGAATATCCTTCAGGAGCTGTGAATTATCCCTGCGGACCCCTTGAGGATCTTCAATAAAATCATTGGAATGAAAAAGTGGAATCAGTCCTTAACAGAAATAATCAACCATATGCTCTTTGTTTTGTTTTCAGAGCCAGGGCATGTTAAATTTGAGAGTGTGAGTGTTTCAAGGCCCAGCTCCAGTGCAGATTATTTGAGTGGTACAAGGACAGGGAGTGCTGGGCGTCTTGAGAGAAGCCTTCAGTTGGCGAGAAAAAAAGAGCTGGAAGATGAATTTCCGAGAAGAAACAGTGCAGGAGCGGACCTTAGCAGTGGTAAATCAGAGTCCATCTTTGTTTTTAAGAACACTGCTTCAAAGCAGTAGATCATATTAACTGTTGAAGGAGGCAAGGTGAGCCAAGGAGGCCCATGTGGCCGGCACTTATCCTGGTTTCTGTAACGTGAAGCAACTGAGAGTATTGCTACTCCCGCTTGATGGGATGCTACATGTAGTGCATCGCAGCGTTACCCCAGCAGTATGTCGCAGGTACCCATTTTGTACACCTGGGTGGAGAGAGATATTGTGGAGGAAAGTTTCTTGTCTAAGGAAACAACACGATGGCAGGAACTGGACGTCGAGCCACAGACCTTAAGATCTGTAGTCCAACACACTAACCACTACACCACCGTGGCCCCAGTTGAAGGGCTTGGTACACCACCGTGGCCCCAGTTGAAGGGCTTGGTACACCACCATGGCCCCATTTGAAGGGCTTGGTACACCACCGTGCCCCCAGTTGAAGGGCTTGGTACACCACCGTGGCCCCAGTTGAAGGGCTTGGTACACCACCGGGGCCCCAGTTGAAGGGCTTGGTACACCACCGTGGCCCCATTTGAAGGGCTTGGTACACCACCGTGGCCCCATTTGAAGGGCTTGGTACACCACCGTGGCCCCATTTGAAGGGCTTGGTACACCACCGTGGCCCCATTTGAAGGGCTTGGTACACCACCGGGGCCCCAGTTGAAGGGCTTGGTACACCACCGGGGCCCCAGTTGAAGGGATTGGTACACCACCGTGGCCCCAGTTGAAGGGATTGGTACACCACCGGGGCCCCAGTTGAAGGGATTGGTACACCACCGGGGCCCCAGTTGAAGGGATTGGTACACCACCGTGGCCCCATTTGAAGGGCTTGGTACACCACCGTGGCCCCAGTTGAAGGGCTTGGTACACCACCGTGGCCCCATTTGAAGGGCTTGGTACACCACCGTGGCCCCAGTTGAAGGGATTGGTACACCACCGTGGCCCCATTTGAAGGGCTTGGTACACCACCGTGGGCCCAGTTGAAGGGCTTGGTACACCACCGTGGCCCCAGTTGAAGGGCTTGGTACACCACCGGGGCCCCAGTTGAAGGGCTTGGTACACCACCGGGGCCCCAGTTGAAGGGCTTGGTACACCACCGTGGCCCCAGTTGAAGGGCTTGGTACACCACCGTGGCCCCATTTGAAGGGCTTGGTACACCACCGTGGCCCCAGTTGAAGGGCTTGGTACACCACCGTGGCCCCAGTTGAAGGGCTTGGTACACCACCATGGCCCCATTTGAAGGGCTTGGTACACCACCGTGGCCCCATTTGAAGGGCTTGGTACACCACCGTGGCCCCAGTTGAAGGGCTTGGTACACCACCGTGGCCCCATTTGAAGGGCTTGGTACACCACCGTGGCCCCAGTTGAAGGGCTTGGTACACCACCATGGCCCCAGCTGAAGGGCTTGGTACACCACCGTGGCCCCAGTTGAAGGGCTTGGTACACCACCGTGGCCCCAGTTGAAGGGCTTGGTACACCACCGTGGCCCCAGTTGAAGGGCTTGGTACAAAAGAGGGGAACACTGTACATGTAATTTTTTACTTTTTTGACCAAATAAAATAAAAACCTCTCAATTTGTTTAAGGAGGATTTCACCACAGCAACGATAAATGCCAGACAAATAATCTTAAAAAATCCTTAGTAATTTGACTTTCAGACAAGAACTCATGTAAGAAGACCTCAATGTCTAATGTTTGCGCAATTGTTGATGTTTGTAGCGTTTGTTGATCAGTTTGACCAAAAGTATTACTTGCACAAGCCATTTCCAGTTGTAGCTGGAGCGATTTAATTACTTTGAGAATTTTTTGAAATTATGAGTTGTTGATGTTGTTTTCTGTTGATGATCACTCGATGGATCAATTGATAGAGCAGTTAGTGAATCAATTGATCAATCAATCCATTGATTGATCAATCAACCAATCGATCTACTTGGCACGCTTGACTGATACCTGCATATTAATTTTTTCATTTCAGCCCTTGGGGACTTAAAACTCAAACAAGAAGAAAGAAAAGTTACTCCACCAGAACAGACTGATGAAGATTCCAGTGAAAGTTCTGACACTGAGTCATCAGACAGTGATGAAAACAGCCCTGCAACAAGTGCATCAGCAGCAGAAGAAGCAACAGTGGCCAAAGCTCCTGTTGAACTTAAAGGAGAGGTACATGGATGAACTTATCCATGATTTGACATGTATTAAAATAGATTTTTTTTGAACTAGCATGAGATTGGTCTTGGAGGAGTATTAATCGCGTTCCTTTTTTGTTTTCCAAGTTTAATTGCCAAGCCAAAGGCAAGCTCTATAAACTTTCTGTGAAACATATTCTACAGACCAAACAAGTTACTTCAATTAAATTTTTTATTGCCAGTGATAATTTGTGCATCCACGTCAACAAACAAACGAAATAAATTCAACAACAAATATAGATTTTAATGCCCCTTTTGTGGAGTTCGGCCAGAATTGTTCTCATAAAACCTCAAAATAACATCGCCCTTCCCTCCCTCAGATAGAATTCCCACCGTTAATTATCGTAGAGTTCCTTATATACATCATTGTGTATTCAAGGGTGAATTTCCTTTTCAAACTGAAACAGGTGCCTCATTCCAATTTAATTTTTCTAGTTCCTCAGGGCAGTGATGGACGAAGAGTATGAAAAAGCCAAAGAACTGTGTCAGAAGAGTAAGTAATTTTTTATTTGCATTTATTGCATAAACGCTGCATTCGTAAACCTAAGCACCAACGTCGGCCGTTAACTGGTGTGTAATGTTACTTCAGTTTTACCACTTTTGACGTGAGCAGAATCCGACCGTTCTTCAGGCGTGAAAATCACTCCAAATAGAGGTTAGGCGTGAAGTGGTCTAGACTTTCAACTGCAACTGGTTTTATTTCTCCAAAGAAACTACACACCTGCTATCTGGAACAGCTGCTCTTTTGAACCTCTCGTTATCTCGGAAAGAAACCCTTCGCCCTTGAATACTGTTGAAAAGTAATTTACTACCAGTTACAGTTACATGTATCCCGTACTCCTGTTATATTGAACAAATTTTCGCTTTCCATGGGGCCTGAAAGAATAAGCAGGAGTCAGCTGTTTTTATCTTTTTGGGTTTTTGCTTGGTTGTTTTCTCTTTAATTTGGTGTTGATATTGTTAAGTTTGCGTGACAAACGAAACAGTTTTGTTTGGCTCATAAAAGTCACCACATGGTAAATTTCACCGTTTAAATATTTGGCCTTTGTTACTGCAATGTTTCCAAAACAGTTTCCATGAAATCTCACGTATAGAAATTTGGGTTTCGTGTTATCATGTAGCTGAATTTACACGTGAAAGACGGACGCAATAAAGACGCACTAACATCCAGCCGGTGCAGCTCATTTCAACGCCAGGGATAAGTCCGAGATAAGTTGAGAATTTTTAAGTCATGCAGACGAACAATCGACTCTCCAACCTAAAGGTTGGTCGCGCAACTACCTTTTATGTAACCGGCCTTAGGTTGGTGAACCTGTGGCTGACCAAATTATTCGTTATAACGGACACCATCGGGACCAAGATTTGGTTTCCGTAGTACCGGGAGTTGTTTCAGTAATTTCTTATTCTCCGGGACTTCAGGTGCTGTCCGTAATAAAGGGGTGTCCGTAATAGGGAGGTGTCTGCAGGCGAGAGTTGACTGTAATTAGACCGCGAGCGGACGTCATTTTCCTTCTAAGATAGTAGAGGGCGCACTAAGAATCAGGAATGACGCGAGGAACGAAAAAACGGGCTTGCTCCCTCGTTTTGCGTGGCTTGCGGTTTCCCCCACCGGCTGGTTTGCGCTAACGCTAACCTTATCGCGCCATTTCCTGTCCTTCGCGTGCCCCACTATCCTGGAAGAAATATAACGGCTGCTCTCAGCCTAGCTGTATTGGAAATTGAAAACTAATATTTTTTGTTCTCGATCAAATCCTAGTTCTGTTGTTGGAGCCAGATAATAAAACATGCAGTGAATTTCATGCTGTTATATGTGAAAAAATGAAACAAGGTATCGTAAACTTACGTTAATTGTAATCCATTTGTACGCGCAAATTCCATTTGTGGACGGTATTGTTCACCCCAAAAATAAAATCACCGCCTAACAAGGCAATCATCTGACCGAGATAACGAGTTGAACAACATTCTCGCGGATAATCGACCAGAAATCATAGATTTGGGGCCGTTTGAGGGCTGCTTTTGGTGACAGCTGGAGATAAAATTAGCCTTTTTGACGATTGACAATTTAAATTTAAACCTTTAGTCGGCTGACGTTTAACCCCTTTTTTAATTGCCTGCGAATACAGTGGCCTTTCATTGGTCCCGGCTGCAAGGGGAATTCTCCTTTCATTGGTCCCGGCTGCAAGGGGAATTCTTGCGAGAGAAAAGAACAGCTATTATATGAACGCTGTTCGCCCAAGGCCAAGCAGCAAAGCACCAAGTCTAAGAGGCGGCTGTATTCGCAGGCTAACCCTACTGAGACCCTCTGAAATCATCTTGTGTACAGTGGTGTGTTACTAATGTAGATGAAGAGGAGGAGGGTAGTGATGACAGCGATGATAGTGAAGAATCAGATGACGAGGATGAGAGCGATGATGACAAAGGCGATGAAGGTGACAAGGATGATGATGATGATGAAGATGACGATAATGATGATGACGACAACGAGAGTGACTCTGATGATGATGTCACGTTACCGCCCGGCCCCATTAACTTGATCATGGGAGGGCTGCCTATCCGACCACAGAGCAGATGACAATAGACCTTCTCCTCCGCTGAATAATCCTTTTTCACTGCATAGACTGTTTAAGACAGCTCCTGGATACGAGGGAACAAGCACGCGCTGTGATTGGCTCCCACTAGTTGGCTATCAGCTCTTAGCACTTACCGTACCCAAATTTTGTGAATTAGCCAAGCAGAGGCCTTGTTTACTGTCATGATTTTCTACGATATCAAGTCACTGACCTGATATCCTACGATATCATGGACAGTTTCTAAAACTCGCAGTTTCTAAAACTTTTTTTACAGACTTAAGAGAGGAAAATTACAACAGAGATACAACGAAAAGTAAAACTATTGCATTTGTTGAACGAGAAAGTAATTTGTTTAACGTTTAACGCTAACAGAGAAAAAAAATACAATTTCGCGCCAAAATTGGACGCGGCTACATTGGCGGGCGCTCGCGTGTACGTTTACAGACAGCGCTGAAACTTCTTTGTTTCAAAATAGAGCCGGGTTTTGCAAACTTCTCTCTTAATTTAGACTTCCAAGATTACGAAAACGGTAACTGAGAAAATAACGCCGGATTTTAGGAAGAATTTGGGTACGGTAAATACCTAATCGCACCTTTTTTGGTACTCTTCGGCAGCATGTCAGGCTCGTTTGGTCTTGCCATGGGTATTTAAATACGAACCATGGCTCGACCATACTCGCCTGATATGCCGCCGAAGCGTACCAAAACTGTACGGGTAGGGGTTGATGTAACGACGTAGCACCCAAGCGTTCCCTTCTCGCTCACTCGACTTGGTGTGAAATGTCATGGCTCTCGTCTCGCGCTCACTCGACTTGGTGTGAAATGTCACGACTATCGTCTCGCGGTATGTCATTCGATGTCGAAATTTCGCGTTAAGTCGAGTGAGCGAGAAGAGAACGCTTGGGCACTAGCCTGGAAGAGAAGGCCTGGGTATTAGGCTAGGTTTGACCGGAAATTGATTTTACCGGTATTCACTTTGATGTCATAGCCATCAGCTTATCATTAAACAGTCTTTTGCAACAGTAAACTCGTGGGAATAGCATTTTTTCTTTACTTGTAATACTTTTTTAGGTTATCTTGAGTCCAGTGAAAAAATGTGCTTTGAACTTGAACACACATATTTCATGATAAGTTCTTACGTCAGAAACGATATGGTTATGGTGTCTGTTACGCTGATCTTGAAATTAATTTTTATCCTTGTTAAGGTTAATGGACCTCTTTGGCGGAATTTTTCAAAAGTAACATTTCCTAGCCCATAAAGCACACAAATAAATAAAAACATACTTCTCATGCAGAAGGCCATGTCTACTTTAATTGTTTCAACTTTCTGTTCTCTACTACAGCATTACACTCTCACCCAACTTCGTTTCCAGGGTCTCTCTTCTTCTCGTCCACTGGAGCAAGAGAGGACGAAAAGAAAAGAGACCCTGGGAACGAGAATGTACTTTCACCTAACAACTATGCTGTGACCTATTTATTTTTCGTCCAGTCCGGTAATTTTCGAGTTCCAGCGTCTCATTTTCTGGCAACGAAGGCAGAGAATGCCTTGGCCTTTTTCCACGTGTTTCCACTGCCGCCCCAGCCCATGCGCAGATACCACTCGTGCTGGTGAATGTAGAACCAGCTGGTACAATGCCAACCAAAGAACCACCAACAGATTCTCCACTTCTTGTGTCTAAAAAGTAGCAATGGACGACAAGTTGAGTTCCTAAAACCTTTTCTTTTTCTACAAAATCTTCGTGTTAAACATGCAATGAGTAAGTCTAATAAGTAGGCAATTTGTTAAGGACTTAAAGGTTGTTTACCATTTACAACAACTTTTCGGAAATTCCGGTTGGAAAGTAAATGGTACACGACTTTTTGGGTCGTTCTAGTGGAAAATTTCCGGGAGCAGCGGAACGTCTGAAAAGGTAGTCCTATTTTTCCGGACGGAATGTTCCAAACGGAAATTCGTGTACTATTTGTTCAAACCTAATCTTTGATACCAGTTTCAAGCTCTAGCGGCCATTTTCTGTCCCGACAACAATTAATTAGGGAGCTTAACGGGAAGGAAAACGTCACTTTTAAAATGACTTCACAATCTTTGAAACTTTTTGACGATTATTCCGACTCGTTTAACCTGTCTAATGCAGTCGAATTATCAAGGAGCTGAATTTGTAAGGACGGCGTATCAGTTCAGGAAGAACTTATTTAGAAAATTAATTAGAAAATAGCTGTGTCCCCACTTAGCGCCCTGTCTTTACAGGGTGCTAGATCACTTGACACGTGAATAATTAAAAGTTATTATTATTATTATTATTATTATTATAAAAACGAAAATTCACCGTCGTGTGTTTGCGTTCCACACGAAACTTTGAATTCGGTCATTTCACGTTGTAGTTGTGCACAGAACGGCAAAGAAATACACCAAAAATAACGCACGTGCAGAGTCGTTGTCTTGTTAATCAAAGCTTTTGTTTTGCGACCTTCTCGTTAGCCGTCGCCGTCGTGCAAACTTTTTGGTAAATGGTAGGGATTTCTGCAAATGGTAAGCGCCAGTCCCGAACGGAATTTTCCCAATACGGAAATTTGCTTACCATTTGCCCAAACCGACCCAAACGGTAAACCGACCGGTGTAAATGGTAAACAACCAAAGATTCTGTGTGCTTTCGTCACCAACGTGTTCCTTGTATATTTTTTATAAAACCCGCTTTACATTACATCAAACATTCCGGTTTGAATTTTTTAAACAGTCAGTTTAGGCGACGAATTTGTAGTGCGTATTGTAGGTTCACGAATCTCTTTCAGAAGAATCCTTTTTAATTCCGCCATTTTCTTTAATGTTGTAACCAGCAATTAAAAGTGATAATTTATTAACTGCAATACGTTTTACGAATATATTTAAGCGGTTTTCAATCGAGTTTCGAAAGTAATTCGCGTTTTGCTTTAGTTTTGCATTACTTCGCTTTGTGAAGCACACATAAATAAAAACACACTTCTCATGCCGAAGGCCATGTCCACTTTAACTGTCTCGACTTCATGCTCTTTTCTCGACGCCATGTTCAAAAACAATTGTAAGTAAAACCATAACCAATTGTGTTTTTGTCGCTCGCGTTTTTCCACGCTTAGTGCATGTTACTGGTTGGTTCAAGTTCTGATTGGTTCGTTGGGTACTACTTGTTTTTATTGTGATTGGTTAGGCTAGTAACTTTGGTTTTGGATTTACGACCAATCCCATTGAATGTAGAATCTCAAATTATTCTTACCTTGTTCGGTAATGCGTGGCGACGGCGTAGTGCTGCGACAAGCCGACCCAGATCCCCACGATAGCAGGGTACCTTGACTTGATAGCATTAATGGCGGAATTCCTTATCCATGTGAGATAAATCCCAGGGAGGGAGAGCCCACTAGTGTAGGATGACAGACTTCCCCCCAAGGGGCTCTGCCGGGCTCGGTACCAGTTCCACAGCTTACTGTCAGTCATGTCCCAGTGCGTGGTCGCTCCTCCGCCAAACAAGCAGAAAGTATCGACCTGAGCACGGATATTTTCCACGTAATACCTGGGCTAAAGAATGAAGGACAAAAACGTGCTTTTCAGTAAATTGAGGACGAAGAAGCACTATAAACTAGTTTCCGTGGCAGTTGCCAAAAGGGGGGATTCGTGAGTCGAGAGAAAGGAACGTAAATATGTTGCCTCTGCTTCTACTATTTTCTTCCAAATGACGGACAGTGGTCAAGCAATCTTATTTGAATCGTTCAGAAAATTCGGAATCTGTTTCAAATGATACAATCGATCAGAGCAAGTAATCAAGTGACTGGCACAAAAATTGTTTATCACCAACCATGATTTTTACGTCCACCAGGCGAATTGAACGGAAAACAATAGTAAATAAAGAGAAAAAAAAAAACGACGCTCGTGAATCTCCTCTCTCCCTCTCATTTCGCGCCTGCCACGCAGGCTAACTATACACGGGTGTAGCTCTGCGCGCTTTGCACACTAACTCCCTTGCATTGCATTTTTGCTCGCGGTAAAAGTTTGATCAACAGCCTATCTCTTATTTTGATCTAATAATGAAGACCTTATCACGGTTTCGGCCGGTATTTTGTAGAATTGGCGAGGAAATTGAGGCTTGAGGCTAGCTTAATGGGATTTTGGTCAACTTTGAACCTCAATTGCTCAGCAAAAGATTTCAGTAGAATATGGCAACTATTTATATAAAAGCATTTTTTACTATTAATTCAAGGAGTGTAGAATGATGTTAACTTACAGTGTAACCCGGCGGTTGATAAGCTGCACTCCCAGAAACACCGTGATAACCTTGATAGAGTTTCTGATTGTAACCGTACGACGAAGAGATATGAGCCAACCTAAAAAAACAACAACAACAACAACAACAACAACAACAAATTACAACTTTAATTAATGACTGGGGGCTTTTCAAATGACCTTGCGTTCAATCCAATGGCCCACCGGGGTCTGCTATATCAAGCGACTAGGATCATAACTACCATCCTCCTGGTCAGGGAGATTGGGGACCCAATAGCCTTTCATAGGGGGGGGGGGGTGGGGGGTGGGGGAGGGGCTTCTCTTACCATGTTGAGCCCTTAACCCTTTATATACGTATGTTCTATCAACATGGTACCCCTCCCTTCCGATTTCCAAAACATCAGTAGCATCCCTTTCTTGTACCTCACACATAAGCCAACCAAAGCGGGTTGTCGCACGCTTTGAAAGCACATTCACGCGTTCTTTTTCTTTCTTTCTTTCTTTCTTTCTTTCTTTCTTTCTTTCTTTCTTTCTTTCTTTCTTTCTTTCTTTCTTTCCTTCTTTCTTTCTTTCTTTCTTTCTTTCTTTCTTTCTTTCTTTCTGTCTGTCTGTCTGTCTGTCTGTCTGCCTTTCTTTCTTTCTTTCTTTGTCTTTTTTTTTCTTCATGGTCTTTGAGTTGTTTGAATTCAAGTATCCAAACTTTGTGGCGAATAAAATTAAACCCTTTTAATTTAATACGTAGGTTTAGTGGCTATCGATTTAGCTTTATGGCCTATTTTGACGACACTTCAAACAACTGAAGAAAACAATTTCCATACCCTTTCGTGTAGAGTCAACTCTGTAAACGGACACCTCTCTGAGGCGGACGGACATATACGGCTAATCATGACCGAATTTTACTGGATTGTCTGTCACTCAACTCTCTAAAAGGCGGACATCTAGAGCTGGTCCCGAGGGTGTCCACTTTAGATGGAGTTGACTGTAAAGCCGAACTTGCCGAAAATGACGAAACTTGAAAAACAGGTACGCAGTTTCGTACCCCTGTACCTTCAAACTTCAATAATATAATGGGCGACAAAATAGCATTTTGCTAAATAAAGAAAAGGGCCATTCAAAGAGGAATTTCAGTTGGACAAAGAAAAAGTTTTAATTAGTTGTTCGGTGTACGTTTCAAACCCGGGACACCCTGGCTACAAGTCGGGTGCCGTGACTACAGAGGTACGATTTACTAAATCACTAATGAAGGAAATCTAAAAGTATTCTGTAAGTGGAAAAGGAAAACCGTTGTCAGTTGGGAGGTGAAACTCGCTGTTATGTAGAAGTGAAAAGTTGGATGAGCGTTCCTGGTAATGAATAGAATCTGTTCACCTGTCATAGTAGGCAAATATTTGTGCCCAGGCCACCGGTCCGCAGCCGCTGTAGCATCCACAACACCGATGTTGGTTGTAGTTAGGAAGCAAATGCGGAGAGTCAATATTCCAGTACGACCAGGAGCTCCAACGCTTGGTGCGACTAGTGTAGTTTGTCTCTATACCAAAGCGTTTCTCTATCACAGCTCCATTACTTAGCGTCACCTGCACGCTGAAACTAACATCTGTATGTAGAAGGAGTTTCTGCACTGTGGCTTTGTCTTGTTGGACTGAGAACTCAAAGTAATTGATGCCATTACGACCCGAGCGAAATAGCATGCTGTTGACCAGAGTGTTGTCTTTACTGGAGCAAACTACCAAAAAAAATACAAAGTTGCTAAGAAAACACAGTAAACCGTTTACTGGTCTTCGTGAATGATCCTACTATAGGTACGTAGGTAAACGCCTGTAAAATATAGTTGCACCCTGCCACAGGACGCCAATACGGCCAGACCTTATCCCGGTTTCTGTAGCATGAAACAGCTGAGAGTGTTGCTACTCCCCCCTGAATGGGACGCTAGTCCACCTCAAGTTTACCTCCAGTTTTTTTCGCCGGTACCCTGCATAACATGCGTTTATTTAGCCGAGCACGTATGTCGTGCTCGTCTAAATAAACGCCTGTTAGGCAGGCTATTCCGACAGTATCCATTTGTACAATTGGGTGCAGAGAGACATTAATGGAGTAAAGTTTCTTATCTTAACAAACAACACGTCACGATGCAGAAAATAAGCCTTTATCAGATGGAACGTCCAGTGCTCCGGTGAAGTAAATAGGTTCACTTTAACTTGTTTTCAAATACTTGCTACTAAAAGACGTTTAGGCTAATGCTTAAGCCTTCATCAGTTTGATACTCAATGGACGCGACAGAAAATACGACATCTAATTCAATGCAATACCATCCTCTGTTCGTGTGGTGTGCTGTGCATTTATAATGCTGACTCGGTTTATCCCTCAGGTTGTCGAAACGTCAGTCAATGTCACCACAAACAGTCCTTAATAATAATAATGATAATAATAACAATAATAGTAATAATAATAATAATTTTTATTTACTTCTAATGCGCTTTTTACATAAAATGATCAAAAGCGCAGTACTATACGTAAAGAAATAACTATGCTAAATACTAGAACCTATAAATAACTTAAGAGATACAATAAATATAATAAATCATAAAAAGATCCTAAACATCAAAAGCTAATTTAAAAAGGTGTGTCTTCAGGGAAGAGTTAAAAGCACTTAAGTCCTTCTTCTCGGGACTATACTCACCCGGACGATCATACTTCACCAATATTTTAAATGACTCTGGGGTTCAAACCATTTACAGTAGAAAAACTAAAGGCGAAATTTAGGGGTTAAAAACTGATCAAAATAAAATAGAAACTGTCAAAACTTTTGCAACGTTGTTTTTCTATGCTTTTCTCTTTCCATTGACGATTTAAGGCCCGCGAAAGCGATAATTTCAAAAAAACAAATAACGGCTCGACTCGCTTTAGCGAGCCCAAAATCGCCGAAGTAAACAGAAAAACAAAGGAGATCAACACGGCAGTAATTTCGACAGTTCTTAGTTTAGTTTCATCAGCCATACAAACTTTTACTGCCATAAATTTATACAGCCATTAAAAATGTACAGCATAGCACACCAACAGAGGATGCCTGTGATCAGAGTATGACGTCATCACAAAGACTAGCCTCCAACGCAGACGTCCTATGTGCTGGTCACGCAATCCATTACTCCCCCTACGAGGGAGGAATTCGTGACAAGCCCAAAGAATGTCAGCGATGGAGGCTACACAAAGTTTTGAACCTTACCATTAAGCAGAGCTTGACAAAGTCTTTTCTGCCAGTCAGCAGTTGTGAGGTCGCTTTTCTTTCCGCCAGTACCGGTAAAAATTATCCTTGGAACTGCCTTGGACTGATGGCCGGACAATCCCAGGGATACTTTGTGTCTGGCACCTGCCTCCAGAGCCTCTTCGCCATATCTCTCAGTCTTCTGTGCACTTTCTGCATACCTAAGGCTGCCCCATTCACCTTCTTTGCCCACTTCACAGGAACGTTCTCGCCATTCTTTATTGAAGTCTGTTAGGCTCCCCTTTACCATTCCAGCTAGACTTTTCCATTGTGATGTGTCAATCTAAAAGGACATAACAATAATTTTGCTTCCTTTTGTGTTCTTTTGATGAGGTCTTTTTTGCTGTTAGGCAAATTTTCAAGTTAAAGAATAAAAACTGACAGTTTTTGGTCTTCAAGTTTGCTTCTACCAAGATGAACTTGAGCAAGTAGTTTTAAGTGTGGGCACATTTTTACGACCACTTCAAGATGACAGCCATTTGCGTCGTATGTTAGATAAACCCCTTTAAATTTACAACCAAACCTTGAGTGCTGTTATGTGGTTCAACTTCACTATTATTACGCTGTATAAGGTGGTTCTAGCTTTTTAAGCCCTAACCAAACGGAGTTGCAAGTTGACGCAAGTTAGGAAATGTGAACTTGCGAACACAGACTTGCGATGGGTGGCCAAACGGACTAGCAAGTAGACGCAAGTTCAACGCGAGTAGCAAAAAAGCCATTTCAGTGCAGCCTTGAACGCGCACCCGTACAAAAGAAGGCAATACCGAACTCAACTTGCGTCGACTTTCGTTGGGTGGCCAAACGGTTAAAAACTTACGTTCGCGTGCATGTAAATTTGAGCTCTATCAAAGTGGACACAAGCCATAGCAAGTCCACGCAAGCTGGGCCAAACGGAGTCGCAAGATACCACAAGTTTGCAACTTGCGATATCTTGCGACTCCGTTGGGCCAGGGCTTTACTCTGTGGATGAGCTCATAAGGTTCCATCATTCAAATGTAAGCTACTGAGCAGTACTTTACTGTGGTGCTGTTTATTGTGCTGTACAATGTGGTTCTAACTATTCCAGGAAATCTTGAGTCTATAAACGTAAGCCTTAGTGTGCCCAGTCAAATGAAAGCTATTGACAGTACTTTTCCACATTGCAGTTTATTGTGCTGTCATGACAAGTTAGTTTCAACTTTGGCGTTTGTGGGTGAAATCCTAAGGTTTGAATTTTCAGATAAAAGCTTCTTGACAGTACGTCGCTATGGTATTGTCTGTTTTTTAAAAATTTTATTAACTTAAATTTGGATTTTCCTGGTTAATTTGATTTTAGGCGTTCTTTCACTGAAACAACAGGGCAAGTAACAATTTTCTGTTTCAGGTTAATGACATTTTGGTGTTTGTTTGTTTGTTTGTTTGTTTGTTTGTTTTTTCTGGTAAAACATTTATGCAACTTATTGCCACCATCTTAAAACGATCAATAGCACTAACCGGTGCATCTGAAGTCCAGTTGTAAGTGGCAGCCACAGGAATACCACGGCGGTCCTCACACATGAACATTCCCGCCTGGCTCAACCGATAGTGCTTGTAACAGGTCTGGCGATTTTTCGCCGCTTGCTTGTTGAGCGCATCTGTTGGACGATACTGCTGGGCTTTAGCATTGATCTCGCCACTCTCCACAAACCGGTTATCACCTGATTTGGAACCGGCTGATAACAGGAAATACTCCTTACCATCACCGCTGAGAATTTCGTAGTAGGCAACGTGGTTTAAACCCAAGTCCTTGCGGTAAATTGGGCGTGGTCCGTCCTTAGCCAGTAAATTGGCAGTTGCTAGACCCGTGAAGCCTTTCTCGCTCATCAGCTCTAAAACCGTGTCCTGGGCTTCGTATGAGAGAAGTGCGCTGATTGATGGCTGTGTTGCCATACAGACAAGCACCAAGACTGCAATCAGGCTTGGGATAGCCATCGAACACTTGTTTAACCTGTGAGATATATTCAGTGTCGGTTTTAATTTTGTGAACCGTTTTCAAGCCACTGATAGTTTTATTGTTACTTGTTGTGCGATCATACCATATTGACAACATATTATCTAGATCAAAAATTTATCGACTTTGCAAACAAGAACTGGAAAAATCCCATGACATTGCCTTAAATTAAAATATCTTAGTCTTCTCTCATCCAAATTCCAATTCGATCTTGGAGGTGTCCCCAGTTAGCATTCTGTGCTAGATACCGTTGATGCCTAAATAAAGTGATTTATTTTTTATTTTATTCTTAGGCGTTCCAAAGAAATCCTTCAACGCTTTAGTTTCCTTTAAGTGCCCTTGATGAAAGAACAAAGGCAAAATGGCTAGCAATACCCTTTTTTCCAAAAAGCTACGTACTTACCCGCTTTCCCTGACTTTGTGGAGTGATTCTTTGTCTTTAAAAGTGCCACTTGTGAGGAAAAAGCTTCAACTGAAATGACTCTCGAACAGCTTGTATATATATCATATCGCTGTCACTTCAAGTGTTTATTTTATATTTTCCTGTCATTTATCCCAATTTGTTTAGGTGTTTTTCTTCATTAAGAATGTTTAAAATGCAAGATTTATTTGTCAAAGGCAGTTTACCTTTTCCTGAGTTAACAGAATAAACAAAGCTTAGTAAATTGCTCTGAATCAGTTTGTTTATCTATCTTATGGTGGACACTCAAACATTTCACTCCAAGATCGACTATAATTGATCATGAGGCTCGAAATTTGGTCGTCCCACCAATTCCTGGGGAAGGGGGCACCAGTTATTACTAGCTTCCAACATTCAGCAACGTTTGGTCGGAATCTTTTCCAACTGAACACAAAAACTACTAAAGGCTAACAAAACAAGGGGTAAAAAAAGGAAACAAAGTAAGCCGACAAAAAAAATGAAGTGAAAGTTTGTCCGTTTTAGTTTTTCTCGTTCAAAAACTGCCAAAAGTTTGAACTTTGTCCATGTCTAAAACCATATTTACAATTCGTTCCTCTAAAAGGGATGTTTAGTTTTAAAGTTGCAAACAGTATTTAAATTAACAGTTTGGCTGTCTATTTTTTAAGTAGAAGACAATATTTAAATTGACAGTTTGGCTACAATTTGGCTAGATAACGGCAGGGAAATGGTATTTACGGCTTTACAATGTGGTTTTTCACGAGAAATTCATGAGTAAAACGTTTTAAGTGTTTTAGTTATCTACTATTTCCTTGCAATTCATTTATTCGTGATATCTCAGGTGTATATTATTTTAAACATAACTATTCATCAGAGGCAGCTGGTATTTTCCTGAATTGACTCTATAAATTAATATGCTTAGCTTCAATGAAGTCCACCTAAGTTTTTCGAGTCCTGCTTTTGCGTCATTCAATTTGACCGCGTAAACTGAGGTCACGTTAACTCATATAACATTTGAATGAACAAACAGGAAAATTAACTGACCTATTCCAAACAAGACTGATTAAAATATCGTAGTTTAACTGATGTCAATAACAAGTTTGTTAAAATAGGATTGATTCTTTATAGCAGGTCTAACTGTCACCAAATAAGCGTAATCTTATCTATATACATGGTTTTAAACAAAATAAGAACCAGCTTATACATTCTGACAAAACGAGCTTGGTTTCATCCCTGCACCCGAAAGTGTGACCCAGAGGTGTGAGCCGGACAAGAGAGAAGGTGTGACCCTGGCAGGGAAAGAAAAAAACTTGCTGATCTCAAGCGGCAAAAAATAAAATGGATCTGATTAGTCAGCTGCTCTGTGTTTAAAGACACCGCGGCAAAATGCACTGCGCACGCGCTGTATTTTTACTTCTTGTCAATGCTCCCCTATTGAAAACTATTGGCGAGAATAACAAACTCGGGTTCCCGCCGCGAATTTTGAAAAACTTAAGCTCCAGACATCAAACTTAAGGTTAAAAACCCCGAGCAGTTTGAATATAGTTTTATCTGTTTCTACACCTTTGCACCTCGTAGTTTCGGGCTTGCACCCACAGCGAAAAACATCATGAAAGTCGATAGTTTACGTTCGCATGTCGCCATTGTAGTGACATTAGGGAGTTTAAGCAACCACCACGGCGACGGCAACGAGAACGTCGAAAAACAATAGGCTTTAATGAGCAAAACAATGACTCTGCACGTGCGTTACACATTCTGGTACATTTCTTTTCCGTCCTCTGCAAAACAACAACGTGAAATGACCAGTTTTAAGTTTTTTTTTGGAGAACGGGAACACACGAGGGTGAATTTTTCTTCTCTTACTGGACTTGAGCGCCATCCCTACGAATTCAGTTCCCGGACAGTTCGAAACCACACCGAATGAAAATGAACAACATAAGGGCCAGAACGTCATGCTAGCCCAAATAAGCTCGAAACCGGAAATGGCCGAAGTGAGTGCATGCGCAGACGTTTTGCCGCGGTGTCGTGTTTAAACGAGTCTAAGTTCATGGGCCACTCCCCCTTTTCCTTGTAGGATAACAGAACAAATACACCAGGTTATAACAGAGGTTTGTTTATAATCCTTTATTTATTTTCAATCGAATTTGATTTTGCAAGTGTTTTACTTCCGTGGGAAAAAGCCAGCGTTTGCTTCACACAAATGGTTCACACGTCATAAACGGTCACAAACATTGGATTAAAAAGCATATATTTATATACTGCAATCACATTTGTGAGAAAATAACACGCGGTGTAGAATTCGAAAGTATGCTTCCATTCGCCTGAACTGTACCAAAAACATGATGAACCTATAAAACGTGTAGAGGTTTAAAAGATATTTAACAATTACTCACCGAAGTAGAAGTAAATATCTACCACTCTTCACTGACAGTGAAGTGAATAATTGTTTTAGTATAAAACCAAACCAGTGGATAGCCAGCACCAAATAGTTCTTTTCTCTGAGACATGAAAGAAAACTCGCGCGAGAAATCCAGAAAAATGCCGAGAGGTGAACAGCAGCAAATAGCTTCAAATAGGTCCTTTTTCTGAGAAATGAGAGAAATCTCGCGCGAGAAATCCAGAAAAATGACGAGGGCTGAATAGCAGAGACTATCCCGAGACTGAGTAGCGAATTAGAGCTCGCGAAAAAAACTATCCACTGGATTGGTATATACTAACAATAAATACGCTCAGAAAGACGGAATATTCAGTTGTCACGAGCGTGAGACAAAATCTGAGGCCTTGACGGGGATCGAACCTCCCGTAACACTACATTTCATTCCAACTCGACGTAACGTTAGGTCTACTTTAAAAGACCAATTAAAATGTCATGAAAACCTTTTTTAAAAAATTCGCGAATTATAAAATATAACATAAAACCGGCAACGTGTTACTCTAGGCTAACTACGCACTTGGGAAGCCTATACGTGTCTCTCAACGGGAAGGGCGATAGAGAAGGATACACTAACAACAGAGTCCTGTATCATGGCCAATAATGTTCTAGCATTGTGTGATACGGGCCTTCATGCGGAGGCGAATTATTGGAACCCAAGCGCCATGGAGGTGTACCAAACCTGGGCCGCACCTGTGATGAGTCACATGTCCGTGTTGGAATCACATGATTGTGTTAAAATCAAATGATTGTGTCGAAAGTCTGTCCATTCAAAACCGGCGGTACATCCAATATGGCGCTTGTTGTCAATTCAGCTGCTTTCTCCATCAGCTTCGACATATCAGCCTCATCCTTCAAAAACAAAAAAATAACAATAAAATAAAAATAAAAATTGGGTGTTCAGATGTTGCCATGAGGCTGATTATTTTTGAAGAACTTTAGCGCAACAGTACAGTTGAAAATGGCCTGTACCTGTTGGTTTTCAAGGACTGGGCAGACAAACACACCAAAGCAAACCACACCCTGATCATTCAAACAGGACATCACTTCTCTTGTAGTTATCTGTTAACAAAAGAAGAGAGAAGGGTTACGTTTTTTTTTATTTCAAGTGCAGTTCTCATTCAACTGGTTTTCACTGAGCGGAAGTTTCAAATATAACTGTTCTCTCATCAACTGATTGAACTGAGGAAGCCGCTTTTCTAACACTCAAAACAAAAAGCGTTTCAAAGGAACTTAAAGACACGGTTAAAAATCCGTTTCTGTCTTCCCCAGAACTCACATCCTTGTCTCGAATAAGAGGAAGCAACTTAGCCAATATACTGTCTGTCAGATATACCGTGATCCAGTAAGAAAAACCAATGACAAGAAAACCTACAGGCTTGTGTACCTTCTACCTTCAGAAATTTACGGGCCCTTTTCTTTTAAACGTAATACTTCAGACAAACTTTTGAACGTTTTCTTCGGCATATTTTTGAACATTAAAATAATTTTCGAAGTAAAAGTACAAATGAACAAACCTTGAATGTTTTGAAATCCTTCCTGCTGTTTGAAAAACTGACAGTCACTAGCCTGAGCCTTTTTACATGACAAGGGTTACATTTCTGGGCGATCTCTTGAAGAACACATCTCATTTTGTTTGGAATGCACCTCTGGAACGAACGGAAGACATCACAATCAAGGAATTTGCATTTTTTATGCGCGTTCACACAAACTTGTGTTGGCACATCAAACTTGTGTTGGCCAACTCAAGCTGGCGTGAGTGAACATTTCAACAACAGTTGACAACCATGTGGCAAACTGTTGACAACAGATAGAACTAGTCTTCAGAGATTGGGAAGGACGTCCGCCATGCGCGTATGGCGCATAAGTAAAGAAAATGGCGTATTATAAAACTACTTACGGGGCCCAAGATGCGCCCGAGCCGCATAATGGTGTGTCAGATGTAGAATATTTGGAAAGATTTCCGTATACATTAGTTACGCATACCGTTCTCAAAACTGAAACAAAAGCCAAACCAATAGTTTCTGTTTGTGTAATTTCTACTGTTATGGTAAATAAAAAACAAAATATCGATCCCTGCATCGACTTTTATCTTCCTTTTCGATGGACGATCTATCGCGTGCGTTTATTTTCGTCCCCAGACCTCTGCTCGGACTCAGCCTCCAAACGAGGTTCTTTCATCGGCCGCTATGATTGTTTATTCTGTGTACTTTGGCCCTCGGATAATACAGATTTTACGCTAGTTTTGCGACTTCTAATGCTACAGTTCATCGTTGAGTTAGTGATTATCACTCAGAATTGTTTCTCCAGTTCTCTAGCGAGTAAGCAATGTATTAAATAAGTTTCAAGAGTAAGTCTGCTTAGTCATCAGTTTACAGACGAAAAATGATTATTGTAAGAGTCAGGATATGAAGTGCACTGACTACTCTTCATCTAAAGTGAACCGCTGTTGAGTTTGATTGATTAAAGTAAAACCTGAATAAAACTATTTCATTTTAATGTCAACTGCAATACACACTAACAAGTTACATCCCTTACTAAAATACCAATATGTCTTTTCTTGAACTTCTGGCCCATCCCATTATCCTGCCATGGCCCATACTTCTTAGAAATGGCCCATAACTTTTGAAAGCCAGGGGCCATAGGCCCATATGCCTGTTTTGCCTTCCCAATCTCTGAGTCTTTGCTATTTTGTCTACTTTTTCACCAACATTTTTGGTTGGCAGAGTTGCATTTGACATGTGAAGGTTTGTCAAACATGAACATGATTTCCCCTTTTAACCAATCAAATCTCACGCATTCCTTGCGTGTTTTTACGTCAACTGAAACGCACTCCTCACGTGATTTTACGTCAACTGCAGAAAATGGCGCCGCCAAAAAAGCAACCCAAACGTCTTTAGCGTTATCAAAAACGCCACTTAAGCTATTGAATACGAAACATTTCTCCGGCGGTACACAATATAAAAGGTCGCTAAAAAGAAGGTTATGAAAGGAATTGTCACCAAACTGGGATTTAGAAACATTTTATGTTTGTGGGGTTTTGTTGAGTGACAGCGTAAGCTCGCCAAAGTTTTGAAGTTTTGTAACGGGAGTTAGCAAACTTAAGATTGTTGTGTGTGCATTCAAACCCTCACACTACACACCTTCACATACTCTACCTCAGACGATGGCTTTTCATCTGATCTTGTATTATCCACAACAGAAACAACAGAAACACCGCCTGTGGAGGCCATCAGCCTGGAGCTAATGTCGGATACCTGCCAAGAAATATACAAAGGAAGTCAACTTTTGTCCGTGTGTGAACATAACTGAGATAATTTACAAACAAGTAGACTGTATCAATGTCGCCCTGGTCTCTGAATTGCGACATGGTGTTTCCCTAGACGCCCCCCCCCCCCCCCCCCGAAAAAAATTTTTTACTCCATATAGGTCTAAAATAGCCAAGTGTATAAATTGGTACCTGCGATCCGTTAGGACAATTAAACAAATGCTCAGGGAGTGGGGCAGGGGGCATAAGGCTGCGAAGGATTAGCATTTAACCTGGGAGGGGGGGGGGGTAATAATGCTTCTAGGTGCTTTAGGCATCAGAAATGGGATTTAAGCGCTCACCGCGTGGGTCGCCTGTGACTCTGTGTGACGTCATCTTACACTGCATGAGATTCTAAATACCTGTATCCTCCGTTAAACATGGAGCTTCAAACTTACCAACTGTTTTGCTGTTTGTGAATGTTGTTCCTCCAGTGACAAGTTGGAAAGAAGCCTCACCTACAGAAATGGGTCTATTCATTTTAATAATTATCATGGCAACTGTAACTGACACACTTAAAACAAACCCTTCCATCTTTTTTGTCAAATACATAGTTTTTACCAAATATGTAATCGTCACTTAATCCACTTTTGACTAGGCCGTTGCTTTTTCAGTTGGCATTTATCACCGATCAAAGCCTACTGCACAGAATTGCTGTTGGCGAGTTCGATTCGTCACTTTCCGAGGGAGAGGTTAGTAAGTTTGCGGAGAAGGCTTATTTTCAATGGAGTGGTAGCTAAGTGTAAGAAATATTTTACCAAACTCAGAAAACATCAAGGTAACCTACCTTAACATCTCTCTTACGAAGATGTTCATTCAGCACGTCGAGGTAGCTTGGGAATCCTTTTCCTACGATCACGGCTAGATGGTCTTGTTTTTCTGTTAATGATAAAAGTACTCCTCGCAACTAGTAGAACTGTGTCATTTTCCTCTCCAAAGAAACACTAGAGTAAAGTTTTGTGTTTGGCCCAGCGAAAACCGGATGTCCAGGGCGAGTTACCTTGTGGAAAAAATGAGCATTGCTAGATCCGATCACCGCCACATTGGCGACGATCGGCTAACAAGCACCTATCGTCTTTTTCTCAACAGTGGAGAGAATCTTCGCCACAAGTCGACCTTCGCATATATCGTCGAATTACAAGCGACGAACTCACGCTAGTGGAAGGGGCTTTTAGAAAGTCTATGGAACTAAGTGAGTTTAGTAAGAACTTCAAACCATCGATCGATTCAAGTCCTACATGTACATGCTGACCTCAATGTTAGTAGTTTTAGACGAAACAGTATACAAGGATTGTAACATCCACTCGTACCGACTACTTCACAAAGACTATTCAGAACGAAGTGACTATTAAGGAGTTTATGACACGAACCTCGTAAAACACCCTCAACAGAATACAAATCTTTCCTGTATGTAACCTAGGATAAATAAATCAACGTTTAACACCTAACACAAACTGCAATAAATACTGTATACTCTAACTACCATAATACGCGAATGCTAATGATATAATAATAATAATAATGATAATAATAATAATAATAATAATAATAATAATAATAATAATAATAATAATAATAATAATCTTTGTGACGGAAGCTCCCGTCACATTAAGTGGTTTTCAGGGAGGTCCTGAAAATTATAAGTTAGTAAAATATCTGAAAAAAAATTCCGGTGTCCGCTCCGGTCCTTACAACTATCGGCCTATCACTGTTTTACCCACGATTAGCAAGATATTTGAGAAAGCAGCTGTCCACAACTGTATACCTACATGAACGAACATAAACTGATTACGCCCAAACAATTTGGATTTCGCCTCAAGCTATCTTCAGGCATTGTACCCACACACTTTACTGATTGCATCTTGGGTAATATGGACAGTGGAAACATCACCGGTGATGTATTCTGGATCTCACTAAGGCTTTCGACACCGTTGATCATGCCTTACTACTGCAAAAACTTAAAGCGCTCGGGCTCGATCTTGATTCTGTCGTGATTTGATTTAAATTTTAGGGTTAGGAATAGGGTTATTACTTAAGGTTTTGTTTTTACTCATTTATAAGTTAGAAAGTAAAGACGCAAACCTTCCACAGGGACTCTGGTCCATCAATTAACAAAGCTCTTGTGTCTGCATACTTCTGAGCCAAGTGCAGACATTCAGTACCATGCTCGAAGTCATACTCTGTGCACTAAGAATTTCCAAACAAAAATCAAGGGTAACGAAGGAGCAAAGGATATTTATAGTTAAAGTAATGTAAAACTGGACACGGCAATACAAGCCGAAGAAGACATTCTTGCTCTGTGATTTGAAAAAACTGCACCATAAAACTACACTTTTTTGAAGATTTTCGAAAATGGTGCCCACTTAAAGCCACGCAATACGCACAGCATTTTCGTGCAACTTGTTGCGCCACAATGTAACGTTGCAAGTGAGATTTTTTTTTATCGTGTACAGTTTTTCTGTACCAGCTCCGCGCTCGCAAATTTTCATTTTGCAAAACTGAAAATGTTGCGCTAGCAGGTGGTAATACGCGCAACAAACAATCTCAACTTGCAATGCAGTTACGCGACACGTTACACGAAAATGTTGCCCGTATTATCGTCCTTAAGTGGACAATAATTCCGCAAATCTGCAATAAGTGTGGTGTTATAGCCTAACGTTTCTTCTGGTTTCAAAATGGCGCCGAAGCTGTGGACAGAACTAGAAATGTTAGCGACCTAATAAGCTACTCAGAACCCAAGGTCCAAAAAAATTATATTGTTACCACAGCAAAACATCGTTCTCATAGGTTTAATGAAACATACCTGTTCATATGCTTTCTTGATGACCTCATACTGGAAAGCCTGTGGCATCTCACTTGATCGAAACTTCGATCTATCAGAGAGGAATGGCAAAGAGGTCAACAACCCTAAAAGGGCTCAATGAAGACATGGCATGATATGTAGACAGCTTTTGGGGGGCACTGGAATAATTAAATTATTCAATCCAATTCTGGTATTTTGTGGTTGTTTTGTGGTTATCAATTTCATAACCACAAAATAATAGCATTATAAACGAGGAAGGGGAGATACATGTAAAAACAATGACGTTACAACAAGGGACAAGATCGTTCTCAATCGGTTACTTAGGGTAGATAAAGAGCAACGAAAATGCTTACGTGTGGATTGAAACTTTTGAAAACGCGTTTTCAAAAATCTCTGTTTTCAAATAAAAACGATCAAAAGCAGAAAAGTGGAAGTCTGCGTTTTAAGCTTCGGTCAAACGGATCCGACATCATTCAACATTGACGAAGACACCTTTGCTGAATGATGTTGAACTACGTTGAACTAGGTGGCCAAAAGAATTCAGCATGGTGGTTTACACGAGCACAAATTAAACATCATTCAACTCGGTGGCCAAACACCTTTAACATGTTGAATTCAACGATGCGGAATGGTGTTGAATGAAACCTATTTATACGAAGGTTTACAATGACTGCATCATTACCTGTCCAGTGAATGGTCCAGGAATCCATCAGATGACTGTGCAATGACAGTTGAGGCAAGAGGTCTTATGACGCCAGCCGCCTAACGATACAACCAACATGGAGTCAGAGTTAAGTCAAACACTACTGACTTTGGAGGGAGGTGGAACTAACGGGATCGCTTTCTGACTTCAAGACAACAGTCCCGCTTTTACAGTCAACTGTTCCACCTTACCCTAACCACTCCTACACCCTAACCACTCCTACACCCTAACCACCCCTACACCCTATCTACCCTATACCCTATCGACCCCTACACCTTTTCTAGCCCTATACACCCTACCCACCCCTACACCCTATCTACCCCTTCACTCTACCCACACCTCCACCCTGCACACAATATCCACGAATGGACATTTTGGAGGACTACAAGCACTACATACAGGAAGATTGGGTTGGAGTGTGAAACATTAGGTATCCTGCAATGATGGCGAAGGAGCGCAAGGTGTTATAAGCCTAAGCTGTGCCATGGTTTTTGCCTGTGACCTAAGACCCTAGCCTGAGTTAGCATCGGACTGCAAGATGGTTTTACCACTGCCTGTATTGCATCAAAACAAAGTCAATGTGAATGTGTGAGCAAGCTTAATACGAGTTGCAAAAGCGCATAGATGACCCTCGCAGTTCAAGCTGTGAACTTAAGCAGTTGACAAAGAACAACCTTTTTTCACAATGTTCTATGTTTAATTTTCATTTTCACCCTACTGAAATACAATGATATCTATTACAATGAACCTATAACTTATAATTAACTTTATCGTGTCAAGTCAAAAAATAACACAAACCAGTTGCAGATAAGGTCACTTCAAGGTATGAAAGATCAGGTTTTCACGTGAGCTACAGGTAGATATTTAAAGGTTCGGCAAAACTGAAAATCTACAATGCAATTGTCTGAACGTTAGTTAATTTGAAACATAGCCCTGACTAGGCCGCAGGACAATTGGAACTGAACCACATACGGCACTAATTAATATTGTTGCATAAACAAGCGATGATTAAACCTCGTTAACAGTAATAAGTTAGCTCTGAAGGTCCTGTGTCACAAGTTGCATCTCGGTTTTAATTATTATATCATGATCGCTATAGCCTACACGCAGGCTATGATGGCTGTTGTGGAAAACAAAAATCTTTCGCCGAGCACACTGCCGACACTTAAACGTTAAGAAGCAAAGATCTGATGTAATGAGTTGTAGCGATGTAATGACAATCTGTATATACCACAGTCACCATTAGTTCACCTTGTTATTTCTGTAAACCGAGGAGACAAAGGCTGTGTATATGAAACAAATTATTTCAAACAAAAATATTTAAGAGTCTCAAATGGCTCGAACGTGCCCAGCTGGCTTTTCACAAAGCATGGAGGAGTTGAATCCGGGCCTACCGAAGACAAATTCAGCTGTGGGAGACAGGAAGGAGGATTAAAACCCGGGACCTCCGGATTACAGCGCCTTCGTCACCAGGCCTGCTCGCCTCTCCCCACCCCTTGTATGGTGATTTTTAACTCAATTCAAGTGACAGGAGTCTCACGGTGAAACTAAGAGGCAATGTGACTTTTTATTTCAAATGCTTTAAGCAGCGAAATAACTGTTAGCAAGATTGTGAAGACAAGTCTTAGTCAATTTTGTGCCTGGACACAAGTCTGAGCCCATTTTAAAATTTGTCGGACATTTCAGCAATTTGGTAGAACAAAGTCCTATGACCGATTGCTATTTCCAGACGTCAGATAAAACCAGTTTGCTGTAGTGTGTAAGTCCGAGTCACTTCATCTCTGATTACAGCATTTTCTTGAACATGCGTGCAAGAGACGGGTCCTTTTGCAATAACTCCGCAGCTTTCTCTGCCTTCTCCGCATCTTCCATCAGCAAGGCTCCTTTGACATTAAGGCCAGCAATGCCATGAGCAAAAGCACACAACTCAAGGGCAGCCGATCTCTTGATAATGGGCAGCTTGTTAGCATGTTCAGCAAATTTTCGTAAAGTTTTCCTTTGACTGTAAATGTCTTGCATGTCATGATGACAAAGGGCGAGAAAATAAAAACTTCCGGTAGCTGAGTCAATAATTACATTTTTGGCAGCTTTCTCCTCTTGAGGAATTTGAACAGATATGAAGATCTCCGTTTCATCGATTCTTCCTTCGGAAGCCTCTTGAAAATTTGAAACTGCTTTGGAATACGACAGTTTGTTAGAATACAGAAAGTTTCCATACGCAAAGTGCAAAGAATGGGATGGACCATTGACTTTCAAGGCTTTCTCAAAATAAGCTTCTGCTTCTTTTAAGTTTCTTGTTCTTTCAGGGGAATCTTGAGGCATTTCGCCTGCAATGCAGTTCTGCAGACATCCTAGATTTGTAAGAATCTGAGGAAATTTCTTAAGATCTTCCTGGCTTGAATGGTCATGCATAATTTTGTGTAGGGAGAGTGCTTCGTTTACTTTGCCAGACTG
Source organism: Siderastrea siderea (assembly GCA_964030785.1). Classification (NCBI taxonomy): domain Eukaryota; kingdom Metazoa; phylum Cnidaria; class Anthozoa; order Scleractinia; family Rhizangiidae; genus Siderastrea; species Siderastrea siderea. The sequence continues at coordinate 412,083 of OZ034971.1, read as the reverse complement.
GACATTCTGCAAAGCTGAAGAAATCAGTAAATCTGGGACGGACTTTGATGTAAACAGTTTTCCTTGTTTTGGAAATTCATCCATTACTGCATTCATGTCACAAATCAATTTAAAACATGACGAAGAGAGCACTGGCTCAACAAGTAGTCGGTCCAATCCCAAAAGATACAGACTTTGATTGAAAACACTATATAACTCAAGACATGACACAAGCTCGTTAGATTCCTGAGAAGACGACGATAAACTAGAAGGGTTTCTTCGTTTCTCGTAAAACTGAAGCTTCTGGCACAAGGCTGCCAGTGCACTGAACGGCTTCTCGACAAGCTTAGAAACCTCCTTGAGAGTGAAACACACTTCTTCCTTTGACCTGTGGCGAATCATGTTATTTCTTCGGATGAAATAATTTGGAATGTTGTGGTTCGCAAGGGCTCGCACTATCTCCGCCAAAAGCTCCATCAGCAGATACCCTAGCTTACCGCTTTCCCAGGTGAGCTGTGGCTGACTTTCCACCATGTATAAAAACAGATTCTTCATATGGTATGACGACAGAATGCAGCCTTCAGGCAGACCTGGAAAAAAAATCAGTTCGAGGAAACAGGAGATTAGTACTCGAGAGGATTTGAGAGGACTGAATTATATTAGTATTAACAAAATTTTTACTGCTGCTGCTGCTGCTGCTGCTGCTGCTGCTGCTGCTGCTGCTGCTGCTGCTGCTACGACTACGACTACGACTACGACTACGACTACCACTACCACTACCACTACTACTTCCACTACTACTACCACTACCACTACCACTACCACTACCACTACCACTACTACTACTACTACTACTACTACTACTACCACTACCACTACCACTACTACTACCACTACTACTACCACTACTACTACCACTACTACTACCACTACTACTACCACTACCACTACCACTACCACTACCACTACCACTACCACTACCACTACCACTACTACTACCACTACTACTACCACTACCACTACCACTACCACTACCACTACCACTACCACTACCACTACCACTACCACTACCACTACCACTACTACTACCACTATTAATTACTATATGTTATTAATTACTATAAATTACTTTAAATTACTATTAAATTACTATTAAATTACTTACTATTAAATTAAATTACTATTAAATTAATTAAATTACTGTTAAATTACTATTAAATTACTATTAAATTACTTTAAATTACTATTAATTACTATAAATTACTATAAATTAATTACTATATGTTATTAATTACTATAAATATGCTTTTGCAATACTGTAAAATCTTGCGGTCATGCAAATAAAGCAATTTACTACTACCACTACTACTACCACTACCACTACCACTACCACTACCACTACTACTACCACTACCACTACCACCACCACTACCACTACCACTACCACTACCACTACCACTACCACTACCACTACCACTACTACTACCACTACTACTACCACTACCACTACCACTACCACTACCACTACCACTACTACTACCACTACTACTACCACTACCACTACTACTACTACTACTACTACACCAGATATTTGGTGTCAAGGCCTTATAACTCCAATCTACAAATCGGGTGACAAGAGTGATCCAACAAACTATAGAGGCATATGTGTATCGAGTTGCCTTGGAAAACTGTTTTGTTCCATTTTAAATCAAAGACTATACTTGTATTTTAGAGAAAACAAGATATTACACAATTCCCAAATTGGCTTTGTACCTGAAAATCGTACTGCAGACCATGTTTTCACTCTAAGGACCCTAATAGATAAATATGTCCACTACCATAAAGAAAAAGTCTATGCTTGTTTCGTAGATTTTCGTAAAGCTTTCGACTCTGTTTGGCACGAGGGATTGTTTTACAAGCTGCTCAAGCTGATCAAAAGCCTTTATTGCAATTCAACATGTTCCATTAGAATCGGAGAAAACAAAACTCGATCTTTCTCATACTCAAGAGGTGTACGTCAAGGATGTATTTTAAGTCCTCTTTTATTTAACCTCTATATAAACAATTTGCCGTATTTATTCGAAAACGCGCTGTCTGATCCATTTGTTCTTCCAAATGGAACAAAAATAAATTCACTATTGTATGCAGATGATTTGATCATCCTATCAAGATCCAAAACAGGATTACAAAACTGTTTAAACACTCTCTCTTCATATTGCAAAACATGGATGCTAAAAGTCAATCCCAAGAAAACAAAAGTAATGATTTTCCAAAAACGCCCAAGGAAATCCGTTGACATCAACTTCAACATAGGCACCGAGCCAATTGAAATTGTTCAAGAATACACCTATTTAGGTACACGTTTAACTCCAACGGGAAACTTTACTCTTGCAGTCGAACACTTGAAAGAAAAAGCCCTGTACGCCTTTGCTAGTATACGAAAACAAACACTTCTCAATAGACTTAATCCCAATACCGCATCTCAGATTTTTGACACAATGATATTTCCGATCTTAAGCTACAACAGTGAGATATGGGGGATGTACACTAAGCAGAATTTTAAAGCATGGTATAGTTCCCCAATAGAAAAAATTCATCTCAAATTTTGTAAACACTACTTAGAAGTAAACAATAAGGCCTCTAACGTAGCTTGCAGAGCCGAACTTGGAAGATTACCGCTAATAATCCCAATTAATCAGAAAATTATGAAATATTTTGTTTATCTAAACAACAAAGATAATGACTCTATAGTCAAACAATCTTTCCTCATGTCGAAGAATCTACATTTCATTAATAACTCCGGATTTTATTCCAATTTTATGAACTTGATAGAACAATATCATCTATCCAATTTAGATCCTGAATGTTTAGATAATGATAGAATTAGGCGATATACAACTAATATGAAAGAGACATATATATCCTCCTGGCGACACAGCCTTGAACATTCAAAGAAATTAGAATTTTATAAAGTTTTTAAGGATGACTACGTTACATCTGATTATTTAAACCAGCTAAGAAACTTTAATGAAAGACGAAATTTAGTGAAGTTTAGAGTAAGTAATCACAAACTTATGATTGAACTAGGTCGATATCAAACCGATCATATGCCCAGAGAAACTAGATTATGCCCATTGTGTAAATCAAATCAAGTAGAAAATGAAACTCATTTCTTGTTGCAATGTAGCAAATACTCTCTGCAGAGGCAGACATTCTTCAATCGAATCAATGAAACAATACCTGATATTGAAAGGAAATCAACCTCAGAAAGCATAAAACTTCTCATGAACTCTAACGACTATCATGTGAATAAGCTAGTAATGAAGTTTATTTCCTTGTGTATGAATATACGTGATACATTGTTATTATCAAGTGAAAGTGATGTAACTTAGGTTCATTAGCATAATATTACAGTAATTTTAGTCTTGTTTTGTTATTAATTACTATAAATATGCTTTTGCAATACTGTAAAATCTTGCGGTCATGCAAATAAAGCAATTTACTACTACTACCACTACTACTACCACTACCACTACCACTACCACTACCACTACTACTACCACTACCACTACCACTACCACTACCACTACCACTACCACTACCACTACCACTACCACTACCACTACTACTAGTCCTACTACTTCTACTACTACTGCTACTGCTACTGCTACTGCTGCTGCTGCTGCTGCTACGACTACGACTACCACTACCACTACCACTACCACTACCACTACCACTACCACTACCACTACCACTACCACTACCACTACCACTATTACTACTACTACTACTAGTCCTACTACTTCTACTACTACTGCTACTGCTACTGCTACTGCTGCTGCTGTTGCTGTTGTTGCTACTGCTACTGCTACTGTTGCTGCTGCTGCTGCTGCTGCTACTCTTACTGCTAGTGCCACTGCTAGTGCTACTGCTACTGCTACTGCTAGTGCTACTACTACTGCTAGTGCTACTGCTACTGCTACTACTACTACTACTACTACTACTACTACTACTACTATTATTATTATTATTATTATTATTATTATTATTAATATTATTATTATTATTATTATTATTATTATTATTGGTAAAGGGGTATGAAATTATTGACTTTGGTGTTTCCTCCGGTTTCACGTTTTGCCGGGAACTGTTTACGTAACGTACACGTTAGTTAAGCAACACATAACAGTAAAAGTACTGAAAAAACTGTGGCTGTCAAAAGAATCAATAAGCGTTGGCATGGTAAAATTTAGGCCAGCATAACTGTTTTTTATGCGGTGCAGGTTGAAAAACTGTGAACATTTTGTCTTTTTTTGACACACCAAATGTGAAGCTACCAGTCAGATTGCAAAACAGTTAGTCAGGAAACCACACTTTCATAGATACATGTAGGAAGGTAAAGAATTGAAGGCCAGCTACAGCAGAACCCTACCATCTCAAACTCTCGAGAAAAATGTTAAGCTGTTGCAATATCAGTATGCATTTTCTCCTCACTATTCTCCATATATTTCTTATGGTATTCATTGGGAGAATTTGTGCAAAAATCAAGACATCTTATCTTTGAGGATCATCTCCTTTATTTGCATGACCTGCACGCTTGATCAAGTAGTGATATTGTAAGAAGTTAGATTCTTGTCACTATTGAGGCTTAAAGGGTTAGGATAATGGGGGTGTTAGAAAGCGAGAATGGTGTCAAATTTTGTTAGCATATAATAACAAAACCTTATGCGCTATGATATGACAAATTACAGACATTATAAGGTTTGTGCTGTAGGTGTCTGTATACAGGTTCAAGTCTTAATTCCTAATTTCCCGAGAAAGACATTTCAAATCAAACAACATCTTGTGCAACACTGTTTCCTGTTTTCTGTGAACATTCAGTCAACATAGCAAAGTTACTGTAGCTTGAGATGCAGTGTGTTAATTTAGTCCACGCAAAGTCACACTTTGTTACAGATAGCAGGGGATTCATGATATGTAATAGTAAAAAACTGGAAAATGGCAAGCAAATCCAAGGGAAATGGGTTGCGGACTGAGATTGTGGTGGATACAAGAGAGGCGAGGTTTAAGGTAACAGGGCATCACTGTGGTTACAGTGTATGTTAAAGCAAAATACTAATAATTCTTACTTGTCTTCAATAAGAGCTTTGTCAGGCAGTAACAGTGACGCTGAACAGGGTTGAGAGAGGTGGAGAGAAGGCGTTCACTGTGGTTGAAGGAAATACGCCATTCAAAAGCACTCTGCTCACTTGTATAATGTCCTACTGGAACTACCATGCATCCATCTGTGTACAAACAAAACATAATTAGAGCTCACAAAATTTAGTTAACACAAGCGCTTGCCCTCAACAAAGCAACACAAATATATGACTGTTCCTGGAACGAATATACCTCCCCTCCCCTCCACCCTCTACCGAGGGCAGAGGGGAGGGTGCTGGCCTCCCAAAAAATGTTATGGAGGTGCTCATCAAAAATTTTCGTAGAACCCGAAAAGTTACCAGAAATGAAAAAAGGGTTCTTGAGTCAGGTAGAAACGAATTTCAATTGTTTACTTGCTACTCTGACTGGTAGGGAACATTTTTACCCGAAATTTCAGACCTGCAGGAATCGATATTCTCCACAAGGAGGGAATTGGTCAGATCAAAAATGGAATGTCCCAGGGGAGAAGTGTTGGTGGGGGGGGGGGGGGGGGGAGGGAGAGAGGTTATTAAACAGAAGAGGACTCTTTGCCTTCAACAATTTGAGACACTAACTCCTCGCTTGGCCAACAAGCAGGTCGATCTCTTGATATCCATTCAGCCGCCTCAGGAGGCCATCCATCGACCGGAAGAGCGTAAACAAAGTCGAAGCTGTAACCTTGCTTCACTGGAAGAAAATTTGAGAAGGCTGGTCCTGATGTGCTAAGCTCTGGAAGCTTCTCAAAAATTTTCCTTTTCAGTGCCACATTGGTGATAAATCCTTCGGAGTCAATATCGTCAAACAAATAATCACATTGCTTTTCTTTCACAAGTTGTTTTCCTTGATCGGTAATACGAACCTTCGCATAACCTGGATTCTCCGACAGATGCAAGACACCAAAATAATCGGACGCGGGACGCTTTTCTGTTCCAGACCCTGAAGCATCGGCTTCATTCAACGCGAGGAGCAACTTTTTGAAGATGATGTTGTAGTCAAAATCAGTGGTTGGCACGAAGATCTGTTCACCAGTTGCGGTTTTAAGTAACCTCGTCATGTGGAGCTTGTCGTACGAGCTTCCTGATTGCTGAAGTTTAACTTCGTCCGTTAAACTTTCGATCTTCTGCAAGTACTCTCCCATTTTCGCCCGTATATAATCATAACACTGAGAAGTTAGCCCGTGGGAATTTACAATCGCTACGATAGCGTTGCAAAACAAATTGAAACGCTCGTTTCTAGCAGCCATGGCACTTCCGGGATGTCGATTAGTTTCGAATTGTCAAAAGGGAGCCCGTGGACTGATGGGAAGAAACCAGCCCTTTGTCACGCTGTCACAGCTTAGCGTGACAGCGTGACAGCGCTGGGCTAGAGCGTCTGTCGCCGACTGGCAAAATTTTCGATTTAGTAATGGCGAAAAAAATCGCGATAACGCGTTTAGCTGAAATGCCTGTCCAAGTTAAGGCTGCAAAACAGTTACTTTTTAGCCGAAAGTGGGAAAAATAAAGAGAGGCACGAGGCACTAATTAAGCGAGATTTCTCGCCACCACACCTGCGTCTTTGCGGTTTTCCTTCGCTCCGCAGTCACTCTGCCACCCCCACTCCCCCCTCCTTCCCTCTAAAAAAAAAATCTCCCAGCAAAATAAGTTGGATTCCCCTTTCTAATGCCTTCCCGGATACGTTTTAGGCAGTTTCACCAGTGTTGAGAAAACAGCTCCTGGATTTATCAATGGGCAGAGGAAGTGCGATCACATTTCTTTCAAGCTTAAAGCGAGCGACCCACGTAAGAGAATACAGTAGCGATGCTAAAATTCGCCCTGATCGCAGGTTACTCCATTGGCTACTCATTAAACTACGCATCGAGTACAAGATCTTAACCTTGACTTTTAAACTGATAATACTCCTCTTTACTTAAGTGAGCTATTTCAAACGCGCAGTAACAAAAGCACTAAATCACGAAGCACTAAATCACTACAAAGAAGTTTTTGCCGTCTGAGACGGCAAAAACTTCTTTGTAGTGCCTATGAAGTTAAAATTAAAGTCAGGAAAGTGTCTTGCGGAGGTCGAACTTTCAGGAATACGCAGTCTTCTATTCTGTGGAATAACCTATACCCGTCAAACTACTCCTGGAACTAGACTTTCAAACCTTTGAAAAGGTTTTACAGTAAAAACTGATTACGCTTGTTATTTTCATTAATTTTATTTTTACTTTATTAGTTTTCTTGTTTTGAATGTTTATTAATCGATAATGTTATTTCGAATTTCTGTTTTATTTATTTTTTAATCTTATTTTTTCCCATGCTTTGTAACGCGTCTTAGCATACAGCAATTTTGGTGCTATACAAATTGCTGTTATCATTTATTATCATTCACGTTATTTTATCCGGCGTTTTAATTGGCCGAGAGACCATTACGTCGCTGCAAATAACTGCCTACGAATAATTGTCTGCTCACGCGCATTACGGTGCGAAGTTGTTTTGCTGCGAATAATTCTGCTCGTGCGCAGTTGAGTCACCTGTTCAGAGCTTAAACTCAAACGCGGGCGAGGAAGCCATTCAAGTGCCGAACTTCTGCGATTTTTGACTTAAAAATGTGAAGAAAAAAGTGTGAATCTTCCTTTTGAACGTTGTACTTTTTGGCAAATCAGTTGATGTATTCGTTTTCAAGCAATTAATTATTGGCGAAAGCGGAATTTACTAATTTTGTATTTTTTTGCAGAATGTTAAAGTTTTGAACGAAATGAAAGCGGGCACTTAGTGTAGGAAAAAATAATTGTGAAGCAAGCGTGCTGGTTAAATGCATAAACACATTGTCTTGTTGAATGATAAAACCATTATTGAACTCGATTTCGCAAAATATTTTGCTCAATCTCGTCCAATAATTGTTTATTATTCAAATTTTCAAAACGCAAAGTAACATAGTTTTGGCTTGACTATTACTTTACGTGGGGTCCATTAATTTTGGGGGTGTTACATTCAGGGGTTAGTTAACACCTCACGTTCCTTTAGCACGCCCTTTCCTGCCAAATGTTTCTTTGCGCTGCAGCCTAATGACTCTTCGGCACCCAACATCAAAGGATTGCTTCGACCCAGTCTCCATATGGTCCTGTATGAAAATGAGGCTATGTGTGCCAACGTAACTGCGCCTTTACTATAGCTCTCTATAAGCACATCAAGTTTCTACACGGCAGCATTTTTTTTTGGCGCAAGTTTGCACGTGACTGGGGAAGGAGGGGGGGACAGAGGGACAGAGGGGGTTAAACTTCCCGCTTCCCGTACCCTTTAATCCCGCTTCCCGCCCTATATTTGTTGCCTCCCGCCTCTCAGCATTTTTTCGATTGCGAAATGATACGCAATGTTGCGTAATCTTTCCCTTTTTCTTCCGCTTCCCGACCCCTCTTCTCTCGCCTTCCGTATACCTCCCTCCCCCTTTTCTCTCGGTCTCCCGCCCCCGTGTCCCCCTCCACTGACTATCGCTGAACAAAAGAGCGGGACTGTCGATATGCCAAGGGAGCAGAGAAATTATATCGTTATATCGAGGTATCGTTATATTGAGAATCCCGATATAACGATATGGCCGTAAAATAGCCGAAAATATCGTTATATCGGGGTAAAATTAAAATGTACTTTTTTACTGCATATTATTTAATTAAACTTGTGATGAGTATCAACTGATTCACAAATGTAGCGTTTCAACCACGCAGCAACGTCCTTAAACAATTTGCAAAGCATTAGACGTTTTCAAGGTTACACGACAAAGTCTGTGGTATGAATCGTAAAAGGGAAACAAAACTAAACTTAAACATTTGAAGTTGCGACTGTAATCGTCTTTACTTATCGCTCTTTGCGTGTTCATTGTTTTTCTTTTTTAACAGACACTTGTTCATTAATTAAAGTACTCTTCAAGTTTGGTTTGCCTCATTTGTTTTACTTGCAATCTTGAAAACGCATCCTCCATCGCTGAAAGAGAGGAGAGGAATTCTCTCTCTTGTTCGCCTGAATCGTCCAACGTAATAATAAAATCTCTTATTGCCTGACAGCTTCAGTAGCTTTCACAAGAGTCAGGGGCGTAGGTTCAATCACTGATATATATCATCATCAGAGTCTGACTCGTCCCCTTGAGAGCTAGCATGCGCGACTGGTTGGACTGCCTCCAAAGCTTCCCTTTCGACGTCATTTTCCGTCATTTGATTCTCTGTGGTAACATGTTGGTCTAGAGATGCAAACTGGCTGAATGACACATCTGCCAGCGAGGGACACTGCTGGACTACCCTTCTCCATAAAGTAGATTCTCCACCTTCTTCTACGCTTTCAATAAGGTAATTTGGCTTGAAAACATGGCCAAACATTTGTTTTATTTTGGCACAGCACGAACCAAATAATCCTCACGATACTCATGCTGTTGCCATAAAACGAATGAAGGGCAAAAGAAAGCGCAAGCAAGTCATCGTCGGCCACTGCCACTGACTCTGTCACGAATCTTTCATTTATTTTTGAAACATGGAGGGCAGATTTCCGTTAAAGTTACAGGAAAACGCAGGAACAAAGGCATCGGCCTTGAAATCCCGGCGACGTATACGTTTGGTCACAAGAAGGAGTCAAAGATACTAATTGAGAGAACTATTAAATGACAAGGAGGATAAAGAGACATCGCAAACTGAAAGCTGTTGACAGAAACGTTACAGATTACTGTACCCGAATGTTATTGTTAGAAATTCAATTTTTATTTAAATTGTAACTGTGTACTGATACTGTAATATCGTTATATCGGGGAAGATTTTACGTTCGGTACGCTAAATTCTCATCGTTATATCGGGAATATCGTTATATCGAAGATCGTTATATCGGGGTTCTGTCCCATTCATTTTACTGTAACTTTTGCCGGGACATAGCAAATTCATCGTTATACCGGGGATATCGTTATATCGAGGATCGTTATATCGGGGTTCCACCGTACTTACTCCATGTTTCTTGGCTGCTATTGTCACGTTCCGTACTGTTTGTTCGTCAACAAATGGTCGGACAGCATCATTAAGGATGACCTGCAGATAACCATTAAGAAATGATTCAATTGAAATACACAAGGAGTTCCAAAAATATTACAACCTTATTACTTTCGAATTTAGCACGCTTTTTCTCTAAGGGAGCGGTCATTAATTATTGGGGGGGGGAGGGCCGGTAAAATTTCCCAAAGGAGGGCCCAAAAATATTAACCCTCCCTCAAATTAAGGTCAAAAAATCTTGGCCCTCCACACAATATCAGCCCAAACAATTGTGACCCTCCCCCAAAATAGGATTGGTCGCTATTCGATTTGTTCTAACATGGAAGTCAATTTGAACACTTGAACAATTTGAAAAATTCAAGGTGAGATACCAATAAGCTAATCAGCAGGGACATAGCGTGCGATTTTTACGCTGTACGCACGAAGAGAGTATTTTGAGAGCCGGTGGCGTCCCCCTCTAGGGGAGTCTGGGGGCATGCTCCCCAGAAAATTTTGAAATTTGGGGTCTTGGAAATGCCATTTTCTGCATTTTTTCGGGGGACATTCTCAATAAATAAATACGTAGTAAAAGGAAATAGTAGTTGTTTATTTTATTTATGTGTCAGCCAATTGGATAAGTGTTTTCGGTAAGGCTACAGTATGACAAAAAGAGGAAAAATGGTGACGCCACTGCTGACAGTTCACAAGCAAAGTCTACCATTCAGACAGGTAACCTCTGTTACTACACCGTCAATGTCAACGTCCTTCATCTTATGGATGTGTAGAATTAAGGGAGGTCAATCTCTTGTCACTCATTGTACTTCAAAGAGGAATTTTCAGCCTCATCATCAGCACAAAAAAAGCTACGTTCAGCATTGCATGTTGAGACAGGATACGTTAACAGTGTTACAAGTATAACATATACTACGAGATAAAACTGGGGGTTTGCGTGGTCAAGAGTCTCAACCAAAGTCTTTGGCCTTACATGCTGATCATTTCCGTTCCATTTTTGTGCCTCCATCTTGTGACCTCGGCTTCGGACTCGTCCCCAGTGATCTCCGTTTCACTTCGTAATAGCTGTAGACGTGACTCGTTTATTGACATTCACTATTATTCACAGTGTTTCTTTCCATTCGTAATGGAATAATGAAAAATTTACATAAAGTTGCATCACTATGATACGAAATAATATAACAGTTTAATGATAAAAACGCCCTCAGGCAATAGAAATATATTTTTCTCGCATTTCAGCTGTACAACCCTGCGTACGTGCGTATATGGACGCTACGCCCCTGAATTCAGAGAAGTATTAAAGATAAGGGCAAATTACCTGTGGCAAAGTGTGCCTGGACTCAAGTGCGCAGCCACGTAAACTTGGTTCCGAATTAGTATAAACTCTTTAAAAATATGAAGTCAGGTGTGTATTTAAAAACGCTGCCAAGAAAAAATTCAAATGGTTGAAATGTTGACAGTCAAAGTATTCCAGAATTATTTTTGCAGCGGCATTTCTTTTACCATCAGGTGACTAATGATTAAATAGAAACTTTGAAATTTCCCACTCCGTCATGAAAAATCCAAAGCGTTTGCTCTCCCCTTCCATGTCCTGCAAATTCGACCAGATCTTGTTGTATGTAAAAGTGTGGTAATGCTCACCTCCTCCCTCTTCTCCTCCTCCACAACTGCTTCGCCTTCGTCTTCAATTTTATCATACACTTCGTCAAAATCCCCTCTATCGTCAATATCACTTCCAATTTCCTGCACCACAACATCGTCAACATCACCATTATCATCATCGTCGCTATCACTGTCTTTGGGAACTTGAAGGCTATCGGGAACAAGCGACCTACCGATGTCTGCTGTTATGACATCCACTTTTTCTTGTTTTAACGTCTCCCTTTGGTTGCTTCAACTTCCGCTTAGCAATGTACATGTCCAGTACAGTAACTTTCAGGTTTTTAATTTTCGTTCCCTGTATATGGCTTCTTAATCTTCGTAATCTCAAAGCGTTTCCGCTTCTCTTCTCGGCAGGTTTGCACGTTTCCTACTCTTCGCTCTCCGAGCAAATAAAATCTGTAATTTAAGATCCTTTCGCAGGATGGATTTCTCCTTCGGGAAAATCATGTACCCAAACCACATGACTCGGGAAGTATCAGGCAGAACTTGCTGTGTATAGAAACTATTGAAACATCCCTTAAAAAGCTTGAAAAAGATCTCAAGGAACACCTTAAAACAACCATACACTCTTCTGGCCAGATTTTGACTGGGCGCAAAACTGCTCATGACTTTGACGAATTGTTTTAATTGCAATGCTATGAAAGCGGAATTAGACAGTGTACGCTCTGGACTAGTTGAAGCTACAATAAACTTGCGAATGAGTGTTTAAACACACAATTTCTGCGCGAAAAGGAAGTCGCGATCAAGTAAACAGAATAGAAACAAGAGGAAGAAACTGGAAAAGGTGAGGCGTTTAGCTAGAATAGAGATTTAAGAAAGATTGCGGCAGAGCTGCCAGAAGGAAAGACGTGTGCAAAAAAGGATTTACGCACAGAGATTCATCATCCAACTAGGAAAGAGACAAAAAAAAAGGGCTGCGGCGTTGATATCTTCAGGATGCAGTCTTTGAGATGACACTGCAAAATCCGAACTTCGTAGGTTTTTAAGTTTTGCTGGAACTGAAAGTGGTAACGACGCAAATTATGACGATGAAAGTGATGGCGAGGCAAGTGATGCTGTTGCGGATGATGGCAGTGAAAGTGACGGCGACGAAGCTGATGATGGGGCAGCTGATGGTGTTGAAATTGATGGCGACGACGGTGATGACGATCCAGGTGTCAGATTGCGTTGAAAGTGATGGCAAGGAAGGTCATGGTGATGAAATTCATGGTGCCTAAAGTGATAAACTGTCATTTATATTTTTCGTTGTAACTGTTAGCCTGTCAAATCTTGAAAGTATCTAAAGTATATTATTTATGAGACCATGGTGGCTATTTGCATAATTTATTACCGTGTAACATAACGAGATGCATTTTTTCCAGCTTTTTACAAGCATTGTATAAACAAGGAAATGCAGGACCCCTCAATTTTGCTATCTGTTGTTTCATAATGTTAATGACCAATCAAAACGATCTAAGTGATTCTTATTGAGTCCAAACTTCAGCAAACTAGACGTCGATAATGGACTATTTCAGCTATATTATGAAGCATGCGCATACTCCTGTGAAGTGTCCACAACTGCCAGCATTCAAAGCGTGCTGAGTGCTGGTAGTGGTCGGACATTTCTTAGGAGGAGCGCGCTTCATAACATAGCTAGAATGGTCGGTTGAAGTCGACCTATGTTAAGAAATGTATATATTTATATAAAAAATATATTGTTAAAACAGGAGCCCAAACATTTGTCACCCTCCCTTAGCGTTATCTCAAAAACATATGACCCTCCCCAAATGGGAGCCCAAAAAACCCTGGCCCTCCCCCTAAATTTACTGGCCCTCCCCCCCCCCCCAATAATTAATGACCGCTCCCTAACTGTTTTTAGAGTTTTGCCGGGCATCCCCACTTTCAAAAGAAATAATGTGTACCATACGTAGACGGTTAATCTAAAAAAAAGGTAATTGTATAATAAATTGACTTTTACTGAAGACTCAAAAGTGTGCTAAGAGATTCTCTGATTAGAGATTCAGTTCAAAGAAATCAACACTGAGTACTCTTTAGTCGTTTTAGTCTTAGTCTACATTATTAACAGTAGCAGAGGTGATTGTACACATTCTTGGTACAGAAATTCAAGTTACTGTTTGTAACGAAAAAAAGGGAACTTTTGTAAAGTGGCTAAGAAACTTTGTAACGATAAAGGGGGAACTTTTGTAAAGACAGGCACCTTTTGTAACGGCAAGGAACTTTTGTTACGGCAGAGAAACTTTTGTAACGGCAATGAACTTTTGTAACGGCAAGGAACTTTCGAAACGAGAGAGAACTTTGTAACGGCAAGAAACTTTTGTAACGAGAGAGAACTTTTGTAACGGCAAGGGAAGTTTGTAACGGTAAGGAACTTTTGTAACGGCAAGGAACTTTTGTAACGAGAGAGAACTTTTGTAACGGCAAGGAACTTTTGTAACGGAATGGAACTTCTGTAACGGCAAGGAACTTTTGTAACGGCAAGGAAAGTTTGTAACGGTAAGGAACTTTTGTAACGGCAAGGAACTTTTGTAACGGCAAGGAACTTCTGTGACGGCGAGGAATTTTTGAAGCGGCAAGAAACCGTTTGCTAAAAAAAGAACTTTTGTGACGGCAAGGGACGTCAGTCAATGTCACCACAGTCCTTCTCAGGACTTACACTCACCTGGACGATAATACCTTACCAATCACAGCGGACAAGCTCTGAACATGCAAATTGTGCAAATTATTATGCCGCGCGTTAAGTACATGTCGCGAAAGACAATAGTATTGTGAGCGATGCGACTTATTATATGACTCCTGGGTTCAAATCATTTACAATTAGTAGAAAAAATACATTTTCACAGCCCAAACTCCTTTCCTTTTTTAGAACAAAGTTGAATTTTTGGTCAACTGAACTATTTGCTATCAAACTGCACTGAAATCCGTCATCTCTCAAGAAATAATCGCAAAACCACCTTCTGGAACTTGTAGAAAATAGGGAACTTTTGTAACGTGGCCGCTTTTTAGGCCCCATTTATATGATCTCGGGTACCCGAGACAACCCCCCCCCCCCCCACCCCGAGTTACCCTGGGCGAGCTAGCTTTTCCCCTTTCTCTTTGACAAGTTCAACGAACCGTTTACATGAGGAGCACCAACTCGTCTCGGGGAGGCGAGACAACTCTGGGGGCGAGTTGTCTCACCTCGGCAGGTAGGGTAACAATGGCAGGCGGGACAACCTTTCCTCATAAAAACACTTTGGCCCGCTTACCCGGGACAACTTTTTGCGTGCCGCGTGTCACAATCAACAAAATGTATATTGAAAACATAAAAATTTAGACAAACAGAAGTAACAGTAATCAAATCAACGAAAAAAACTTAAGGAAAAGGCGTAGTGAAGTCATGAATATCGAAGTAAAATTTCGAAATAATTAAGTAGCATCAACCTTATCTCGGTGTCTTCATATAAACGCTCGGTAAAGTTGTCTCGGGGGATGGGTTGCCACGGTTAGCCGGGACCATATAAATGGGGTCTAAGACATCACTAACTTGAAACCTTTATCAAAAAATAAGGATTTATCCGATTAACTCTATGTTTTCTCTGTTAGATTGCCAAATGATATCCTCGACTTACCCTAAACATATAGTGGATTGACTGAATTAAATTGTCAAACTTGTCTATTCAAAGTCGCGATATAAAAAAAACCGGGCTTTTTCCGAATCGTGATTCTTTTAATGAACATAAAAAGTCTAACACATAAACGGCAGATTATTCAGCAGTCTAAATTCTACACACCATTTTTAAGTGTAGCCTGAAAAGGAACCATAAATACGGTTCTTGAACATGATTTTTTAAGCAGACTGGAAACTGCAGCTTGATGTAACACAGAGCTGCAAACAATATCTCGTCGTTGGTCAATAACTGACCAAAATTTGACCATGTTCAACAATGACATCTACATGTATGGTCGTAAAACTATCAATCTGCAGAATGCATGTACAGTGTTACTATCATTCACACTTACTACAGATGGAGGAGATCTGCCGTCCATAGTTACAGCCTGAATGCCATTCCATATTGATCTGTGTCTAAAGACACATACAAACAAATTACTACAGTGCTAATGATAATGATATAGAGAGAAGATACACTGTACATCAACAATTATGTGCCCACTTAAAAAGATGTTTGCTTTTACCTTTGGGCAAACACGAGGAGACCGTTAGTTGATGGGGTAATCATGTTTAAATTAAGTTTTACCTACCTTTAACCTACCTACCTACCTACCATACACCAACAGTTTAAAGTCATTTTTTTTGTTGTTTTTTTTTTGTTTTTTTGACATAGATATTTCTTTACGCACAACCCTAAGTGATACCTGTATGGGTAAAAATATTGGCTTTCCATCCTGAACACCTTAAATAAGACCAAAATTTGCAATTTACACCCCTAAGCACGACGACGAGCATCCCCGTCCCTTTCATATGAGAGTCCCCCACTACCGGGATTTGGAATCTTGGGAATTGACATAACACCAAAGTGGCAATGAACTGATTCAGATGAAGTTACAAGAGTGGTCAACCAGAAGTATTGCACTGTGGCAAATTTTTATAACTGACCTTGTCCTTCCACCACATGTTAACCTGACTTTAGTGTGGGTAAATTCAGATAGGACCTAGAACATTTGTAAGAAAAAATTTAAAAATCATTTCTGGCCATCAGAAGTTGATTAATTTAATTATTTTTCTCTTGCTAATTTTTCTTTGCTCACATTAAAAAAAGAGACAAACAATGCAAAACCACTTCAAAAAAAAAAAAAAACTCAAAAGTATCTCATGCCTGGCATACCTAAATGGTGTTGGTACACCTATTGTCTTCTGGATCATTTTGTTTTTCTTTTTGTTCCTGTTTTTGATGATGATGATGATGATGATAATGATGATAATGAAGATGATGATGATGACAATGATAATGATGATGACGACGATGATGATGACAATGACGATGATGTTGTTGTTGTTGTTGCTGTTATTGTTGTCATTATTAACCTGTCTAATATGATCATCTGTACAAGAGTGGAAGTCACCATCAATCATCCTTTGAATACTACTACTGACAGTTGTAGGATGGTGTTATTTTTGTCATTAAGCCTCCCTACAGTTTTGCTAAGTTATGTCAATGGTAAAACAAAACATTGAGTTAATAATGGTTTAAGACTTAAACAAGAACCACACCTACAGTTAAGTGTACAATCTTATAACTGACACTCATTACCTGTTGCATATCTTTCCAGTAGTTTTCACTGACAGGTACAACAATTTCTTTGATCCATGACACACTGACAAGAAAAAAGACTTGTTATGGAGTGTGATGTGTTTTCACCTACACTTCAAAGCCTTGCTTTTTTTAATCACAACATAGTATAAAAACATGTAAATGAACAATGATCAGCTTCTCACACAAAACACAATGAACTGTAGACATGATGTTGTTAGATGATGTTAATACTGTCATCCAGCAATGGTTAAAGCCTTAAGCTACAAGACTAACAGGCAGCATATATGCATAAACATAAATTTCTTCTACATTAATTTCATTCTTGTCACTGAGAGAAAGAATGGAAGAGAAAACCATTATTATTATTATTATTATTATTTTAATAATACCATTTTTGCCTCCATGTTGTCTTTCTTGTACAGGCACAGCATTGTTGATTTTGGAAAATAATAATTTATTTAAAAATTCCACATCATCTTGCAGTCTGGTCACAGATGAATGGAGGCTTTGATTTGACTTGTAAGGGTAATAAAATGGCAGTATACTCAGTGTTTGAATGGTAAAGTATATGTGGTTACATGCGTAATTAATTTTCTCTCTTACCTTTCAAATGCTTCCAAGGTGTAACTGATTAATGGTCTTCCCATAATTTGATAAAACTACAGGAAATGAAATGAATTTTAGTAGAATGGTCTTTTCCAGGAAACAGAAAAACTCCCTTTGTACTAAGACATTCTCTAAGACTACTGGCAGTCTTCTCCCTAGTTTTCAAAGCTGCAAGTAGTCAGTTTTCTAGACCGGTAAAGCAGCTCTATTGAAATCCTTTTCTACCCTGGAGTGGAATTGAGATCTGGAATGTTGCCCGCGACACCAGGTTTACATACCTCTCGAAAACCCTTAAAAATGCTTGACTTTGGGACTTTGGTCCTTCAGAGCCCATTGTAATAATTTGCAGCCTAGTTTTAATGGATGACAAGATTATCATGCAATAAAAACCAGAAATTGACTTTTCTCATCGCTGTGTTTGCTTCACAATCAACACAAGTAATATCATGATATACTACTGACAAAAACCTATCCTAAGAACACATTGCTGTTTGCTGTGATCTAACACTATTTCTCTTAAATTTGACCACAACATATTGACTACTGAGTGTGAAATCATTGATAAAGGACACAATTTATCATTCTCAAAACATGAAAAGTAGGACCTCAGACACCCTAATTATCTGATGTACTCACACATCAGCGCCTAAAAATAACCGAAATGTCTCTGACACAGTCTGACAATACAGTGAAGCTCCTTTCTTGTGAATTCCACAAATCTCGTGAATGTCAGTGAATTTTACACGACAGCTCATGAAAATA
Source organism: Siderastrea siderea (assembly GCA_964030785.1). Lineage (NCBI taxonomy): Eukaryota > Metazoa > Cnidaria > Anthozoa > Scleractinia > Rhizangiidae > Siderastrea > Siderastrea siderea. The sequence goes on along the minus strand of OZ034971.1, from coordinate 393,657 downwards.
ACCACAGGAACGTGCTCAGGAATGCGCTCAGCTCCACTACAATAATTGTCATAATTGCTGTCGCAACCACGAGATAAAAAGTAGTGGAGCTATGCCAAATCTACTTGTCTCACAAACAGGGAAGTTAAATCTGAGAGTTTTCTTTAAATTTTTGAAAGTAGTTTTCGCACCATTTTTTAGAAGACCAAGAATTCATCTCCCTCACTCTCCCCCCCCCCAACATATTGAGTTCATGTTCTTCAAATCACAACAATTGTATTCTTGTGATTCAAAGACAATCATAATAATAATAATAATAATAATAATAATAATAATAATAATAATGGTAATAATAATATAATTTGATAATATTAGATAAGATTGCCTTGCTTTACTTAAATTCGAATAAAATGATCTAATCCTCAATGTTAATTTAATTTAAAGAAATTCTTTACCCTACAAGGGACAAAATGGAAGACATGATCAATCGATGTCAATAAATCGTTTGTACTATAATAGTGACGATATATCGCTTGACAACTGAGCAAAGTATATTATTTTTTCAAGATTTCTGCGTGGATATATACCTGTTTAGGAAGTTCCATATTCATCCTCACGCCACATCCTCCAGCTGGTAATACAGCTACAACATCAAAACACATTTCCTCAATTCTGATCTCACCCTCCTCCGCCGCCATTTTGTGTTTTGAACTTTTCGCTTCACTCCCCTCTCGGTCAACCGAGAAACTCGTTCCCAGGGTCTTTGCAGAAATGCAGAGCACAAAATGTTACAACGAGCGGATCCGTTCGGATAGTTCGCAGTTGTTTTTTAGATGTTACTTCTATTTTGTCTCTGCTGTCTTTGTTGTTCAGTGTATATCAGTGTTATCAGGAGCAGGATTTGGTTGCTAGAGAGCGTCACCATAAAATAGGTAACAGGGAGCTCAAAATTAAAGAATAACGGGGAGACCACGAAAACGTAGTCCGGCATTTGAAAAGAAATATGCTATCATAAGTCTGGGAAATCTTTTTTTTTCGTAATAACAGAATGAATGTAGAAGAATACTTACATAATTAAAGAGAAACAGACGTTCGGCTAGTTTTTGCGTGTATATAAGTTGTTTGAGTTTATTTAAAAACTTGTGATTGACAAAACTTTACTTTCGTGTCCGAAATCATGCCAACATTACACCTGTGTAAACATTCTACTAATTGAATTATGAACATCAAATTTAAATAGCTTTCGCGTCAGGAAAATACGGTGGCCCACAAGTATCAGGGTAAAAGTTTCAAGTCAATACCGCACAATTAAAAAAAAAATACGTCAACAATTACTTTAGTTTAGTCCCTTAAGTTTTAGGTAACTTACTTTATTTTGAAATGGACGAAAAAACGATTTGGTAAACACGGAAAAAGATTTTAATCGCCACGGCAAAAGTTTGAAAACTCCACGGCAAAAGTTTGTTAACACCACGGCAAAAGTTTTGTGTGAACATCACGGCAAGAGTTTGCGAACACCACGGCAAAAGTTTGAAAACACCACGGCAAAAGTTTGCGAGCACCACGGCAAAAGTTTGAAAACGCCACGGCAAAAGTTTGTTAACACCACGGCAAAAGTTTGTGAACATCACGGCAAAAGTTTGCGAACACCACGGCAAAAGTTTGATAACGCCACGGCAAACGTTTGTGAACACCACGGCAAAAGTCTGTGAACACCACGGCAAAAGTTTGTGAACATCACGGCAAAAGTTTGTCGGCACCACGGCGGAAGTGAAATTTAAAGCGGAAATAAAGTCTCGTGCCATGATTAACAATGACCAGTGACAGACCTACGCGTCTCAGTCCAAAGCTTTTACAGTTTGGCTTTTACAAGCATGTCTTTAAGGGACTTTCCTTTCCTGTAAGAGATCAATGGAGGTTCCTTGAATATCTCTCTTAGTAATCGCTTGTTTTGTAGTTAAATGTCATTTATTGGAGGGTTTAACGTTCTTAGCCCGTTTAAAATCTTTGTGCCATTGTGTGTGCTAGCTCTTTGGCAATTAGTTAGGTTTTTTGGCTCAGTTTAATTGCAAGATTCTTTAAAGCCGCTTAAAAGAGTAAAGTTTTCTGAAAGGATCCGCGAGTTTCTAAGTCCGTGAAATTCCATTTATTAAACCAAAAACAATCTGCCACCTGGGGAGCGCCGAGCGCTCGCAGAGCGTATTCAAAACAGGGAAATAATTAATCCTAAGGAAAGCAGGTAAATACACAACAACCGTCCTAATGAACAGAGAAGACAAAACACCGAATCTTTGTTCAAAACTACAGTATATAGCGTGTACATGTATCTGTCGGAAAATGTTCTTCTTTATGGGGAGCAGGAAGGAGAAACTGATGAGAGTACATTCTTGGCACCCCGCTTTACAGACGCCTTAAGCTAACAGACATTGACTAATTTTGTCTCGACGGAAAGCTCATATATATTTTTCTTTCACTAGCCCGTTACGGACAAATAAAATGGACACTTTTCTCTGACCCGAATGACATTAGCTCCCATAAAAATTTAACCTAGCTCAGCTTACTATTAATTTACGGAGAGTGGTTATCTGTGTACAGTGTACTGAATATTTTCATTTTAGTCCGTCTGACTGAGCTGAAAGTGAAAATATTAGTGCAAAGTAAAGTTACAGACTATTTAAATAGACTATGTTGTGCTATAAACCAGCGTATTTAAATAATTATTCCAATTGATTTATTTATTCCATATTTAATAACAAGTAGAAACCAACAACCGACAATAACAATATTCTCCATGCATTTTGGGTAGCGACAAAACGTGGGGTACTGGCCATGGCCTAAGCCATGGTGAAGAACAAAGGAGACTTTTGTCTGATTGGTTAATCATTTTCCTAGTACCCAGATTCCTGAAACGTGCGCGCCAGTGAAATAAACAAAGATGGCGGCCTGAGAGAAAGACGTAGTTTTCATTGCTTGATCACTTATTCTTAACCTTTTGATACATATGGCAATTCCAGGCGCTTTTCTAACTTCTCGGTGGCGTAAAGAAATTGGTTTAAGGTATTTTAAAGCGGAAAACGAGTGTTTAGCACGGGCTTTTGCATTTGTGGGCAGGAAAATTTTTCCTTCACACCGCAAGAAAATTTATGGTTCTATGAAGTGAGGGAAACAAGATTAGATGTCATAATAAAATCAGGAGGGATTCAAAGACTGAAAGGACAGGGATATTCGAAGTCTTACAGCTGCCGTTTTTACCGAAGCAGGTAAGCTATCCTACTCACAGTTTTAAAAATTAGTGTTCCCTTGCAAGTTTTTGTTAGCTTTTGCTACACATCAATCGAACAGTGAACTTTCCTTGTTTGAAGGAGCCGTGGCGGTCTGACTCAGCGGTCAAGTAATCTCAGAGTCAAAGAGGTGCAAAAAACCATGAAACTACTTTAAAAGACCTGCAGTTAGTCACTAGTTGATTAACAATGCAGGCAAACGGGAATTATCTCAGCTAAAATAACATTAAAATAAACTTGTACAATATCATTTCAGTTCACACTTTCAGCTAATAATTTTTACAAGGACCCCGCTCGGTTTTCCGTTTGATCTTCATTTAGAGGTTTTTTCATTCTGTAGTCATCCGATGGACTGTTTAAGTTTTTTTATAACGACCCAAAAGGCCATTTGTGAAAGTGGAAATGCAAAATAATTTTGCTTGAAGAATTTTAAGGACATAAAGAGAACATTTGATGTTTACAAACATTGACTTTTTGGCCGTTAAAATTCGTAAAGGAAGAGTCTTGTCTCATTAGCCAATGGGCCTCTTGTTGCCTTATTTACACCAAAGAATTCCTTGTTGGAATTAACTCAGTTTTGTATGATTTGATTTTTGTTTGTCACCAGTAAAGTGTTTTTGCCATCAATTTTTGCCTTGCATAATCTAAAACTACCTTAGTTTTTTGACAGAAAGGTGGTTATGTTGTATAATTTTATTCAGGGCAGTAGAATCCTGGTATTAGTTCCAAGTGAAGTTGTCTGCGAGCATCTAAAAATCAGTATCTTAATTCACACGCTCACACACAACATGAAGCATCAAAAAGCAACTCACTTATGAATCGATTAATATTAATAGGTTTATCCCAGGAAAGTCTTGCTTTATCCTGATTGGACAATTACGATGCATAATTATGCTCTAACACTATAAGGGCTCCTATTGATAGTAAATGCCTTGACTTCTGAAAGAGCTACCCTTTAAAATTTTAAATAAAGGAGTCTAATTTTAATGGCAACAGGAAGCCTTAGGTTTTGTACACAGTTAGCACCTATCATAGTTTTCCATCAGTCTTACCAGTCTTGAAACCTTTTCTTTCAGGAAGAAATTTTAAAGAAGACCAGCACCCAGTAACCTTGAATATAAGTTCATGAGCTTATGTTTGGGCTGTTGATTTAATTTCTTAGAGAACATTTGTGAACCAAAGGATTTTCACATAGTTGTTGTCTTGTCAGTAAGTTTTCAAGAAGCTGACTCCACAAAATACATTGTAAGTGGTTAGAAATGGCAAGTAAAACTTGGCAACTCTTAACTTTAACTTGTAACTTTGTCCTTGTTGTCCTCCTAAGTTTGTTAAAGGAAATAAAGGAACTTGCCTTGTCTTATGGTCATCCAAAACAACCAGTCCTCTGAGGGGTCAAAATTGATTTTGGGTCCATAACATTTCATTGCCCTCCCCCTGCTCCTTTAGAAAACTGATGAGTCCCTAACTGGTCCCACATACTCTAGGTTTTCATTTTAGCAGATTAGGAGTTTAACAAAATGGAAGACCATGGCAGCTGTGTGTGCAACTTAGGCAACTGCAAAAAAAAGTCTGAAAAAATACAGGCTTGGTTAGGATATACATGTAAACCCAATGGGGGAGCAGGGATGGCGCAGTGGTGAGAGCACTCGCCTTCCACCAGTGTGGCCCGGGTTCGATTCCCGGTCCCGGTGTCATAATTTATGTGGGTTGAGTTTGTTGTTGGTTCTCGTCCTTGCTCCGAGGATTACAACATTATGAATAGGTCTGTTTAAAAGACATGGAGGTGAAATTTCTATGTATTGTTCCTTAATAAACTTTGAACAGTTCCTAGAACATCACTAATTGGGTAGTTTTCTCCAGTATTATAACTAATTCGTAGGTTTTTGGTGAAGTACCGATCACTTTAAGTTTAAATTTCTCATTCCGCGTGCTTTTATTGATAACAGCTGCAGCTCTTGTCCTTGTTTCTTTCATCTCACGGAAATTATTTTGATGTTCTTGTAGCCTCGCTTTCCCCGTTCCTTTCCGCACGCCTTGCCACTTTAAAGTTAACACTGTTTAGCCTAACTTATTCTTACCTTATTATTCTATTCTCGGTTGAAAGCGATCGCTGTACCAAGCCCTATTGTAGGATATATAGCCCAAACAACACCTATCTGGCGACAAGATTCGAGTTATTTTTTTCACAGTTTTCTGCTGGCGCGTCATCTTGTTGGGTTTCCTTTTTACAAATCGTGGCAATACAATTAAAAAACCCCCGATAAGAATCGATATTTCATACTGTTTCATGGCTGGAGTTTTTAGAAATCAAAGTAGCCAAATGAATGAACGAAGCAAAGTAGACTGAGGTGCGACCGTAGCGTAATTTTCATCGTATGTCGTTGACAGTGATACACACCTTGACGACTCCCTGTTGAGCCCTGCCACTTTTATCAATATCTTTTCTTGAAAAGTCGCTTCCTTAATTAATAAACTGTTACCAGCAAAAGGGATTTCGTGTACCAAAACCCACGACAAAAGTCTCGGATACTTGAAGCAAAATATTTGTTTGGAATAAAATTGAGCTTTTCTGTTGCAGTTGCGCTGTTAACTGCTTGCGTCTGGGCACAATATTTTCGCTTAAGCAGCAAAAACCATATAATTCCTTGATCGTATCGATTTTTACTTTTGCCTCGGCTATATGTTCCGTTTTTTTAACGTCAGAAATCATTCACAACCCCAAAACATGTAGTTTACGAGGCGGACGCCACTTTTTACCTTCCTCTTGTCAAGGAATTTGTCTTACTGCCCCTTTCAAGCACAAATTATCCTTCAATGCGACAAACATTACGCATTTCCATTCACGTTCAACTTACTTTATTGTTAAACAGTACTTGGTCTTGCGTTGAAGTCTGTTAAGATGATGAAGAACAAAGACAGGAAGGCAAAACTTTCGTCTGCTTATCACGAGTTTTCAATTCACCGTCGCCTTTTCTGACTCGTCTCATTTCTCAGATTTGCAATCCCTTGCTGCGATTTTCCTCACGATGAATTATCTTGACGGAAAAGCTGAGATGATGACCTAAATTTGGAAGTTATACAACAACTATACATTCTTACGGCGTCCTTTGCCCCAGAACACAGGATAAACATTCAATGAAATCAAAGCTGTCAGCACGACCGCCGCCATCTCCTCTTTTCCCGCGTTTCGAATGAAATTCAAGGCATTTCAAATAGAATTGTGCGCATGCCCGACATTAGTCTCCTTTGTTATGGTGAAGGCCATGGCCTATCCTATGGCCTACCCGTGGTCAATTTCGTAAACAATTTAACACTCTTGAATCTCTTAAAATCCTCATCATAATCAAGCATAAATGTGAGGGAATTGCACCTATTACAGCAAAAATACAAATTATGTATATTTTGGCTCTTAAACATAAGAGTGAACCTTGTATATGAATATTAGTTGCGTAAAAATTATTAGCTCACGTATCTATTGCTTGAAGAAGAACAACGACAAGAAAGCCTACTGTGACGTCTTATTATTGTGATGGTACAAATCAGATTGCGTGACTGCATGGAGAATAATGTTATTGTCGGTTGTTGGTTTCTACTTGTTATTAAATATGGAATAAATAAATCAATTGGAATAATTATTTAAATATGCTGGTTTATAGCACAACATAGTCTATTTAAATAGTCTGTATCTTTACTTTGCACTAACATTTTCACTTTCAGCTCAGCCAGACGGACTAAAATGAAAACATTCAGTACACTGTACACAGATAACCACTCTCCGTAAATTAATAGTAAGCTGAGCTAGGTTAAATTTTTATGGGAGCTAATGTCATTCGGGTCAGAGAAAAGTGTCCATTTTATTTGTCCGTAGCGGGCTAATGAGAGAAAAATATATATGAGCTTTCCGTCAGGCGTAAGGTGTCTGTAAAGCGGGGTGCCAAGAATGTACTCTCATCAGTTTCTCCTTCCTGCTCCCCATAAAGAAGAACATTTTTCGACAAATACATGTACACGCTATGTACTGTAGTTTTGAACAAAGATTCGGTGTTTTGTCTTCTCTGTTCACTAGGACGGTTGTTGTGTATTTACCTGCTTTCCTTAGGATTAATTATTTCCCTGTTTTGAATACGTTCTGCGAGCGCTCGGCGCTCCCCAGGTGGCAGATTGTTTTTTGGTTTAATAAATGGAATTTCACGGACTTAGAAACTCGCGGATCCTTTCAGAAAACGTTACTCTTTTAAGCGGCTTTAAAGAATCTTGCAATTAAACTGAGCCAAAAAACCTAACTAATTGCCAAAGAGCTAGCACACACAATGGCACAAAGATTTTAAAGGCTCTAAGAACGTTAAACCCTCCCGGCAATAAATGACATTTAACTACAAAACAAGCCATTACTCAGAGAGATATTCAAGGAACCTCCATTGATCTCTTACAGGAAAGGAAAGTCCCTTAAAGACATGCTTGTAAAAGCCAAACTGTAAAAGCTTTGGAGAGTCGCGTAGGTCTGTCACTGGTCATTGTTAATCATGGCACGAGACTTTATTTCCGCTTTAAATTTCACTTCCGCCGTGGTGCCGACAAACTTTTGCCGTGATGTTCACAAACTTTTGCCGTGGTGTTCACAGACTTTTGCCGTGGTGTTCACAAACTTTTGCCGTGGTGTTCACAGACTTTTGCCGTGGTGTTCACAAACTTTTGCCGTGGCGTTTTCGAACTTTTGCCGTGGTGTTAACAAACTTTTGCCGCGGTGTTAACAAACTTTTGCCGTGGCGTTTTCAAACTTTTGCCGTGGTGTTCACAAACTTTTGCCGTGGTGTTCTCAAACTTTTGCCGTGGTGTTAACAAACTTTTGCCGTGGCGTTTTCAAACTTTTGCCGTGGTGTTCACAAACTTTTGCCGTGGAGTTTTCAAACTTTTGCCATGGCGATTAAAATCTTTTTCCGTGTTTACCAAATCGTTTTTTCGTCAATTTCAAAATAAAGTTAGTTACCTAAAACTTAAGGGACTAAACTAAAGTAATTGTTGACGTATTTTTTTTAATTGTGCGGTATTGACTTGAAACTTTTGCCGTGATACTTGTGGGCCACCGTAGGAAAACCTCACGAATATGATCGTTCTAAAAGGCTAAGCGAGAGAAAACACAAAACATTTTTCCAGCTTAATGACAAGGATTTCAAGAATCCTTCTGGTGATCATCAAAGAACAAACATCATTTGGGAAGTTCAGAATAACGAGTAAATCGTCACACCAATGTCATAACCACGAATACATTCAACTGTGGGAACTACGAAACTAAACTGCAGACATGAAATACAGAAACCAAGAAAACTTCAATAACGGTCGATTCTGGAGAGCTTAATAACGGGAAAGAGTCAGGACTCTTCTGGCAATGAGGCATGGAATATTTTTAAAATTTATTAAATACGCACGTACGGGGAAAATCCTGACTGGCCGATAATTCCGAGCAACATACACTATCTATCAGCTCAAAGTAAACCACATAAGACTCAAACTAAATTCTGTCAATAAAGTCCTTGAACTCTGTAAGGTGTGGATGATTTTTTGGTAGTTTATAACTTAAACCCGTACCCGTACACAATCGCCTTTCGTGGACTTCATTAATTATGACCAATTATCTCCCCCAGACAACTTAATATGCATAAAGAAATGTTTCCACTTGTAGATCAGAAACATCAACACACAAAGACTTCTTTGCCATCTTTTCGACAGCAACTAAACTTAACAGCCAATTTCTTTCCTCGTCCAGCTGTTCCTAACCCGCTGGCGAACGCCAACCTAAACTGAAGACCAGCGAGTCCTAACATGCCCCTGAGTAAACTTTTCCTTCCGATTCCTTCCTGCGTTGTCTTTGCAAATCAAAATCTACGATATTTTCGAGGATCCAAACACTCCGATTAATTCTTCATCCATAGAGACTGCGCAAAACTTGGTTAAAAGCCCCTCAAAACTTGTCTATTACACCTCAAAGGATTCTACTTTGAATGGCTTTGTGGGCTTGTTGCCAAAAAGTTAACACACTAACACGACTCTTTACGCCAGGACAGCCCCAATAGTTCTCAGTTGCTATAGCAACTGCGAACTAAAAACAATGACCTGATTGCGATTAATTCTATTGAAACATCATTTCAAATGGCGATTATAAGGGAAGATAACCTTACCAGCACGGCTTCTGAGATCGGTTTGGGTTGTAACGCCAGTGAAGGGTTTAATTCCAGCTGATTTCCTAGATTATCAGCTGGATTATCGTGCTGCCTTGCCTGACAGGTGGTCCCTCGGCTGGAGGTAGTGTTGGATTCCGCTGTTTTCCTTGGCTTCCTTTTCCTTTTCCTCGGCACAAATTTGAAAAGTTATAGTTATATCTATTTTTATATCTTTCTCTCAGTTCATCTTCATGAACGGCTGGAAATAATTGAAAGGGTGGCGATTTGCCTACGTTTTCATCGTCTCTACTTTGATCCCCGACATGACGTGTTTGACCTGGATCAAATCATTGATCATGATATATATGGCCTAGTCTTGTCATGTATGTCTCCTGAGGTGTACTAATATGGTGGTTATTTTTCGTGGTTGGAGGCAAAATCTGTGTTAAATACAGAATAAAGAATATTTGAATCTGGAAGACATTTCTTTATCCAATGCACCCGTAAAACGCTAACGAAAAAATACGTCCCGAGGACGAGTAGAACTTATAGAGGCCTGGTCGATGTCCCTGTAAGAGTCAATATATGTTAGTCTCAGAATCATACTTAAAAAGTATGATTCGGTGGTTTAGTCCGCAAACCCAACAAGCTGGAAGACATTCAACAGTTTGCCACAACATTTATTTTGGCGATAGTCGTTTGTTGTAAAACGTCGGCAGTTACCTGGCAAGTCTCAACTCCGGCTCTCTTACCAAGGAGCCTTTTAGTTGATGTTGCGTTATTTTGCATGGGTACGCCGTACCGATCAGTATGCTACGAAAGCCGAGGAGGGACTTCCGACTTCCGACTTCAGACTTCAAACTTCAGACTTCAGACTTCCGACTTCCGACTTCCGACTTCCGACTTCCGACTTCCGAGTTCAGACTTCAGACTACCGACTTCCGACTTCCGACTGCTGTGTTGTTTTCCTTTTGTTCAGGTCTAGTTTTCAATCAATATTGATCCAAATCTTTGTCACAGATGCGCGGCAACTCTCACAGGTTTGTAGTCGTGGTTTTGCTGTCAGTTTTTAAAGCCTGTTGTCCAGTTTCCGAACGGTATCAGTATCCGAGCAACACAAATTGGTCAAATTGAAGTTTAATTTTTGTCTCGCGGTTAACAGTTTGCCCGGTACCTTCGTTAAAAAATATAAATATAACATATTCTTATTTATGGTACAGGAAATCCTATGTATATTCCTTGTTTTGTCATAGTTGCCAGTAAACAAAATATTACTGAGTCAAGCTTGATGCTGACAATGTCACGCCGGGATGTGATGTTGTCAATGGGAGAGAATTTCTTTAAACGTCTTCCAAAATTTTCCTTCACTTGTTGATCGAAGCCAGCTACTCAAAGGGGGTAAAAGATTGTACTGGTCAAGAGTACATTTTCCCATAGCAATACGCCCTGACCTTCCTGTTTTGGTTACACAACAACAGCGTAATTACCGTCCTAGTTACCGCACTAAATATTGTATACGTGTTAAATAAATTCCTTGCACTGTACTGCACAGTACAAAAAGGAACCTGCCTTTCTATTTTACTTGTGTTGCCGAGTCTTCAAACTATTCACACCTTTTTTCATTCTGTTTTTTTTTTTTGTTCATAATGCCAATTTCCGCTACCAAGGTGATTAAAATTCACAGTAGGCAATCATTTTTTCAAACTGTTAAAATGTTACCTCTAAATTTCCCTCTTTTGCGGTTAATCTTACGAGGATGTTATTGTTTTCAGTTTCATTCGCAGCCTACTTCAAATTTAATGCGCGTTACAACCAAGATATAGAAAGTATATCGCTATTCACAGTGAATCAGTAATATTATAATTGAAACAGTACACGATACAGCATGCTTTGAAATAGCCGATATTACTATATATCAAAAATAAAACCGGGCCGGCATGTTCAAAAACTGACATTGGATGCACTTGTTTTCTTTTTCCTGGTCGGGTTGCGGGAAAACATGCATGATCTCACACTTTTTTCTCGATTGTTTTGCATTACTAACTTCTTTAGCAAGCAATTTCAGGACTAAGAGAAACAAATGACCAAAATAGAGTCTAATTTTAGCCTCCTATAGCGAGAAATCACCAGTGAGTTGCGTTTATGGTGCCATGTAAATTTTCACATGCCTTACAAGACCTTACAAGACCTTACAAGGCAGGCAATGTTCACTTGAGCACTTGATTTCAATGGTGATTTTTTCGTTGTTTGGCAAAATAAAGTTGTAATCATCTAAACCATCAAACACTGGCCAAAATTATATGAACTGCAGACGAAGCAATTAAAAGAAGAAACCCTATTTCAATTCTCTGAGGCGTTCATGTTGAAATATTGAATGAGAGGGAAGGAGAGAGCGGAGATTAAAATGGCATTGTCCCAAGACTTTTAACCAGCTTTGGAAGACAGCAAGGTTTGAGGAAGGAAGTATTTAAGTATTTTCCTGAAGTAAAAATCATGCGCAACAACGCACGCGACAAGCACAGTTCATTACGCGGGAAGTCGCATATTACACTACACTTCGACTGGCCGATATGTTCGCCGATATGCGTACAACCTATTACTCATGTAAATTACATGTTCTGTTTTTGAACACCACCCTGAGTTGACCAAACCTTTCCTTAGCTAAACTTTTTCTAATAATGTGACAGAGATAAGATCAGGGATTTTCGTGACCAACTTGAGAGCTTTAAATTTTTGCCAGGGCGGATATATCATCAGTTGTTCTCAGCGCCGCCACGTGTTACCGGACTTGTGTTTTCGTTATCCTGTTTGTGATGATAATGACCTTTCAGCGACCTTAAGCAAGAATATTACACGCATGATATACTAACTCCATAATAACCATAATTAGCATTTTACAACTCACTGCGGGTCCTCAAGCGGTTGCCCCGAAGTACCCAAGGAGAGTTAAAACGAGACAATGGCTGATCAGAATTGCAGTCAAAACGACAATAGGGTAAGAAATTTATAGATTAATTTGCGTCGAATTTAGACAGCAGCTACAACTCTTTTGCTACAGATTTATTACGCTAAACCCACCTAAATGTGTTGAAAACTATTCCTTTTGTTATTTGCTTTTAAATCAACCTGCAAAAGTGGCGTGGAACTTGAAAATTGAACTTTGTTGAAGCTAATAGGGATAAAATTAAAACTGAGATTAAGCGACTACAGCACCATCAGACTTCTACAAATGTTAGGAATGTCTTCGATTTGATGTACACTTCAGAGAATCTAATGAATTAAATTAAAACGGGCGTATCTAAAAATAAAACTGACCCTCGTAATATCACTCATTATTTTCGTTGTTGTACCAGTGTTGTTGGGTATGTTGTTGTTTTTCTTTCTTTCCCTTCTTTTATTTTCATTTTAATCTTAACGCTTTTACAGTAGTTTGACCTTTTCTCAGCTGGAGTCAAGCCTTATTATTCTTGCAATGTTGCCTAACTCTTTAGTCTGTGGATGAATTCTCATTAGACGATTCAAACGAAAGCTGCATAAAACTGTTTTCCCGTACTTGTGGATGCCATTTGTTTGCCAATATAGCTCAATTAATTTTACAAATAAATTTCCCAACTTTGCACTTAGAACTCTCTGGAAACTTTGAGGTTAATTAGGTTGTTATAATTTATGGAAAACGCGTTTGATCATTGTCCCATACTAACAATAGAGTGTTACTTTTACATTAAATCTGTTGCCTCGGAGCACGAAATATCTAGTGGGCCTAGTGCTATCTTGTCGACCGCGGTGTTCAAATTCTTGGGCTTTAAGAGGCTCTGACTGTAAATATCGAGAATCGACGGACAAACTCAAAAAATCGAAAATCCTGATAACTTGCCAGAAGAACACTTTTGGGGAGCTATCTTCGAAAATATTACTTAAACCTTCTGGAATTCTATTGTTTTCGGGAAATTCGGAAAAACGGTTTTGCTTAATTTATTACGCAATAATCAGGCTTAAAATTAAACAAATTGAAAACGCTTGCTTTAAAACCGTTTGAAACGCCAGAAAACAATTTTAATTTTAAATGATAGCAATACCCTTATACTTTCTATCAATGGGAATTGCATGGAGTTTTGCTTTATTTATGTGGTTTCGTGGTTCTTTGAAACAAAGGCATTTTGCGCACTTCGGAAAAAGGCAAAAATTGGTAAACTACAGAGGCTTAAAATGGGTCTTGGTAATCGAATTGAAATAAACACTGTGATAAAGTTTGGCCCTACTTCTATTATGATATGAAATAAAAAATCTGGGCAATTCAGGCTCGCGCTGACAAAAACAAAAATTCGCGAACCAGTGTTGCCAAAATTTGCATAACGAAATGAACGAAATGAAAAGTAGTGGTTTGGGTGAGCTTAATTTAGAGGATTTTATTCACGGAAGACACACAACGAATGGACTAAAACATTTCTTTAATCTATTCTTACATTGTTTTGGGCTTGTACTATATCTACGTAAAACGAAAGAGAAGGAGAAGAAGTTTTAAAAGTTCTACACAAGCTGTTCCGTGACCCGTGTCACGTGAATATTTTTGTCAATTTGTCAACCTACTTGTGGCAGTTTTTAGCCATATGACGTCACGTTAGTGACGTCATATGGCTACTGTCAGAGCCTAAAAATCAACGATGGACGAGAACAGTATTAAAATCCAAGTCACAGTGGTGATCAAGGAATTAGAGGATGAATGTAGTAAAATCTTAACAAGATACTAAACGTTATTTCGGGGTTATTTATAGCTCAAAGTGTAAAGCGTATGTTGAGCAAATTTGCATAGTTGACAGCTGTAATTTCAGCCTTATGAGGAATGTAAGGAATAAGTATACTTTTGCGGCCAAATGGAATTTCTGTACTTATTTCCTATTTTCGCTCCGCTTTTCTCTTTTTCAGGGATTACCGTCTTCTGCTTTTAACGTTTCTTTTCCGTAATCCGAATTTTGCTTTTCAGTTTTCCATCTTTAATTCTTATTGCTGCTTGATGGCATTTCTTCCAGAATTTTAAATTGTGAATTCTGCTTTCCGATTTTCACGTGTGACTTCAGTTTTCGGCTTTTAGCATTCAACATTTTGAAATTCACGTGCGTTGTTGGTTTCAGCACGCTGCATTTGCGTTTCGGCATTCAGCTTTCGGTATTTAATTTTCAGCTTTTGGCCCTTGGCATTAAAAGTTCAGATTATCGCTTTTGCCAGTCACCTTCTGGCGTTTTTTTCGTTTGACCTTTCTGTCTTTACCCTTCTTGTAGCCTTTATTGCTCTGTGTAAAAATAGAATTTGGACGGGACCGCTAAAGACAACGGACGGTGGACGGTTAGCCTGCGCTGCGTGCAGACGTCAGTCCTTTTTCCTTTGCTTCACGAGGAGGGCTTCGATTGTACTCAAATTGTAACAGTTTGTGGACGGTTTCCCAAGATTTTTCTATAGAGAGATAAGGGACCGTTCATTGATCATACACAGGGGTGGGCAGGAGGAAATAACTGGAAATTTAAACAATGCAAAGAAAAATGTCCCTTCCCTCACCTCCCCCTCATCTCGAGATATATTTCAGAAGGCGGTGTACGTGCCATGCTAGGAGTCACGTCAAGAGCCATTAGCCACAGGACAATACCAGCGGCTTGCACACGAGTGGCACAGTAATGCATTCAGTGCAAGAACAAGGGACACTGATTCGAACAAACCCAGTGCCTCACTTCGTTCCTTATTTTGCATATATAGGCCATTTTGATCAAAACGAAAAAATTGCACTAGACTTTGGGTGTACTCACGTGATGTTTGTCGACGGTTGCTCAAGATTTATACGTGGAGCTATAGTCTTGTCCGTAAAGGACCCCATCCATATTTATCATCATTTGTTCAGACCAATATTGCTCCGCTATGGATTATTCGACCAGATCAGAATGGACCACGGACAAGAGTTCTGCTTGTGTGTGTTTGTTCGGGAACTTTTTAAAGAATACAGGTTTGACAAAAGGAGAACGCCTTGGCGTCAGATCCCCCGGGGAGTACTCTGGATTTCAAGTGACGGGAAGGTGCGAATGGGGACATAAATTAAAAGCAAAAAAACCCCTTAGGCTTGAAGCGAACTCCCAGAAATCCTTTGGACCAAAATGATGATTGCACAGGGGAGAGGGTGTCCTCTGGCACGGTTCACGGGGGGAAGAAATAACGAGTCACGGATCACGTACACCAAATTTCATTTTCCAAAGTGAAACCCAAAGTAATCCCATGCTGAATTTTGGAGCTACCAAAAGGAGCTACCAGAAGGGATTAAATGACAATAACGAAAAACAACAGAACTTTTTTAATGGTAGTGTTTTTTTGGTTAGTATCATACTATCGCAATAAATAAACTTCCTGAGACCTAGTATTACGTCATTATTATCAACTGCCAAAATTTTCTCACCCAAAATATCCCGAAATCGTGTATCGGGCGTGGCACCCAGTCTACACAGAATTATGCAGCGGAACGAATGTGGCCAGAAATAACCACAGGATCAATTATCCCTTAAAACGTGTTCTCGTTGCTCTTCGGGCGAAAGAAGAATTCGACTTTGATGATGTTGTCACGTAGTTCTGTATTTCCTGGTTGACAATGTACACTTGTCATAACCCTCTTCAGCAGCTTGTTAACTGTTGGAATTTTCATAGAATTCCTGGACACGAGTGTGTCCCATTGGAGAACATGCTACAGTCCAATCGTGCAGTCGAAATACCGAAAGAGCTCGTACTCGTACCAACTGCTGAAGAGGTGTGAGAATGTATGAGGAGAGGGGTGGTAATCTCACACGCAATGCGCATTTTGGAATCGATCCTCTTGCATTAAGACCAGATGTAGTAGAATCTCGAAAACAGTTATTTAACGCAAATCAGCCGTCGGGTCAGATCATATTTTCAAGTATTGTGCGCGGAGTTTCGGAAATATTTAAACAGCCCTTCGCTTTTAATTAACTTAACATTGTACCTGATCAGATCTTAGAAGAACACGGTGCAGCTGCCGACGGTATTGACATAACACTCTGAAAGTACGATTGCTTAGTGAGGCAGTAATGATGTATGCTGATGGACAGTAAATTTGTTTGACACCATCTTGCGTGCAGCAAGGTTTCTCATTTTCGTCTAAATCAAGTTGTGCCATTTGCTTCTCCTTTTAATCATGTCCCATTCACGTTTAACGGCACTGGGTATTGATTGCCAGATCACTACCCCTTATTTTCCCCTGCCAACCCCCTCCCCCCCAACCCTCTGTTCAGGCGTATTTTATTAATCTTGGGGGGAGGGGGAAATCCTACCATGCCAAGGCATTCAGCTTGGTGTAAGTTCACTTAAGAGGCGCGGTATTGAGAGGTGTTATCATTCTTCACGGTAACGTTTCCTTTCCTTTAGTGGCTTGACGTTCTTGTGAAAAATAAGTTTCCCATAATAATGTCAATTCGTCTGCCATCCACTGTCCACAATTCACACGTCCATTCCTATTCCATATCTTTCTTGCCCTCGGAGTCCAAACTGTCGTGAAAGGACTCAATCAAAACTAAACCTACTGTCGAGAGGTGTCAAAGCCAAAACCTGGAAACTGAAATCCAAATGAAAGCTACACCCGAATACCTGATAACTGAAACCTGCGAAAAGCAATCCGAAATGCCGAAAGCTGAAAATCTAAATCCAAAATGCCGAAAGCTAAATGCTGAAATCTAATTCCCAAACGGCGAAAGCTGAAATCTAAATTCGAAATGCCGAATGTTGAAACGACTGATAAAGATAAATACTGAAAGCAAAAACCAAAATGCCGAAAGCTTGAAAGACGTGGAAATGCCGAGAGCTGAAAGCTAAATCCGAAATACCGAAGCAATGCCTAAAGCTAAAAGCGAAAACTGAAATGCAGAAACGCCGAAGCAGAAAAGTTGTTGGCGAAATGCGATATTCCACTTGGCCGTAAAGGTACACTGATCGTAAGGGTGCGTTCGATTGGGAAATCCGGATTTCGATTTCGGATTTCGGATTTCGGATTTCCCAATAAAACGCGAAATCCAAAAACGGATTTCGAAGAACCGAAATCCTTTTCCAAGACGGATTTCAATTAAGTGGCCTTAATTGAAATCCGTCTTGGAAAAGGATTTCGGCAAGTCGAAATCCATTTTTGGATTTCGCGTTTTATTGGGAATTCCGAAATCCGAAATCCGAAATCGAAATCCGGATTTCCCAATCGAAGGCACCCTAACCCAACACTTAAAACATCTCGAACCGACCGAAACAGTACCGAAAGATTAACAACAACAGATATGTGACAAAGCATTCTAATAGAGACCTGTTGGATCTACTGGAAAGCGAGCTTAATTTGAACATTTTCGTACTGTTCGAAGGCAAAGCAAACGAAATTTATTCCGGCTGTAGGTTGAGACTCAAAATAAACACGTGAGCTAAAAATAACTTTGTACCGTGGGAAAGTTACAAATGTAAACATACTTTGGTCGATTTGTGAAGCAAAAAGACGAAAATTATTATAGCCGACTTGATTACAAAGCAAGCAACTTCAATTAACAGGGGAAATAAATATAGTTGCAAAACTATTTCAGTCGTGTTTATAAACGCTAGTTCAAACCGATTTCGAACGAAAATATTGTGGATACAAGAAACGCCGTTTGATGGCAGGCTCCTGTTTTGACAATACAATGTACTAAGAACGTAAGTGGTTGACTGAAACGTCTGAAACCTTACAAATTAACAACCTCGTACCCAGGGTCCTCTCTCTTCCTCCCTCGAGAAAGTACCCTGGTTTCGGCTGGTCACGTGTCTCCCTTAAGCAAACAGCTCCCCACCAGGGTGGACTCGCTTTTCTTCAAAAAGCGAAGGGAAAAGCAAATGAAAATCTTTTCAAACTGGCACGAAGACAGAGGAATGGAAGTCATTAGCTAACTTTTTTTCAAAGACAGGGACGCTAAAAAAATCTACAGCCCACTATCTGCGGTTTTTCAGAAGAACAAATAATGCAGATTTCCCATCAACAAAATATTTTACGGTAGGCTCGATCTGTTTTGAATTTGCCGAAGGCGTTTGATAAGAAGCTGCTCGTATTGCCCAAACAAAATGTCACACACTCATTTGTTTGCTATATATTTTATTTATTGGCCTAATAATGCAAGCAAAATTCTGATAATAAAAGCCCACGCTGCACTTGTGTATTTTTATCTGCAAGCTTCAATGTAATGGTATAATCCTGCAGACCAGAGTACAACCTTCACAAAGCTCTTAATTATAAATGTTATTTAGTTTAGCACATTTTCCATTCTGTCATGTCACTGTTTTGTGGTGAAAAACGTTTTTTTCGGTCAATCGGCGGTGTGAGAGCAATTTCGCCTACTCGACAGGAATAAAACAAATTACCTTCAAATTCTTACAAGAACGGTGGTTTCAGTCGGTTGGCGCGGCGTATTTAACCTGATTTTACCATCGCGCCATTTGTCTGTCTTGTGTACGGTTGCCGAAAATTCTGCTGCTCCTTGGATATGCCAAAAATAAATTAGTCCTTCCTAATCCTTGACACTCCATTTCATTTCGAGCTCCGTAAAGCATAAAGTCGACGGCTCTCCTTGTTGTAAATTTGTTATGTTGTGACTCGTCCCGGCTTCCGTTGACTATAGCGATGGTTAGCGACAGTGTTTTGAAGTTCAGAGACTTGTAAACATGTTTTTCTGAGTCGAAAATAACATGGACCGCTTCGATGTCGAACGTTCGTATACAATGAAGAAATTCTTGTCTATAAAAGGAGTTCTTATCACCACAAATATTCCTGAAAAAGCTGACATCACCTCCGGTACTTTCCACCATTCTGACACTAGTGACAATCTTACACTTTGCTACCCCTCCCCTGTAGCACATTCTTGTCAGCACCCAGATTTTGGGTGCCACGTGACCAGCCGAAACCAGGGTACTTTCTCGAGGGAGGAAGAGAGAGGACCCTGGGAACGAGGTTGACAAATTAAACAAAGTAAAGCGAGTCGCGTGTCACGCAAATCACGCAGAGCGTCAAAACGGCACCCTTTAGAAAGTTGACCGTTTATGAGCACTGAAAAGTATTGGATATTCGCCGGTAGAAGTAAGATATTAAAAGGTTCAACTGCAACTTGCATTTATTTCTGAAGTAAAATTGTTAACTTTCCACTGATCTTTGCCTAAATTATGTATGCAATATTTTTCGACGGTGAGTTTAAGTATAAGTTTACTTGTTTTTGTCTGTGTTCTTTGAAGAACCGTGAAACAAAGAGTTTTCTTCGGTCTTTTTTACTCACGCTGCTGAATCATTACCAGGTTTTATAGTGGATAACCACAAGATCTTTTCGGTGGTGGTGGAGGGGCGGGGGGGGGGGGGGGGGGCTGAGGGGTTAGGGTGGGACTTACCGGAGGTGTAAAGTCCCATAGGTTGTCAGGATAAATTTCACCATATTGTGAAAAAAAACGTCATTGGCTCTGCGCGCATTGCGTGCGTATGTTTGAATGCGGTCTCCTACATTGGCCGCTGTTTTATGCATGGCTAGTTCTCCGGCGAATACCGTACGCATCCCTGTGTTTGGGGCATACTGTCATGTGCAGTTGATATTCCACTGGGACGAAAATTCCGACAGGCAAGTCTAGAATTAGTTTCGTATACATATGACACCTTTCTCTTCGAGAGAAGAAAACTGCGACGTAGTATGTTGTTGTGTACGTGACTCGATCGCTCTTTTCAAACGGCTACTAAGATTTCGGGGGACTTTTTGAAATGACACTATTTTGGCCAGGAAGCAAAAGTGCATCATTATCATTATGAATGATACGTATTTGTCAAAACATGTGCTGTTTCTATCAATATTATTACGCTTGTATAAATATGTTTAAAATTAAACGCAAACCACGGACGGGATCGGTATTTATGAGTTTTTAAGGCGGCTGTATATCTAAGAGATATCAATACACAGTTTGTTTGGTTTTACTTTGCAAGATTGCTGAGAAATCTTTCACAGTTTTGGAGGAAAAGATTTTCATTGAAGAATATTTTCACGTTTGCATGAACGTGCAGTGATCGGCTGCTTGACTTGATTATTTTGAGTGGTACTTTGTGTTCCTTACCTTACACAGCCATGTTAGCTCTCAATTTATACGCGTACGTCGTCTTTAATGATTAATAAAAGAAACCGTTTTTCGAGAACATTAGTATTTTCCCAAAGAAGCTGCAAATAACAAAGAAAGGCCACTGGTGCTGCAGAGTAAAGACATCTGACAAAATATGATAACCCACTGCACTTTTAAGTTTCACCAACAATTTTCCAAATTTGTTCGTAATTCTTCAGAAAGATAAATGAAGATACCAGCGAATGCATCATCTAGTAGAAAGATCATCTGAAAATAGTTACGGTAAACGATTTGTCATATTTCAAGTCGTCCTTCCATTACAGTTTTTCTCCTATTTACTATCCAAATTATGCAAATTTTGGCAACACTGGTTCGCGAATTTTTGTTTTTGTCAGCGCGAGCCTGAATTGCCCAGATTTTTTATTTCATATCATAATAGAAGTAGGGCCAAACTTTATCACAGTGTTTATTTCAATTCGATATTGGACATACCAAGACCTATCTTAAGCCTCTGAAGTTTACTAATTTTTGCCTTTTTCCGAAGTGCGCAAAATGCCTTTGTTTCAAAGAACCACCAAACCACATAAATAAAGCAAAGCTCCAGGCAATTCCCATTGATAGAAAGTAGAAGAGTATTGCTATCATTAAAAATTAAAATTGTTTTCTGGCGTTGCAAGTTGTTTACAAACAAGCGCATTCAATTTGTTTCATTTTAAACCTGATTTTTGCATAATTAATTAAGCAAAACCGTTTTTTTTCCGAATTTCTCGAAAACAATAGAATCCCAGAAGGTTTAAGTAATATTTTCGAAGATAGCTCCCCAAAAGTGTTCTTCTGGCAAGTTATCAGGATTTTCGATTTTTTGAGCTTGTCCAACGATTCTCGATATTTACAGTCAGAGCCTCTTAATAGACCTTCCAAGATAAAGCTATCTGAAGTGGATGTTTTGAATACCATCTTTCTTTGATAATGTGAATAAATTAAGTTATCGTCAAAACATCGAAAAACAGCCTCGGTTGACAAAGTATAGTAGAACCAGAAACTCATAAGGACTTGAAACGTGTAACTCGCTTATATAGGTTTTGAACGATGCTCGTAATTATTCATTTTCGCAAGTACCATATTTGGAACATGAAGAGAGAGAGAACTGACCAATCAATCTTCGTGAACGACCTGACGTAATTTTACACCAAGTTCGCGCACTTGTTCATAGATTAATGGCCGACAAACTGGGCAATATGAAGCCGAAAAACTTCCAAACGTAGGAACGACAAAGCGAAAAGAAATACCGGTTTCGAAGACCGAGCAGGAAATTTTTAAGGCAAAAAAAATTAGTAATTGAAACAACATGGAGCAAAGCGCTGGGGTAAGAACTAAATCAGACTATGAAACCAAACCAAAATAGTCTAGCGTTGTTTTTATGATTGCAGTCCGGCTTCTTTCACCGTCGCACTATCAACAAATGTTCATAAAAGGTAGATTTTATACGGAAAACTTTTGACACCGAAATATCAAGACATGATACAAAAATAAAACACAGTAAAATTGAAGAGAACCGTTTAATAATATTGAAGTGTCATACGTTTTCAGTGATTCGCTACCAAAATCAAGCTAAATAAGCTGAATAAGAAAGGACGAGTTTTTCTTCGGCTATATACTGCAAAATAACATCGTTTTACCTGCAGTCGATGTAGCTCTGAGTTCAAGCAGCTCCAAATGTTCAAATAAGAGAACGTAATGCAAAATAAGTTGAATGGTCGCTTTCCCAGTTGTTTGATTCCTTGTTAACATGTATTTTTTGCCACATCCCGTCCGCGCCCTCTGAACCTGGAACCACAACGTTTTGTGTTCGCTTCAACTCTCCATCTACAATGTTAAAATCATACAGCTTCAATCCGCTTTGGGCGATGAATACAACGATTTTTTTCAGGAAACATCAAACCTGTACCACATTTTAGAGCCAATAATTGTACGACTTTTGCGAAAAGAACTTATTCCCGGACGTTCACTTCGAAGCAGTTTCATTGATCCATTCAGGTTTGCAAAGAAACGTTGCAACACTTCGCAAGGTTTTGGCGCCTTAAACTCGTGCGTGGACTGGAGCGAGGGGTTTCCAAATATGGTACTTAGAAAAATGAATATTTACGAGCATCGAACGCGAGTTACACGTTTCAACTCCTTATGAGTTTCTGGTAGAACTCAATCTTAATACTATTGAATGCCTTTTTTTTTTCTGGGCATCTAGCAGCCGTTTGTCCCCTCCCCTCCCACATCCCCGCCCCACCCCCGCAATTTTTTTCTGGGTTACAGGCTTGCCTCGCTTCAATTATCCAAAGTCGATCAAAATCGATGGTGGGAAGGGGGAAAGACCAGAGTTTCTGCATGACCTTTTCCCCTTCCGGTCTCCTTTATTCTCGGTCCCCGTCCCTTCGGTGGTCGTCTCTGCCTCTTAGCAAACATAACATAACATAATACACGATATTGGGAATTTGATCCCATTTCCCCCTCTTCTCGCCATCTTGGAAATCCCCTGTCCACTCTTTCTTTCTATTATACAGTCGAAGCTCTCGTAAGCGACCACCTTGGGAGTTCAGAAAAGTGATCGCAACTAGAACTGGTCGCTTACGAGGATGAGGTCTCGTAAGCGACCACCTGACGAAACAGTAGAGATTGGTCACTTACAAGAGCTTTTAGCGTAAAGTGTGGCATATGTTAATGGTTACTAATAGTTTTTTTAGTAATAATATTGAATAGTTCTTTATTGCCTATCACAGAAGAGGTCCGCGAAGGTACAAGTAAAAGAACCATTAGCCCTTGCCGTATGTATTACTCTAAATTTGAACAAGATCTGAGTGCTTTTAACCGAGTGTTAACATAGTGGTCGCTTACGAGAACTCAAAAACAAAGGAAAATCCCGTTGGTAATTCACAAAAGTGGTCGCGGTCGCTTACGGGAGCGGTCGTTTACGAGAGCTTTTCATTACAGACTTTGAGCCACAAGTCAAACGAGGATGAGAGTTGATAAGAGTTTGAAACTCTCACTCTCGTTTGGCATGGAACTCTTATCCACTCTCATCGACTCTCATGCACTCTCATCGACTTTGAACGTGTTCAAATTTTTCATGAGAGTCGATGAGAGTTTTCTCTCGTTTGGCACCCATTTTCGAGTTGCATGAGAGTTTTTCTCTTCTCGATGCTTAATCCATTTTCTAGTTTTACCACGCTTGGCATGAACAGTCTCTTCCTCCTCGTTAAACGTTAACATTAACAACACACTTGCGGCAGCTTTTCTCTTGCGTACCAAACTCATTGTTTCAATTTCTTAATTATCAGCTAGCCGTCGCCATGTTTGTTTACACCCAAGCTGCATTGCGTGGCTCGTCACGCAATGAAATTACGCGTCACTCTTGCCACACTCTCGTGCGACTCTTGTGCTCGTTTGGCACGAGTTGATGAGAGTCGATGAGAGTTGACGACAACTCTCATAAGAGTCAACTCTTATCGACTCTCATCCTCGTTTGGCCGGGGCTTTACAATGCTGGTCGTAACTAGAGCTGGTCCCTTAAGAGAGTGGTCGTAAGGAGAGCTTTGACTGCATTTGTTATCAGTAGTTGACAAAATTGAATTTGAGAAGGAAATTTAGCACGCACATTATTTCAGCAGATTTGGTAGTATGAAATATCCTTCGCTTTCAAATTCCAGTCACGTGACTTGTAAATGAGTAAAATAGGGGATGAAAAGTGAAATAGAATTAAATCTTTTTGGGAGTCATTCTTTTACGCCATAAGAGCCCAGCCATGTCGGCACAAATTTACCTGTAATGTCAGTTATTGTTATCAGAAGTTGTTAAACTATTTATGCCAAGTGGCCTATTACCGTTAATTGCAGGTTTCCTATATTAAAAGGACGCGATCGAAAAGCTAATTCATGATAAGTAGTTGTGATGTCTTTACCAATTTTTCATTTTGTATTTTGACCTGTAAATCTGTTAGCTTAACAACACTGAACTGCGATGATCAACAGTATTTTCTTTTTCATCCTCAGGAGGAGGTGAGAATTATGAGCAGAAACGCCTTAGGGTTGTCTTACCTTGTGGACGAGAGTCCGCCATGGTACCTCAGTATTGTTCTAGGATTCCAGGTAACTCTAGCGCTACGTTAAGGCAATTTGTTTGTGCGGCTAAAAGCTCTGTTGCACAAATATATATTACGCCGTTCACAGACCTCCTGTTTCTCATAAGATCGTTTCGGACATCTCGATTCCCGAAATATGAAGGTCCAAAAATTTTCATTCAAGGTTAAAGCATCGCCGATCGCTGGAGTCCGACCACGATGGATTTCAAAAACTGGAATCTGACTGTTTTCCATTATTATACGGTCAAACTGTATTACACGTACACCCTTTATTACAAGATTTACACTTAATACAGGCTCTCGCAGTATAAGAGAAATTTAGTGTCATGTGCCACTCTACGAACTGTCGCTTCTATCGTTCGGTTTCATTATTAGAGACAAATTGATCTGTAAATAGACGTGCCTGCTCAACAGAGGTACTTCTCACAGCAAACGTGGAGACAAAATTATGTCAATTATGGCTACTGTCCGCCTAATTGGCTGCATATGCAAAAACGTGAAGGTGGGACTCCACATGTGATATCCTGCGTTGATAAAGAACAATTGCTCAATCGCTGACCATAAACTCTATGAACGCGCGCTCGCTTACGAAAGTAAGCCATCACACGAAAATTCGTTAAGCATCACTGAAAAGCTTCAACTGCCTTTTGTAGCATTATGTGACCAGGTTAAGCTCAATGCAACCTGCGTTTGTTTCTTTCTCTAGCATTACCTGACCATGTTTGGTTCAACGCTGGCGATTCCTCTGGTGCTGGCCAAGCCAATGTGTTACGATCAGAATCCGCTGGCCACCAGTGAGATAATCGGCACCATATTTTTTGTTTCTGGTATATGCACTTTACTGCAAACCATCTTTGGAAACAGGTAAAGCAAGTTCCTAGAACCATTTATAATGACCGTCGCACACTAGTGTAATTTAAATTCAGAATCTGGCCGTGATCAGTTGGAATAGATACTGAAAGGCAACTTTGGCTTGACTCCTGATTCTTATTTTTCAGGCTTCCCATCGTGCAAGGCGGTACCTTCTCATTCCTTACTCCTACCACTGCTATCCTCAGTCTCCCTCAGTGGAAATGCCCCGCCCCTCCCCCCGCGCCAACAGTTGCAGGTAAATATTAAAAAGATGGCAATAAATTAGTAATAAAAACAAAGACGATGACAAAGAGTATTTCAACGATGATGATGATGATGATGATGGCGGTGGTGGTGGTGGTGATTTTGATCTTGACGATAATGATAATGAACATGATGATGATGATGATTTTTTGAAACCATTGTGCACTTACAATTTATATTATTTTCTAACTCATTTCAAGGGGCGAACTTTTTCGTAAACATGACAACAACTCAGCCACTCACCACTGACTACTCCGACGTCTGGAAACCAAGAATGAGAGAGGTGAGCGGCACAGTACATTCATGATCCGAAACCTAAATAATTCGAAATTCATGTACATCGGTAGAGTAAAACGTTTTCTGAATGCACATTAAGCGAGATGTTAAGATGTTGGAGGTTTAAGACCCGCTCTTGTTTGACTTGAGAATCTTGTCTTTCATCTCTCGTGGAGTCTTGCACCCTAGCAGACATTTTCATGAGAATCGAATTTAGTGACGCCTCTTACACTAGTTTTAAGAGTAACTCTCGCGCACTTTTACTTCGATGTGCTCTGTCAACAACGTATTTCGATGCGAAGGGAATCTATG
This sequence comes from Siderastrea siderea, assembly GCA_964030785.1. NCBI lineage: Eukaryota > Metazoa > Cnidaria > Anthozoa > Scleractinia > Rhizangiidae > Siderastrea > Siderastrea siderea. Next base: position 367,270 of record OZ034971.1, on the reverse strand, counting down.
TTAATGTTAGAACATTTTCTCATACGAACTGAAATTTTAACGCTGCTCAATTACGTATTGAATCGGTGAAAAATGAGAGCCATTTGTATGGGAGTGCTCTAACCTTTGACAAATTGTCTGGCTTAACAGTTTATGATGCTAAGTTAAATTTTGGCTCTAGGCATGTATTTTCACTATATCGTGGCTCCCATGAGCGGACACCATCGGAAAGTAGAAAAGTGTCCCCAACTGAAATTGGCCGCTTTAGGGAACGTTCACGGTTAACACTTAGTTAGATTTATATCAGTGCTGGCAAAGCGCATTTTGTCAAGGCGGCCGCAAGTAGAGCTGTCCGCTTACGAGTGTCTCCTCGGAGAGCTTTAAAAGTTCGTTATACATTGTTCAAAGTCAGAAATTTCGGGTTTTTTTTTGTTTGTTTGTGATTTTGTCACTTAACTACTCTAGTTGTTGCTGAGTTTAATTCCACGACCGCCCGGGGCCCCGCCCGCCGCCCGCCCATCGATAGTTTTGTTCCGTTTCTCTTTGCAGATCCAAGGGGCCATTATGGTAGCAGCTTTGTTTCAAATTCTGATCGGCTTCACTGGTTTGGTTGGGTTCCTGCTTCGTTTCGTTGGACCACTTACTATTGCTCCTACCATAACTTTGGTTGGTCTTGCCCTGTTTCAAGCTGCTGCTAACTTCTCAGGTATCCATTGGGGCATTTCCGCAATGTAAGTTAGCGAAAATCCTTGCACAATATTTGTTTTATTTCAAATTCATCTGTACCCACCCACCTGTCAGTCTTTTGTCTTCAGTGTTGTTATCAAGTTTACCTTCCGGTGTTATCGCATTCGATTAAAAAGTATATATACATATATATATTCTTGCCTTTCCTGTAGGACCATCGTAGTTATCACAATTTTCTCCCAATACATGAAGAACACCAAGATACCTTTCCCAGCTTACTCAAAGGAGAAAGGAATGCACGTGACGAAATTTCCCTTCTTCAGAATGTTCCCGGTAGGTTTAACATGTTTAAGGTCTTTCACTTGAACCTTTGCTAATACTGAGGAGTCCCTCATCCGGTAATAAACATGAAAGGAGTTAAATTTCCATAATGCTTGTTAAGGACTTCTCTGATCGAAAAGACGTCGTCTTGACAAAAATAATGCCGTATAGCATCTACACCCGGTACCCGGCCAAGGGGCAACATCTTTTATTTTTGATGGGGAGGCTGGGCAATTTTTTCCTGCTCGAATCGACTGAATGCCCTCATGATGTGAATTTTCGCTTGCTGGTCTGTTAGGTATTCTTTGCTTTCATTCGCTGTCCACGATTTTTTTCTCTGAAAGGCTTGCAGGAATTGTTTGTGTTATCTGCGCTACCCTCCCGGCCTCAAAATAAAACGGCCCTTCTTGAGTTATTATAATGCTATCGTTTTACTATTCCGGCAGATTCTGCTCGGAATCGTATTCTCCTGGATTGTCTGCGCCATTGTGACTGCGGCTGGTGGATTCACCGATGACACTAGCAAACCCCAATACAATGCTAGAACAGATGCCAGAATATTTGTGTTGAACGACGCAAAGTGGTTTAGATTTCCTTACCCAGGTACGAGAATTTGATAACGACAGCCTGAACAGTTTGTTGTTAGAGTATGGTATAAATACAATGGTGTGTGTACTATGATCGTCCGGGTGATAGTAGAACTGAATAAGCAAGGACTGTTGATGATGATGTTAGCTGACATTTCTACCACCCAAACAGAAGTTAACTTCAGACCCAAGGAGACGCTCTAATTAAAGTTAGTTGATGGTATATGTCAGTACTTATTGACTTAATTGTTCAACTAGAGCCCTTTTCAATCTGAATACCGTTTAAATCAGAACTTGAAGCGAATACACTGGTTTTTTTTTTTTTTTGAAACACTAAAAGGAGTTTACAAAACAACAGTGCAGGAAGATTAATTAGCAGATCTGTAAGTTTTTTAAGTAGGTTGGCAATTTTATGGCTTTACAATAATAATCATGGCTGTCAATTTTCTTCAAAAATGGCGTAACTCCTCCCTTTTTAAAACGTCATGGGGTTTTCTAGTTTGTGTAAAAACTGTTATGGAATTAAAACTAAGCACCAAGAGAAAGGTATCCAGTGATTTTCTCAAAGAGAGAAAACACCATAACAGATTTTGAGTGATTTTTCAGAGACACAATAGAACTTGAGAAAACTAGCCCAGTATTTTATAAGGTGAAATTCATTTCCATCCTTGCCATCCATCAGAGAACTACTAGTAAGAATAAATTCGAACAAAGTGAACTATTATTTTGGGTTTTCTTATATTCTAATACCGGTATGTCTTCAAGCATTTTTAAATCAATAACAACAAGTAACTGATACCAAGCAACAAAAACCCTTCACTTCTCTTAGATCGCAGTGTGCTAGTGTGATGCATATTTCGCTTATTGTTTTTCTGCTTGAACGTAGGTCAATGGGGCACGCCCACGGTGAGTGCCGCTGGAGTGTTTGGAATGTTGGCGGGTGTATTAGCCTCCATGATAGAGTCAGTTGGCGACTACTACGCATGCGCGCGACTCGCGGGCGCTCCTTCTCCCCCAAGGCACGCTGTAAACAGAGGGATTGGTATGGAGGGGATCGGGTGCCTGCTTGCAGGAGCCTGGGGCAGCGGAAATGGAACTACTTCTTACAGTGAGAACATAGGAGCGATTGGTATCACTAAGGTATGTGCGTCACGCAACACGCAAATGGCTCGTGGGCAACGTAGGTAAAGGTAAAGTCTCAATGCGGTCGCTTTAGTTTGGTCTCTGTAGCCAAAGCAACTAGTAGTATTACTACCTCCCCCCCCGGGTGGGATGGTAGTCCATCGCCGGTGTACCCCCAGTAGTTTGTCGCTGGTACCTTTCCATACACCTGGGCGGAGGGAGAAAATGAGGTCAAGTTAAGTTTCTTGTTTAAGAAAATCACACATATCACCACATAATATAAATGCACTGAAATCAAAGCCAAGTTTATTGAAAGGGCCATCCAAAACATCGTTCTAGGTTACATTTTTCTCCACGTTGTAGTATCGTAATTTCAAAGTTTTAATTTTACTTAGAGACCGTTTAAAAGAAGCGATCCTAGATGCGACTTGATTCTCTCTGGGTGGGTGAAATGACCATTGTTTGCACATAGAGTACGACAGAGTATAACAGGCTACCAAGGAAACTACAGCGACAAAGACTGATTTCTTACAAATTCCAATTCCGGACACCAAAATTCAATCTCGATTTCGATCTGGAATCCGATCTGGATTGCCAGTAAAAAGAATGTTATTATTTTTCTCCTTGCAGGTCGGCAGTCGTCGTGTGGTGCAGTATGGTGCAGTGATTATGATCCTCCTAGGCATTCTGGGAAAGTTTGGCGCGCTCTTCACAACAATCCCAAATCCCATTGTGGGGGGAGTGTTCATGGTGATGTTCGGTATGATCACGGCAGTCGGGATATCAAACTTGCAGTTCGTGGACTTAAACTCGTCGAGAAATCTCTTCATTCTTGGTTTCTCGTTGGTATTCGGTATGGCGCTTCCCTACTGGTTGACTAAGCCGGAGAACGCTGGTATAATCAAAACAGGTAATCAACCAGCTTTATTACAACTCGCCTATTCCAGGCGTTCTGAATGTGGCGCGTGAACGAAAAATATTGAGGACATTGACAGCGCAGAAAAAACGAGATGAGACCCAGTCTCTTCTCTTTTTAATTTCTTCGCTCTCAATATTTTTCGTTCGCGCGCCACTATCTGAACGCCTGGGACAGGCTATACGGCAGCAAGAAAGGAAAAAGATAAGAAAATCCATCCCTAGCCTGTTCCAGGCGTTCAGATAGTGGAGCGCGAGCGAAAAATAAAGCGAGCGAAAGAGCGGGAGAAAAACGACGGGAGACTGGGGAAGAGGACGAGGGAACGCCTGTGAAATTAATTTAAAAAAGCCCATGCCGCCCACTTTAGACCCCCGACAGCGGCAGAGAAACATGAAGTCCTCTTCCCTCGTCTCCCCTCGTTTTTTCCCGCTCTTTCGCTCGCTTTATTTTTCGCTCGCGCTCCACTATCTGAACGCCTTGAACAGGCTAGTCCATCCCCCGTACATGCCCCATTGAGTAATTAATCCATCTTACGTCATATTTGGATCAACCATAGCTAGCAGCGGTATCGCAGAGGTCAGGGTTCGAATCCCGGCAAGCCTGGATTTTTCAGGCTTTCTTTTCACAACTGCATAAGTTGCGTTAATAACTGCGAGGATCTTCTTTACATTTAATAATTATTTAGTTACTTAAATGTAAACATTTGTTGAACAACAAATTTTGCGACTACTGCTCGACGAGTGTTGGAAAACACTTGTACCGCGCAGTGTTATGTTGTTGGCATAGGGTATTGGCGTTTAACAGCGGTCATCATGCTGAACGGCGAAACAAAACATGAAGCAATTCCGTCATCGTCGTTTCTGTACTGTCGTTAATAATAATAATAATAATAATAATAATAATAATAATAATAATAATAATAACAATAACGCTATTCTCCTGTAATTCCACCCAAAAACTTTGCTTACATATGCCGTTTTTTTTACCGCAGTGTAAGAATTGTCTTTTTGGTTATACAGGTGAACCCGAGATTGACCAAATCCTCACGGTGCTTCTTTCAACCAACATGTTGATAGGTGGGGTCACCGGCTTTATCCTTGACAACACGATGCCAGGGACACGTGAGGAGCGAGGCATGACGGTATGGAACCAGAGCACAGAAGAAGGCGAGGAAGGGCTTCAAGTTTACGATCTGCCGTTTGGTTTGAGAAAGTTAAGCACCTATAAATGTGCTAAGTATATTCCCTTTTTGCCATATTATCCTGATGAGGAGAAAGATGCCGCCGCAGTAGAATTGAAAAATGTGTCGACAACAGTAGTTAATGCTGAATAAACCATTTCGAAATTTTTCAAAATTTTGGTGTTCCGAATGGACAAAGAAACCAAACGCAATAGTTTTGTTCATTTTCGGGTGCTCTTTCCAGAGTGTTGATGTTTTTTTGTGTGTGTGTCCGGGCTGGTTTTCAAAATTTACTGCTTAGAGATAACACATCTCACCTCATTGAACTTAACACGTGATTTAGTGACTTTTAGGTTTGAAAAAACATTCATGCACACTGCAAAGGTACATCAAAATTAGTTCTGGAATGTCTGTCCTGATCAATCTCGGTACTGTTTGGAGTGTCTTTTCCAAAAGCCAATGTATGAAAAAAACACCCGACTAAAATGGGTAGCTAGAATACAGTAAACAGGTTGCTAGGCATGCTGCCCCTAGTGGTTAGGCTTTTAGTCGGTTATATTTATACGATTTTGAGGATAGATATCCTCCACTGGAACGAAAACTCGTTGTAATGAAACCTACTGAGCATTAATGGTGTTGCTTATTGTGTTGGATATTGACTGTTTGGTTCACTTGTGACCATTCAAATAAAAGCTATCGCACAGTACTTCCTGCCCGGATTAAGAGTGACCATTCAAATGAAAGATGCTGACCAGTACGTACTTGTAGTGTCATTTTATTTCTCGGGATAACAGAGATCAGTGACCTTGGCTAGAACGGTCTGCGGCTTTTTGCTACACCAGCGTAACACGGAAAGCCGTAAAAATCTAGAACAAAAATTCATTTTCCAAATCGGCAAACTTAATCCCCACGGTGTCAACGAACGCTTTTCATTCAGCTAATTTATTCTTGTTTTTCACGTAGCCATGTTCCTACCAATAGTGTAGACTGATTCATCGCTCTCCATATAAACCAAGCGCAACCCACAATTAATTCCTTGATTTAGGGGCCGATTACATGAGGCGGACTGGCCCGGTTAGCCGGGCTGGCTCGGTTTGCCAGGATATCGGAACCTCTGTGAAACACACTAAAAATCAACTTCGCGATTACATGAAAAAATCTCAGCCCGGCTAGCTGGGATCCCGGCATTGCGATGCCGGGCTCCCGGCTAGCCGGGCTGAGATTTTTTACCATGAGATCGCGATTGCCGGGCCAACACTTTCTCGTCGCTAAATTTCGCTTCAGAGCAAAATGGCTCACCAGAAGATCGATATTTCTCTTTCTATATAACACATTAAGGTTTACCAGACCATAAAGCTACGTAAAATTGAAAATAATACACTAAAATAATGGATTAGCGAAAGTAAAAACACTCGATTCATTCTCTTTGATGTAGCCAACTTTTCACACGACAGCTTCTAAATTTAGCCGCAGGTGGGCTGGCTCGCCTCATGTAATACCGGGCTGAACAGTCATCTCGGTAGACCAAGCCAGCCCTGCTAACCGAGCCAGCCCAGCTCATGTAATCGGGCCCTTACTTTAATGTTACTCTGTCTTGAATTTTGCTCTGACAATTTCATTTATTCGTTCAGGGAGATATGTTTTGTAAAAAGAGATAGCAACAGTCAAAGCAAGTTTATTCGTTTCTTTTGCTATGTATTGGAACTTAACTTGTTTTCTACGATTAATGCATATAAACTTTTGAACAATGCAAATAAACCTTTTTGGGAACCAAATTTAGTCATATTTTGTAGTCGTGTTTTGCCCAAAATTTTCTGGATATCACTTCCATGTAAACAATTGAAGACTTGTCGCTGCATTGAGGCAGTTCCCTAACTTACTCGTAAAGACCTTTTCTATCTGCCTTCTGTATTTATTTATCCCACTTCTATTTCTTATTTTTTTGTTTAGCCCACCCGTTTCCCCCTAACAAATGTTCGGCCAGTAGACTGGCTTAAATTGAGATCTTTGCTATTTAGCGTACTCTGTATTTATTGAGCCCGCACATTTTTTTTCTGAATTTTTCAGCCCACTTTCCTCGTATTAAATCTACGGCTCGCTTCACACGCTGCATCTTTCACGTGCTATGTACCTTAACTATATATCAAACACTGACAGAATCCAGCCCAGTCCCTTGGTGATCTCTTACTCTCGCCGGCCGGAGCGCGAGGTGCGCATAACAGCCTGGGAACGGATTTGGTGTCAAGTCGAGTGAGCCGGAAAGGGAAGGCCTTCGTACTAGGCTTAACAGATTCCACTTTGAAAAACGCTGGACCGACTGATAATCCAAACAGCGTACCCATCTCTGCTGAAACAAGTAGCAGCAGGCTCAGAACATGCGACAAGTTCTGACACGCTAAACTGAAATTTTATTCAAAAACGCTATCGTACCACAACCCTATCCTTGAAATACGTGGCGTCAATCGCTTGTATTGCAAAAAGGTTAACTTAATAGATTGCCAAGTTCAGCATTTGATCAGGTAAACTGCTCAAAGACTGTGCATGTTCCAGGTCCCCTGGATATTCCTATGACTCTCTTGAAGAATCTAAGCCACCAGGTACAAAAAAATACGAACCCATTTCCGGCAACCAATGAATTCTTCAGTGTTCGGGGGCATATTCACACAATAAGCTCGTTTGTAACCATTATCACAGTATTTCTCATTTTTGAGAAAATATCCATTCTTGTTTAGGCGATGAGTTGCATTCTTCCATAGATAATACATTTCCGCCACCTTGAAGTTCCACACATGTTCCTTCCCTGTTACGAAGTTTGCCCTAAAAAATGACACAAGTCAGCAAATTGATAATTGCTCCGACATTTACAGCGCTACGCGTTAACGTGTAACCACTCTTAATTAATTATTGATTAATTAATAAAAATTAATCAATTAGCTATTTTCGTGCCAGCGATCATCTAATCACGATTCGAGGATTACTTACTTACTTAGGCCTCTTTACGCCATGTGGCGCATAATTGCTCCAAGAATATCAACTCCAGTTCACCTGTTGGTTTTCCGGAAGCAATCCCTGATCTCTGATTGGATAAAATCTCTCGCACGAAAGGACGAGGTAGGTAAAAAGCGGTCACCGTTTTGGGCGCCATTCTGTGAGATTCCCTTCCATACAGCACGTTTCCTTTAAACGTTGTCTAGTTTATGAAATTAGTATTATATTAAAACTAAGCAATTTAGTATTACTCACATTAGTATTCCGTTTTCTATTTTTTGTCACCACTGTGTCTAGCTTGATGCCTAACATATTAATACTGCTATAAGAAATTGTTTTTCCGTTTTCCTTAATTGTTTTCACTTTTTCTCGCCAACAATAGCAATTTTTCGCATTTCGGTCTGGAAGAGTCTTTTGCTCTCCGACAAATTGCTAATAAAAACCGGTGATCTGCTATCAACTTGTAAAGGTAAGGTACAGTCGCACACGAGCCAAGGAAAGAGTATTGAGAGTTTTGCTACTCCCCCTGGATGGGATGCTAGTCCATCGCAGGGTTACCCCCAGAAGTATGTCACTGGGAACCATTTATATTTATACACCTGGGTGGAGAGAGACAATGTGGGGTAAAGTTTCTTGTGTAAGGAAACAACACGATGGCAGGGACTGGGCTTCGAATCTCTGCAGTCCAACGCGCTAACCACTACACCACCGCGCCCCCACAAGACTCTGGCTGGTGGACCGGCCAAGATCCCACCCTAACATCTGCACCCTGTCAACTGAGCTTAGGACCAGGCAAAGCTACTATAGTTTTTAAGTTTTAATCTGTATATCTTGATAAGAAATCTGAAATTTCTCACCTTGGACACTGTCCATTGTTTTTTACCCTGCTCACAAGAAACAAGTAACAAACTGCGAGCCACTGCTTCTACACAAACTGTATCACCTTGTTCCACTTTTAACTGGTGATCTTTCGTTACGAAAAATTGCTGCAAAGAGAGGTAAAGCAAAAGTTATGGCATGAGTGAAGGGCTCGTATCGCAAGTTAATCATTTTTTGGGAAGTTTACCCAAGCGGCTTTATCTTGGACCAGGCGCCTTTGTCAAGACGTAGCTGCTCCTAACGAAACATAGGATATGGGTAGAATATGCAAGTGGATTCTTAAAGGTACGAAGGTAAGTTTTCTTTTTTCATGTTTTCTGTGTGAATGAGGAGGGTCCACAATAGGGTTCTCAGATCCCGCCATCCCGCCTATTTTTTCCTGTTAATCCCGCCGTCCCGCCCTTCTTTTCGTCGAAATCCCGATCCCGCCTAAATTTTCAAATAGTTTTCTACTTTAATGATGAAAACCTCACATACCTTAATACAATGGCTAGACGACAGTACAAGTAAACACGTTTTTGTGGTCGATCGTCTCTATATCAACAAAAAATATCGCCACTAGACGTAACAAGTGTTTCGTTTGTGTATTCTGTTTTAGACCTGTTTTACCTTTGGCTCGTCCAGGCATAAGTGAAAAGTAAAGAATTGACAAAGATTTTTGCTACGATATTCTGCCTATTCTCGGTACTGCTTTTTTTGGAAGACAACATACTGAGTATGTAAATGAAAGGGTGGTTGTTCAAGTCGTGGGGTGGTAAGCGCGCCTTGGTTTTGATCCGAAGGTCGGCGTTTCCTTAAGGTGATTCCATCGAAATAGAAGGAATATTTAAAATTTTCTAAGACTTGCTCCAAATGGTAGTTATGTTTAGATCATTTCAAAAATGCAATAAAAAAAATAGGGGTCACCGAGCTTGTTTTGGGACAACACGGAGAGCCATTTATAGAAACTATACGACCCGCAAGGTTTTCCTGAGAAACTGGAGTAATGAGAAATGACAACTAAAATTGCTCTAAAAGTCATTCCTTGTATTGAAATATTGGAGCAGTACTATTTTAGTTGAACAGGAATTAAGGATATGAAAAAAAATTAAAGAATTGGCCGCGTGCGTACATACCCTGCTGTACCTAAAGACGTGCTCTTTTTGACATTTAAATGAAAATATCTCAAAGCAGAATTTTTAATTTTTCTTGAAATCGCGATATATTGTACTCGACCGTGTGACATTTGAATTTATGCATTAAAAAATGGGGTACCGCGCTCATTTAGGAGAAAACGACCAGTTATTTCCCTGAACTGCTTAGCTCTCATTGAAAACCTATCAAGTTCCTAAGGTGCGCGGGCTAATCACGCAAAAAAATGATGCGCAGAAAGTATGCGCAATGCAATTAAAGGGAACCACCTTAAGGCTGGTTTTCACTAGCGACGGAGTCGGAGTCGGAGTCGGAGTCATAATCAGAAGCGCGGAGCGTTTTGATCTAGTGAAAACAACGTTCCGATTTCGCTTACGAATCCGTCGCTTAGGATCTAGTGAAAACTAGGATGTCGGAGTCGGAAGCAGAGGCGAAAGAACTAAACCAATCACAAAGCGTGGAAACGAGCCCTGTGATTGGTTTATCCTTCCGCTTCTGCTTGCGACTCCGGCAATCTGCTTTTCACTAGATCGTTAGCGAAGGAATCGTAAGCGCATTCGGAAGAAAATGGAAACGTTCTGATTCTTCCGACTCTGATTCCGTCGAGCTTGACTCCGCTTACGACTCCGATTTTTGACTTTTCACTAGGTCATAAGCGCTCTTACAACTCCGATTACGACTCCGACTACGACTCTGTCGCTAGTGAAAACCAGCCTCTAGACAGAAACGTTTTTTCCACATTGTTTCTCTACATCCAGCTGTATATAAATGGGTTGTGTCCTTAGACAAGGCTAGGGGCACAAACGTCATGAAAGATCGGTCCCGTTTTGAGGACTGCAAAAATGAAATGTAACAAAAGATTTATAAAAGTGGACTCACCTAACTTACAGTTTATTTCAGAACTTTCAGCGTCTTTAAATTACTCGCTTTCAGTAATTTTCTTCTCGGAAATGTTTTTTTTTCGAAGAAAGGCATTCCTGCTCGCACTCATTTCATAATGTATAGCCATACTGGCTAGACTAACCATAGCTGATCATGGCTGCTCCAACAAACGCTCAATGGAAAGGGTCGGAAAGGTTAAGAACGCAGACAAGGCCAAGAAATGAAACACGACATGTGACTTGATACCTCTTTCCGAAATCAACACAAAACATCAGAAAAGGACTTATAATAGCTTGACATGCAGGCTACTCTTCCTTGATCAATTCATTACTTGAAAGCCGACACACTTCATTCACAAACGATCCCGCCTGCGCTGGTCAAATCATACGGTCTCGTAAAAAATTAAAATACCGTATCCCGCTACTTTCCGCTTGTGATTCTCTCATCCCGACCCCTTAAAAACACAAAATCTTGCTCCTGCTCTCAATTGAAATTCTCGCTTTCCGCTCCTGTTTTCAGCTCCCATCCCGAATATCGCCACAAAAATTAGCCAAATCCCGCATCCCGCCAAACCTATTGTGGACCCTCAATGAGGAAGGTGCAAGAAAAGTAGCCGTCTTGGAAAAGTACCAATTTGTTTCTAGACAACAGAGAACGTTTTCGTTCAGGGTTTTTTGTGCATTTGTTGGCCTTGTAACAATACACAAATCGAACAAAGAAAATCCCTTAAATCGGCTATTTAGATAATACGATAAACAAAATAAACCTCTAATCTCGTGTGTCAGCAAGAACTATCAGATATTACAGTTCAAAATGCCTCAGTCTCTAAAACAGACGATATAAGCGAACGCGCCTTGGAGCGGTAGATAACGCGTGACGCGGCATTGAGACAGTTGGTGCAATACCTGATTTCCTCCCATACCATGACAGGGCGACACTCCAAGTTCATCTCCAAGGGACCTGGCCATGGTATCCAGACACAGACGAGACTTGGGATTACGAACCTGTACAGAACGAAAAGCATATAATGATATTCAGAGATACGGGTGACAGAGAGACCGCTACAACAACGACGTAACTAAACTTATTACTCACTGTCAGTAAATTCTAAACAAACCAGATTTCAAAGATCCTGGTTCGTTGGTCATATAGAGTCTTCAGCACTCTTGTGGGTGATTTGAACCTCAGCATATATGGAGAGTCTCGACGTTTTACCAACATTATTTTAAGACACAAAAACACACACGAAGAAAACAGGTCTGGAGTTTCCATGGAAGGGACAAGAGCGGGACATTAAGTCCCATACGAGGCGCACACACAAATTTAAGTAACAAATACTGATGAAAGGTATTCAAAATGAAATCTCGTTCAAGACAGTTATTTTTAAATACTATTTCTTCCCCTTAAAACGTGGTCATAGTTGTGATGACCCTCTTCCGTTCAGAGTTATTTTTAATGTAACTCTTTTCATCTTTTCACTCGTCCAGCTTGTTTTTGTAAGTAGCATTTCTAACCTGCTGTGATTTTGTAGTCAATATTTTAAACTCTAAGCGTCTCGAATAGGCCAAATTTTTCCTTACCTCACCAAATGCCAGGTAGCTATCAGCTGGAATCTGTTGCTCGGGATAGATATTATCCAGATACCACTTGAAACTCTTACAGTTAAGCCGCTTCCGGAGTTCTAATCGTGACGTCAAATCCCCGTGATCTACAGTCCTTAGGTCTGGTCTCTTCAAAAACACAAACCTCTTATAGTCGTCCATCCACACGTGCACGACACGTGCAAGGTTGACAGTTACCTCGTGATAACCGCCTGGAAACTTGTATGGGAAACGAGAGCGAAACACGTGACCGACACGGGAGCACGGTACTATTTCCAATTTTCCACCGCATTGCCATATCTGAAAGATACCCAGGTAGGAGTGTTATAAGCCATAGAATGTGTGTTAAAAAGCATTATAACACCGACAAGCATAGGCATTTTACGCGTGTTCAACAGTTTCCACTTTTGAGACCGTTCTCGAACGTCCTCGTTTTTTAACAACAGCGATGGTCACATTTTCATTTCGTCCTTGTTTTTGTCAGCGTTTTCGATCGTTGCAAAAAGTGGTCGATAGGCCTTCTCATAAGGCGACTGAAAACGCATCAAAAATTACCCGTTTGAAAGGAAAACACAGTGAACGGGTCCTTAATCTCTGAAAAACGTACTCCATTCTAAATCGTTCGATTTACTTACTCGAAAAGACATCTCGAGGTTTTCTCCTCCCCAAACATCCATCCCTTCATCATAAGAACCTGAATCGTAGAAGTATTTGCGATCAATAGAAAACAGACCTCCTGCCATTGTCGGGGTCCTGGGATTAAAATGACAAACAGACAAAAAGTTAGCAGCTTGTTACTATCTTTAGTTTAGAAGAATCCAGCTACCTTTGGTCTGGATGGTCTCATTTCACCTAAATACAACAAGCAATTCAGTGATATGCCTTTCGGAATTTTTTGAGTACTTTCAAATTTTTCTTGCTTCTTTTTGGAGGTCGTTAACATGGGGAAAGGACAAAGAAAACTTCACAAACTTTTAACTTTTAGAAATCGTGTAACATAGTAGTACTCATAGTGCCTTGTATAACCCTACTACTGAGGGCTGAACGTGCACGTGTCGTATACTGACCACCTTGGAAACGAATGGAGGACTGTCTCCTAGCTTTGCAGAGACAGTCAATTTAAAGAAACTATGTCATCTTTTCTTAGTGTAATACTTCAAAGAGCTAAAAAGAGATATTGAAATCAAAGGGAACCGAAAAATGGGCCAAGATGGATTGCAGATTGCAGCTTGGAAAAAAAAACTGCCAATTTTTCAAGCTCTGGCGCAAATATTTCAACTTCTTCCTTCATGTGTTGGAAAAAGCTCTCTTAAACTTACATATTACACATTGTTTTTCCTTTGAGAAAATCACTTGATAACTTCCTCTTGATATCCTAGGCGCATTTTGTGTTCGAGAAAACGTAAAAATTCTCTCGATGTAGCCTTTTTGAAAAAAATGAAATAAAGGTAAGTGTTGCTAACCTGACGGGTTCACTCAAGTCTTTTCGCTGGTTTCGAACATTCTGCGGTAACCCATGCCAGTTAAACTGCATATCCCAGGTAAACCCACCAATTACTTCTGCTGGTGTTCCAGAATAAGAGAAATCTGTCGAACTTATAATGTCAATAACAGGCACAGCAACAGTGGTATAGTCACGTCGGATCCTGTCTAGTAGGGGCTCTAACCAGTTCACGTTCGCCTCGCAATGAGCGTCAAGGAACGTTAGCACTTGGGCCTTAGCTGCTTTGGCTCCTAAGAGACGAGCTCGTATGAGTCCCTCTCTTTTTGTTGTCCTAAGAAGACGAACCTTACCCAGCTTTGCTATGTAATCTTCAAGTGGCTTTTTCAGATGATCTGAGGAAAAAGATTAAATCAATATTTGAATATTTTATACTCGAAAGACACGATAAAAGTTTTTAAGGAACACTAGCTAACAGTGGCCACACTACGCCAGTGACATCCTCAAAACCACCTCCATGACATGTCTCCCAGTTGGCTTGTCGAAAAAAGGCTCACAACAGTTGCAGCTTACCCAGTTGCCATAACAGAGCCACGTGGAGCATTACCCACTCCCCCCCCCCCCCACCTGGATGGGATAATGTCCGACGCAGTGCTACCCCCAGCATCTTCTCAGGAATCCATAATGGTTTGCTGGCGCCCTTTTGTAAAATTCTTGTTTTAGAAAACAACGGGACGTTGATCACTTACTGGGAGGGGAGACTTAACGTAACTGAACTAAACCTTGAAATGTGAGCGTATCAACGACCTACCCAATTTTAATAGTCAACAGTCGCGACTGTTTTCTTTTTTTAAAAATTAATCAGCTGCAACGTGTCCCGTTCCAGGCGTTTAGTTTGTGCGGAGTAGCGAAAAGCGGCGCGCGGCGCTAGGATCGGCGCGAGGGAAGACCAGCCTCCCCTCGTCTGTTTTCTCTTGAGCCCGATTTTTCTTTCGCGCACCGCTTTTTCGCTGCTCACCACAAACTTAACGCCTGGAACAGGCTAGCTGCAACGAAAAACTAATGTTATGGAAATGCTCACCAAATGTGCTGAAGTCGTCAATAAGTATGATCTCCTTCAGGAGTTCTGGCGGGGAGCGTAGCAACACAGTGTGGATTGTTCGTAACAAAGTAGACCACGCTTCGTTATGAAAACAGATTATCACACTAGTGGTAGGCAGGTCCGACACTGGATACGACTTACCGGCACACCTGAAGGGTAAATATAAAACCTTAAGCTCGTTACTGTGAGAATGCAATAAAAGTTCGACGCTACATTTGGCCGTTCTGACTCACAAGGACGATAAAAACACAACGAGTAAGTTTATTTCAAATAAACTTACTCGTTAAATAATATTTAAAATATCACTCGCAATATTTTGTAAAAATGCAAACTTTTTGGAATCCTCGTGTATTTCGTATAAATTTTAACCTACAAACCTTCCCACACTTTGAGTGGGTACCCCGTGAAAACAGTGAGGCTCACTCCGTATGACAAACCGACAAACATTTCAACATACCACAGTCCATGTAGGAGCTCAAACAGTTACTTCAATCTTTGCTTTTTCTCAAACTCAATATAGTTGACTTATTGAGTGAGTTTTCGGCTTTGCCCATAAAGTTACTGTAGCGAATTAATGTCAATTAATGCTAGAAAAAGGGAATGTTACGGCATGAGTCACAGTGGGCTCTTTACAAGAGTCATTTGCGGGTTTAAATTTCACCGGATTAGAGCAGTCTCCCCGCAGTCGTATTATTATTTTTTTTTTCAAAATAGCGATCCGACTGTTATTTTGGGCATCGCTTTAGCGAGCCTTAAATCGCTTAAGTAAACACAGAAAATACACACAAAAAAATACAGATAAACAAATCAAACAAAAAAAAATCAGTTTTAAAAACCCTAAATTGCGCCTTCAGTTCAACTGATACAGCCATCCCAAGTATACAGCACAGCACACAGACAGAGGAAGGTAAGCCAACCAATAAAGTATTAGTATTATTCTTGGTATAACACAACAATGTCATGAAACGCTTTAAGATTGCCGAAAAAAATAAAACAAATGAGATGTTAGCGTAATTTGAGCATTTGCACACTTCCAGAGAAACGCCTAAAATCATATTGTAAGTGTTTTCATGAGAATATTCCCAAATTGAACAACCGATTTAAAAAAAATTGGATATATCACGGAGAGTCGCAGTTATACACGAAATAAAAAGGGTTCACCTTGTTCGTTTCGGACAAAAAGACCATTTATTTCCCAGGGGTATTTTTTGCACAAGTTATGGCTATGGGTAGAAAGCAGATCTTAGCAAGGGCTATTGGAATCCCCCCCCCCCCCCCCAAAAGAGAAAATTAAGCAACCCTATTTCTAAAAAAGCTGTAAAATACAGAACAATGTATGGGGAATTTCTACCCAATTACCTCTGAAAAATGTGTTTACCCCCAATTTTCTTTTCCCTTGCTAAGATCTACTTTTCCCGCATAGTCATAAGCCGGGCAAAAAATACCTTTGTATTGGTAGGGGCACCGTCGATAAGAAACCCGAGCTTTTCAGACCATCCCGAGATACGCAGAACATATGCGCGGCAACAAAAGGAGGCACCGTCCTTCAATTGAACTCCCGCAATTTTCTGTATGTGCGCGCGCTAATGACGCCTAAAAAATTTACGTGCTGGTGCGGCCAAAATATATTGCACGTGCATTAAAACAAACACGTGACAGAGAGAATAAGCGATATTTCAGATGAGTCATCATCAAAAACAAATTTGTTGGGAGTTTTTCATGGAAATAAAACAAAGACATTTGATTTAACCCTTGTACAAAAAAAACAAATCGTGTGCTTAAAATAAAATTTAAAAAAAAGTGGGTGGGAATTTAAATTCTCCTGAGCAATACCTAGCATGACAATATCAAACAGTGATATTATGCCGTTTCATTTTTAGAGTCATACATTCTGTCATGCAATGTGCTTATAAATTTTGATTCCATAGATAAAATCCTCAAGTATGGCCACTCAAACGTCGGCAGTAATCTCTAGTGGTGGTTTTCACTTAATGTCTTAATTTTCCGCAAGTGGTATTAAATTTGGGAAAATTTATTCCAACTTACCCAAAACTTCTCGTATCCGGAATAGAACGCACGAGTGAAATCTTCTGACTCGCATATTCATTAAACGCGTATTTACTGTAACCTTCCTTTTCATTCTTCTTTTCGCCCGCTGCAATAACCACCGCTTTTCCGTCTTCTCCGGGACCGTTCGGGTCCCGGGCGTTCAAGTCGGGTAAGTTCGGGATGTGCTCAACATGCTTCGTGTCCTCGGCATGTTTCCTCGGATGTTCGGAAGGAATAGTCCTTACCGGCGAAATTTGCTTTTTCTTGATAATTCTTGGCATTTTCTTTATGTTTTCCAGTCCTGGTTTCTTGATAAATTGTTGTTTTTTGACAGAATTGTCTTCAATTTCATTAATTAATCCATTTTTCATCAATTGCGTGTCCAGATTTCGTTTGTCATTGTCTTGTAAAATCTCTTTATCTATGGTATCAAGTTGCTCTACAACATCTTCACCAGCTTCGACCTCGGAAATTCCACGTGGCATTAACTTGGGTCCATTATTTGCGTTCCCTAATTGACGTTCAAATTCATCCTCGTAATTTTTAGCTTCCTCTCTAATTTTACGAGCCGCTTTCACGTCGTATAAGGCAATATTCCCCTGATATGAAATTAGTATCACAGTGTTTAATACAAACCAAAATATGGATGTCAGCAAAGCTACAACAATCACTTGGCGAGGATTGTGAATTTGGCGACATGTAAAGGCCATTACGAAATTTTCAGCGAACAAAATAAAAGCTTGAAAGTAAACCAATTACAGTATCTTTTCTCCGCCGTCAATTTCCGATGTTATTTCTTTGCTTTCTTGTTTCGGCAGTGACACAGCTTGGAGCTCGACGAACGCCGATTAGCGACATAAATACACCAAGAGGGTCATCTTAACCGCTTGTTTCCACATTTGCAGCACATAAGTTTCATCACAAATCCCCTCGCTTCAAAAGGCATTGTCCCTGAAGCGAATAGCTTCAACGACCGACAGAAACCCTTCACAACCGGACCAACATTACCAACATTGTTTTGTCAGACGGGATCCTGTATTGACTTACTCCTGTCTCGAGTTGCGCGCAACACGCGAATACAATGACAAGTATTGTATTAAAGAACCATTAACAAGCTTTTCTGGAGTTCATCCCATCTCGGGTTCATGTCAGCTGGGCACTCGCCTTTTGTTTCCGTGTCCAATTCATTCGGACAAAAGTAAACATTTCAAACGAATTAATTACGACAAATTTGCATGCATTATGCACAGTTCACAAATGTAATATTGGAACCTGATAATTTTTTAGAAAGGTGTAATATGCAGTTTATCACGGGGGCAAAGAACCTACAACCTTCAGTATACTGATGGGGTGTTCTAAACACTGAGCTACTGGAAGACTCGTGACGAGATAGGACATATTTTGTTTTTGCCAATTACATGAGCCGGGCTGGCTCGCTAGCAGGGCTGGCTATGTCTAAGCTTTATGGTCTGATAAACCTTTATGTGTTATATAAAAAGAGAAACATCGATCTTCTGGTGAGCCATTTTGCTCTGAAGCGAAATTTAGCGACGGGAAAGTGTCGGCCCGGTTAGCCGGGCTGGCCCGGCAATCACGATTACATGGTAAATCTTCAGCCCGGCTAGCCGGGCTGAGATTTTTCCATGTAATCGCGAAGATGATTTTTAGTGTGTCTCACAGACCTGCCGAGATCCCGGCAAACCGAGCCAGCCCGGTTAACCGGGCCAGGCCGCCTCATCTGATGAGCCGGGCTGGTTCGGTAGAAGGGCTGGCTTTGTCTGCCGAGATGACTGTTCAGCCCGGTTTTACATGAGAGGGGCCAGCCCGCCTGCGGCTGAATTTAGAAGCTGCCGTGTGAAAAGATGGCTACATCGAAGAGCATGAATCAAGTGTTTTTATTTTCGCTAATCCATTATTTTTGGTGTATTATTTTCAGTTTTACGTAGCTTTGTGGTCTGATAAACCTTTATGTGGTATATAGAAAGAGAAATATCGATCTTCTGGTGAGCCATTTTGTTCTGAAGCGAAATTTAGTGACGAAAGTGTTGGCCCGGCAATCGCGATGCCGGGATCCCAGCTAGCCGAGCTGAAATTTTTCCATGTAATCGCGTTGATTTTTAGTGTTTCACAGACGTGCCGAGATCCTGGCAAGCAGAGCCAGCTCGCCTCATGTAATCGGCCCCTAAGGCTTAGAAAGTCACTGAAATTTGATTCCTCGCCTCTTTGATATTGTTATAACTCAGTTCATATTTTGTTTTCCCTGGCTTAGCTGTATCCGATATGATGCGGGCATATGTTACTATGCGTAAGTGTTTTACTTTTCTCTTAATTTAAATACATTTATATAAAGAATAAGCAAATCGCAAAAGCGGAGAAATGAGATGCTAATTAAAAGAACTGTAGAGGAAAAAAAAGATAGTTTAAAGAGGATCATCGCCCACAAGCTACAGTAGCCTGAGAAAACAGCCGACGTTTTGCGAGGTCGCCACTTGAGCCCTCGCGAGACGTCGGCTGTTTTTTCAGGCTACCCCAAGGCACAAATAAGCTTTATTTATTAAATATGAATGAAATGCTACTGTTACGCTACTATATTTATAGTGATACCTGACTTCCCATCTTGCACTTTGGTTTTTCTCAAAAGGTTTTTACGTTTAGGCTGAGGTTGGGGTACATACAGTAAGAGAGAGTAAAAGAGATAAAGGCTGGACGTAGTAAACAGCCCGAAAAATGGTGCGGAAATAGGTGCGCTCAAATCGGTGTTCAGTTCATCCCTCCTCGATCGGGACTAACCGCCCTTGGGTCTCTGAGGGATATAGACAGACCATAGAGGAATTTTTTTTCCTTTGTTCAGGAGTTAAATTTAGCGACTCTTTTCTGTTTCATTGACGATTTTATATGTTTTATTCACTTTTGAAGATATGCCAGTGGATATTTTTAGTAAAACTTTTAAAACTTGAACCAAAAAAGAAAAAACAAAAACAAGAAAACAAATGCGTCAATGGCGACTCCATAAAAATAATTCCCATTTTTGCCAATATTTGCTATACAAGAGTCCTATAGCTAATAGAAATGGGGTTAATGGCTCCTGATATTAATAGATTGAGTTACGCTTCAGTTTAACGAAAAGTTATTTTTGTACTACACTAAATCTTTCAATGCTAGAGGAAGACGAGAAATTTTTTTAAAAAAATCGTAATTTTGCAACAAATTTTAATTCTTCTGTGCCATCTGTTGTATTCACATCAAATGACGCTCGATTTAAATCTTCCAGACACTCGTCAGGCGTCACGTATATTGACTGTATGTAGTCGCAAATAATACTGAAATAATTTCATGGCACTGGCGCAATCTTGGAAAACCATTTGCCCAAGAAACAATGGCCTGGGCTGAGTATAAAAGTTGCCTAACCAAAGTAGTCGGTTAGGGTCAATTTCATACGAACTTATTTGACTGGAAGAGCAATGATGTCATATACGCAATCATTAATACAGAAGGTTTTTTGCCCAACAAAGGAGGCTATTTTTAAAATAACTAATTGTCTTCTAAGAGGATCGGAAATGTGCACTCGGAATCCATTAGGAATGCATTATTCTCTCAAGATTTGTCTCAAGATAATCTTGCTGTCATTCCCGTTTCATTAAATTATAGAAATATATTAATTTTAATTAAAAATCGTTTAAACAGCCTGTTAAAATACGAATGGTAAAAAATATGTACTGTGAGTGATTTCCTATCTAGCTACAATAAATTAGAATGTCTAGTGTGGTAAAATGAGGACTAAACATACATTACACTCGCTCTTGAAGTACACAAACGTATTCATTTGTTACGAACATGGGGCTTCAAAGACATACTCGTACCCAGTCGCTTTTCTTGTCTGTGATGTGGTTTATGGGTAGGACTTGAGGAGTTCGCGGTGCATCAAGGGAAGAACGGTCGGAAATTGTTTTTCTCCGTTTTTCGCAAAAGGCTTTGGGCGCATTGATCGCCTTCCCATGTTCCAATGCGAAAAGAAATAAATAAGTGACGACTGGGTACGAGTCTGCTTCAAAGACAAATTCAGAAGTCCAGATGGGAGTAGAACCCATGATCTTGCTCATACAATACCCGAAGACTTGCCACAAGTCAACTTGGCTACGAAGACACGAAAAACCAGCGACGAAGTCACAAAAATGGAACTTTGGGAAAGTGTAGTGTACTTGTAGCAAGATAGGTCATTTACTATGCTGCAACTCATTGCTTAGAGCATGTCTGAAGAGGTCATGGGTTCGACACCCTTCAAGGACATAGTGACACACTGAATACAGTTCAATTGACGTAGTTAAGGTTTGTGGGGGAGGGGGGTGAAGGGAAAAATCATTGCCGTTGTTTCCCTTCCGCTTAATCCCCTCCCCTCCCCCCAACTTCACCTGCTAGCACACTAACAGTTAACTTAGGGTGTGTTTTTGTGGGAACCAATCTGGAATGAGAATACTTAGAAGGGCTTTTTGGTGCGTTTTTGTTACCTGTTCTCATTTCGGAAGCGTCAGCATGGTAGTCTATGCCATTCTATGCTGTCTGGGGTAGAATAAACGGAATGAGCTGAAGGGAAAAGTTGTCAATCGCTTGGCAATAACAAAATGGCTGACAAAAACAACAGCGAATCCGCGGCAAATTTTAATTTTCCCGCCGAGCCTGAGAGAAAACCCCGTGCTCAGTTTTCAGTCCACTTATGGAACGATCGTTTTTTTTCGTTTCATATTCCAATAATTCTGATAATTCCCATTCTGTCTATTCTCATCCCAGAAGAGACCAAAAACCGCACCATTAGTAAACTAGATTCAGAAAATACAAAACCGGACCGCAAGCCTAATTCAGATTGCATAAGAATTGAAAGTTGAGTGGGAACCGTGACTGGTTCTGGTTTTGAAGGCCAAAGTCTAACCTCTTTCCCCAGGGTTTTTCTGCTTTCAAACTGGCGGTAGTAGCCGCTATTTTCAATCCCGAGAAGGCATGTACGATGGACAGTGCTGAGAGGAAAGGACTTGAGTTTTAAAATTAAATCATATTCAATTGAACAAAACTATGAAATAGACGTAAATTGACAAGCGGGTTGCAACACTTCAAGCCGTTTTAGCGAATGAATATTGTGGTGTATCTCAGAGTCCAAGGAGATGTTTTTTCACTCTAACGATTAGCGGTGATTGTTGCACAAGGCAGATCTGACCATGGCCCATGCCATTTTAGCGAAGGCCGACGACTAAGTGTCTTTCTCTATCGGGGATGATTTTTAAACCGCGGCAGCTACTTGTCCAGCACAATCTTCACGTATAAACTGTGCTGAAAGGGGACGATGGCAAGAGACCTCTTTGCTCGTTAACTTCACGCTTGATCCACTGTGAGAACGCGCAGCTGAGACTGACTGCCCAGAGCGCGAGATCTGGTGCAGTGTTTAGTCCATGTCGTCTGTTTTGGAGAATTCCCAAACCTGCGCAGGTCTGCCATCACATGCGCGCATCCTGGCATGCTCAGATTTTGTTGAGCCTCGGTCAATACACACGTCACGGCGAGGGTGGTACAGCGTGTTGCCCTGAACAAACAAAACGACAAGTTTGACTTAGTGAAGTGTTAAAGTAATCTTCTCGCGGAAAGTTAGGCGACTTTTTGATTTAGTAGCCGAGGTTTTGTTTCTCAAATTGTGAAGCAAGCGAAAAACGAGACGCTCTTAGAAGGAAGCAATTTTGAAGTTTTGGACTATCCATTCAAATACCGTTAAAGCTTTAATTATTGAGCCCACCTTTATTATTTTCTAATCAACGTTAACTCCTCGACGCGTTTCCGGAAACGCTAGTGGCCGAAATTACTCGAATTATAGGTGGAGTTACGTAATGTTTAGTAAACGAGCAGGAGTGCTTTATCAAGTTTAAAACACGAGGCGAAGGCGAGTGTTTTAGACTTGATAAAGCACGAACTGCGAGTTTATTGAACGGCTTCAAAAACCTCAGATGTAGATCTTTTCATTCTTGCACTGATATTTAGATTTTGGGTTATTTTGGCCACGAAAATTGGACATAAAATTTAGCCGTGTCTTTATCAGATATAAAGACACTCATTAAACATTAATTTCCTTTGTATTTTCTTAATGAATTATTAATGGTTTTTGAATCGTTAATAAACTGATTTTGAGGAAATACTGTCGTTTACTACTGGTGAAAACTTATTTGTCAATGGTAAAAATTCATGAAGTATAACCACAGAGTACAGACGAGTGTAATCTTGCTGTTACAGCAAGTGAAGCGCGTACCTTGTATTCCCATTTCTGATTTTGCATGAGTCCATCACATTCCCTCAAGTACAAGTCATAACCATTATAGTCCAAACAATTGTCCTCTGATTTCATCTCCCCTTTACTCGTCAAAACAAAGTACTAAAAAACAAACAAACAGGTTAACAAAATTACTAATTGAAGATGACATTTTATTTCTCCTACGTTAACCTACTCTATAAAAGAGGCGTCCTACTTTTCGTAAGATCATTTAGCCAAGAAAATGAAAAGGAAAATAGGATGTTGTCGCAGGTGCACTCTTAGGTTAGCGACTTTCCTGATTTTTTGACAATAACAACTGAACTTTTGACGGAGGGACGAGCCACATCCAGTCTTATCAATTTTACCTAAGACGCGAGGGAAAAGCTTGTAAAGGGCGGAGTCGAACCGACATTTTAACTTGGAATCCGTTTCCACCTTCGCCATCCGTAACCAAAAACACTTAATAAACAGTCATTTTGAACAAAACCGAACTGGATCAATCCTCAGTCTGTACGCTCGGAAAGCAGAAACAGAACACTGAGAAGGCATACTGAGAAAGAACGTTGGTGATGCGATATGAAGAACGCTGTGCATAAGTAGGCAAAGTGTGTGATTAGTCTGCAGTCAAGGGCTACGTGTAAGTGATGTAAATATTACCTGGTTTCCTCCCTGCCCGTGACACTGGTACAATCCTAATGGTGCGTCATCTTTCTTACCCAGTGTGTCCAAACAATCGCCACTTGAAGGATTCCGAATCTAGACCCGGTAAAGGCAAAAATCAATGTTTAATATACAACAATGGGAAAGATGGGGAAGGGACTCTCCAACATGACCCATATAGGTTTGCACAGCACCAAAGGTTTAGAGTTTGACGATTTTGGTAAAACTGGGCCACTTTTCCCTTCTGGCTTGAAACACACTTTTATGCTAACTTTTCTGCAATCTTGGCCCAAACAGGGACATTTAAGCGGTATTAAAGACCTGAAATAAACTATGGAAAATCGCATATTTTGGTCCAGCTCTGAGCCGTAATCCATCGCAGAAAATCCATATACAGGCAGTCGATCTAAACTGGGGAAAAAAGAACAATTAATTTCCGGTAAATCTCTCTAGCCGTCATACAAACTCTCCAGATGCATCGAATACGTTATCGAATACGTCGGAAAACTTTATCTTCGCTTTATGTTTGGCAAACTTCGTAAGTCGCCCGGTCTTCTTCGAAAGTCTTCCGAAGTTCTGGCATTCCAAGAAAAGAACCTTGTAGAGTTGACTTAGAAGAGTAAGCAGCCTATAAACCAACAAACTTGCCAAAACGAACTGTAGATTATAACTGACGTTGCCTCTATTTATTTTGCAGCATGGCTTATTTTCTTTTCTACCTACCTGTCCGGCAGCGACAAAGTTAGTATCTGGCACATCAAGTTCAGGAATAACATTCTCCAAGTACCACTTGAAACTCTTACATTGCAACTTCTTTCTAAGCGCCAGCCTTTCGCTGACATCATCGTGCTTCTTTCTTTTGAGATCAAAGCGAATATTGTAGAAATGTTTAGCGTATTCATCCATCCATACATCAGCAACTCTCATGAGATTACGGCTCACAACATCCAGGTCACCACCTGGACGAGCGGGGAATGAGTACGGGAAGCGAGGTCTGAACACGTGTCCAACACGTGAACAGGGTAGCATTTCAATGGTGCCACCACACATCCAAATCTAGAACGCACATACAAAAAGAAGTGTTAACCATTTGCAAAAAGAAATCAGTTGGAGACTGTCGATTTACGGTACGGAGTGTTTGACAATTTCTTCGCGCAAATTTGTCCACAGAAGAGAGTGGTAGCGGTAGAAAGGTTCAAACGAAACAAAAATTTGCAGCATTCTGTTCCAACCAGGAGAAGAGGAGACTTCTACAATTTTTGAAACACTTTGAATTCAAGAAATTTGTGTTCCATTTAATTTCAACTAAAGTCCCAGACGTTTTGTGCCAAAAATTGTTCAAAAGTTATTTATTATAAACCTCATTAGGTCTGCTTCTACATACAGAAAAAAAGTATGCACATTTTTTATGAGTTCAAAGTTTTGTTAACTCCGATGTGAATGGAGTTCACAGAAATGCAGAACTAAGCCCAACCCCTCCCATACTTTCCAAAACTTGACCTTCTGTCAAAATTCATTTACCATTAAAATTCCAACTCCAATATTCGTGTTTATTATATCTCATGAAAATGGTCCAAATACTCCATAAAGTTAGCTTGGAACTCTACAGTTCCTCTAAAGATTACATTCACTGTAAGATTAGCTCGGGCACGATACAAACCCTCAATAGATTATTTCCTATAGGGATAGCTTAGAGCTCTAAATTCCTCAGACAGTTCTTGCATGCCCTTACCAAATGTGGTCTACCACAGTGACCAATGCAGACTTCCTTTTATTTATGAGGACTTAGGATGATGCCGTTATTGAAAGGGGCAATAGAATTTAGATGAGAAATTCCAGTAAATAAGTAGACAGGAAACTTACCCTAAAAGAAATTTCCAGATTTTCTCCACCCCAAATGTCCATTCCAGTGTCATAAGTTCCTATTTCTTCAAAATAACTTTTATCAATTGCAAACAACCCTCCAGCCATAACTGGGGTCCTGAAAATAAGATAAGTTTTGATTATTTTTACTTCAAAAGGGAAAGAATGTGTTGGTAGGATATTGTACAATGCCTCTGTGTTGCTGCCCCAGTCAAGAAAATTTTACCCCATATTGTCTCCCTACAAGTAGACACCAATGAACTGTACAGGAAATCTAACAAAATTCTGATGGACTAGCATCTCATCCAGGGGGGAGTAGTAATACTATGCTGTGATGGACAAGCAACCATTCCAGGGGGGAGTAGTAATACTCCTTGTCACTTTATGCTGGGTACCCTGTGATGGACTAGCCTCCCACCCAGGGCGAGTTATAGTAATACTCCCAGTCACTTTATGCTTATAGTTATCCTCTGATGGACTAGCATCTATCCAGGCTGGAGTGGTAATACTCTCCTTTACCTCATGCAAGAGACACCAGATTAAGCTATGGATGAGTAGGCTACCTGAGGCCTGAGTGTGATGTAACCCACAGAATACCCAGGCATACATATTTGTAGTGTCCATGAGTCACTTTTGTCCCTCAGGTTCCTATCCTTAAGTTTATAAAATAACTTATGGATAGGACACAAAAGCAACAAACTGCTTTTCAGCCATTCAGAACAAAACATGAGAAAATAAAGTAAGAAAGTGTAATTTTCAGATTTTCGTCTGTTGGTCTGTTTAAAATCGTATTACTAAAGCCCTTGTAAACAACCACAATCCCATGCAAATTCCAAGTGAAAATGCAGCAAAATTGACTACAGCTGAAGTAAGCAGGAGAAATGAAAACAAAACAAAGTGAAGGTAAATATGTTTTATTTTGAGTTATTATAGCTATTTCTATCACTTTGATCTCGACCTTTAAATCTTGCAAGTGAATTTGTCTCACAAATTATGCCTGGGATCCCTGTGCTGTACCTTAACCTCTATACCACTATAATGCAATTACTTACCTTATACCATCAGTGTCATCCTTGCGTCGTTCCATCTCATATTGTGGCACAGGCTTCCAGCCAAACTCAAGCCGCCAACGAAAAACACCTCTATGGAACGGTTCTGGTACAGCATGATAATAAAAGTTCTGATCACTAATTTCATCTATAACAGGCATGACTACATTGGAGCGATTTTCTGCTATCTTAGCAAGAAGTGGCACCAGCCAGCCCTTAGAACATTCACAGTGTGCATCTAAAAATGTTAAAACATCTCCTTTAGCTTCTGCAGCTCCTTTGAGTCGGGCACGAATGAGACCTTCTCTTTTTGAAAGTCTTATAATTTTAACAACTTTTAAGTCAGCTACATAGTTCTCAAGCTTTGTCTTGAGTTCATCTGAAAGAATAAAGAAATTTTGAAACAGTCAGTGATTGGACAGAAAAGAGTTGATTCTTGACCTATGTAAAAAAACTAATGTAGCTGTAAATATTAACTAAAGAAAAGAATAGATAGATAGCTAGATAATTTCAGATAGCTAGATAGCTAGATAACTTCTTGCTAATACCATGTGTAAATCCAAAAAATATCCACACTCCCCCCATGGAAGGTTTTTACAATACAATACAATACAATACACTTTATTTAACGAGGGTGAACATATTAACCTTTTACAGTTTTCTAACATATGGCCCTCAAAATAAACATTAAACATTACAAAATAACAGATAATCAGATCAAAATAACAGATAATTCGTTTTGCCCTCCCTCTCCCCACAAGAAATTCCAGTTTAGTTTCATACTTTGCTTCTAAAATTTTGGCTGTTAAGACTCCCCTCCTCCTATGAATTTCCAATGACCTTCCACGGGGCGGGTATGGATTTTTTCTGGAACTACACATTCTCGAAGTTTTGAGTTTAAGTTAAGGATGGTTGAACCCAAACTTGAGAGTTTACCGTGGTAAAAGAATGAACCTATTCCCCAGAATCACAGAATGAAAGAACAGTGGGATGGGAGAATATATGCCCATGAAATCCAAAAATCTGAAATGGTGGACTATTCTAAAACAGATGATTCCTTGATTCCCCAGAATCTGGATTCCTTAGACTCACTGAATGCTGGTTCAGTGTAGACTGCAAGCAGTCTCTTTCTTCTCTTAATTTTAGCAAAAGTTGGTGAGTTGGCGAGTGAGGTGCGCGAGCCGCAAGAAGCACGGGCATGGGGAAGAGGAAGAAGAAACTATCTCCTCCCTCTCCCCAATTCCCCTCTCGTTTTTACCCCTACTTTGCATAATTTATTCACTTCCACTCACACATAGGATCTGATGAAAATAGGACGACTGCTCGCAGTCTAGGTTCAGTGGAATGGCAGAATGTGTCCCCAATTCCTTAAATCCATAGACTGTGAGCAGTCCCTATTTTCCACAGATCCTACGTGCAAGTGGAAATGAATAAACTAATATGCAAAGTAGGGGTAAAAACAAGAGGGGAATGGGGGAGAGGGAGGAAATAGTTTTTTCTTCCTCTTCCCCATGCCCACGCTTCACTCGCCAACTTCTCGCTAAAATTAGGAGAAGAAAGAGACTGCTCACAGTCTATTAAATCCACAGTGATCCCATGTGGTGGAAAATCGCTGTTGGAAAACCACAAGGACGTTCACTTACAGTAGGTTGTGCTATTATATACTTACAAATGTCCTTAAGATAAAACCAAAAAAAAAAAAAACAATTAGGTGGCTTTCCTTTAACTTTGAAATGTAAAACTGCTCTGATACAGATAAATAAGGCGTAGTAAACTATAAGCTAATTCAGGTCCATCCTAATGAAAAGTCTAAATATTCCAAAAGTACAGATCAGATAAGGAAGGTCTGGATAACTGAGGTATCACTGTAAATGCTACAATTTTTCTGTTTTCTTTCAAAGGGTTTTGTAATCACATTTACTGGGGGCGGTACGCAGCTCTTACAAGGTCTTCTCTGATTTGTTGAGAAAACAATAAAACAAACGACAGAACAATGGACCCGAGCCCTGAAAACAATAGAGCTGCATGATACCAAGGTCCAATTAAATTAGAGGTTGTTAAGAGCTCCGTGGTATCTGCATTACTGGCATATAACATAACAAGTTGGCCATACCTCTTGCACTTGCATCATCCACAAGAATGATTTCTTTGAGTAACTGTGGAGGTGTTCTGTTGATTACACTGTGGACTGTTCTTAGTAGAGTAGACCAAGCTTCATTGTGAAAACATATAATAATGCTACTTGTAGGAAGAGGAAGAGGATATTTCTTTGATTTACATCTGTTGAAAAATAAGGAAACATTTAATCAAAAAGAAAGCCAGATTTGTAAAAACATTCAACACATAGTGCATTTAAGTAACTACCAGTGCTTTGTTCCGATCTTGAGGAAGATGGCATGTGTGAGTGGTTATGAGACACTAACAAGTAATCCTGGCGAGCTAAGTCCAATCTCCTCTCTAGTCAATAATTGAATTTGTTTTATGATAGTTCCATGTTCAAAGCTGCGGCTGCACTATGTATTAGTAGCCAACTGGTATGCCTCTTACCAGTCGTGATTTAAAGAAAAACTGATCATGTTAGGCTATTACCCTGAAACATTTCTTTCACCTGTTCTGTTAACAATGCTCAGATACTTAAAAGGTAATGGAATATCAGAAATCTATCTCAAAAATGTTTTAATAGCAAATTTAGTAAAGAGGTTGCAACCATATATAGTTGTGGGTGGGGTAGCAGGAAATATGTACAGTAGAACACCATGCCTCTCCCCTCCCCCCCCCCCCCATTATAAGATAAGATTACTTCTATGGAAACTACACTGAAATGTTAAAAATACAATTTAAAAAAAAACATCTGAGCACCCCATGCCCCCCCTGCCCCCTCACAAGATTACCCCTATGGAAACTGAAACTATCAAATACACAAAAAGTATCTGAATAAACTAAAAAAAGAAGTAATTACTTTATCACTGGGTGTTATCATTCAACAACAAATAAAGAACCAATTTACATCTAAATGGGCAACACGCTTAAGCCCAGTTTGAGCTGTTGCTATATTAAATATATTCATGCAAGCTGATAAAACCTGCACTCCTACGCTGAATTATGAATCATCGACCCAAAAGAGATCCAATCTAGCGATTCGCCCGCATCTAGCCAGACAACAATCCTATATTCTTGAACCTAGTGACCTATTATTACAGACGAATACCGACAAGTTTGTTTTCCTAATCGGCCCACTTACAAAAGAACAACGGAACAAATTAACTGAAGTTGCAGGTTGAGATTATCTTACTTGGAATTTCGTACATCGGGGAGGTTTCTTTCTACCGAAATCTTGTCGCTCGCAACGCGATTAAACGCATGATCACTAAAGCCTTGCTCTTCCCTTTTCTTTTCCAAAAAGTTCAAGGACACCCCGGCACCCCATTCGCCGGGTTTATCCGAATTTCTGTCCGGTGTCTTATCGTACATAACGAGGTTGTAAATTGCTCCCTCTCCAGCAACATAAGGGTCCGCCAAAAGTTCACCGGTAAAGATCAAGTACGTGGCTAGATAGATCCACAAAGAGGAAGTTATGACCACAACGAAAAATACCACGCGTCGCTTTGGAATTATCATTCCGACGCTGAAATCAACGCAATCCGATGCTTTGTTCGAGAGCTTTTCAGTCACGTTCTAAACTCGGACGACTCACGCCATCATTTCGCAAAAGACCACCCATTCGCGCCACGTAGAATAGTCTCCAGCAACAAGCTAAATAAACTGTGTAATCTTTCAGACCGGTGGAAAAACAGAAAACGATAAAATCTCGAATAAAATATCAGCGTAAACACTCATTCCTCACATTCGATCTGCCAGCATCATCACTACTCGTTACGAGTGTATTTTCGTCCCTGAGCCTTCGATCAAAAAGACCAGCGGTTAAGAACGAGAAAGGGGAAGGGTAGGGAGGGGTAGGTGTCGCGTCACTGGGGTGGTGGTGGGGGTAGCTTTTTCTACTATGCGCAGAGAGGATGGGCATACGCTTTTCATGGTGAATTCAGAGTTTGAATATGAGCTAAATTTCTATGATATGAAGCATTTACTACTGAAGAAAATGATTTTCCTTTCAACACAACTGTACACACCTGGTTGTGTTTGTAGCAAGAGAGACCTATTTTTAGGAACAAAAAAAGCCGACAGAAAATAAAAAGGTGGGGAGATAAACGTTCTCTTTTTTTTTTCCTTGAAGGTCAGGAAAACGTGCGACCAAGCTCACTTTTTTTAATCTCACTCTTTCATCTTTAATATAGGGTCGTATTTTTTCCAGTTTTTCTCTTTTCTTCTATATTTCTATATTTTGATTTCAAAATTTTCCTCGTCGACGATTTCACTGAATCTACTCTAGTATGAGTCGATAGGAGAGCCACAAATCCAATCAATGTTTTTTGACTGTCTACTATTTAGTTCCCACTCACTCGAAATGACTTTTCTGGAGAATACATTTTTGTTGTTGTTTAAGCGAGCAGCTGTTTCATTGACGGTCGAGATCAGAACCATATCACTTCTGTGGAGAGTGCCTTGGTTACTTGTTGATACTAGGTAACTGATGCCTACTTATAGTATAACACAGGAAAGATACTTAGATTAACTATTTTTCAATTAAGAGGTAAATGAGTAAATTAAGAGCCATTGCCTGATATTCACCTGTAGACTTTACTATAGAGGATTCTTTTTAATGATTTTCAAATCATGTCGAATCATGATTAACAGTGTTAGCGTCAGCCGATAAAAATACTATTCTGGAGCATAACTATAAGTCGTTCTAATTTTTGAGTTTGTGATGAAATCCTGCAAAAGGTGGTTCTGACTTTTGAGTTTGTGGATGAAATTCTTAAGTGTAACCACTCAAATGAAAGACTTATTACTTCTCCCGGAATTGCCGTATTTTAACGGCTGTTTTTCGTTGTACAACGTGCCAAATTCAGTGACCATTAAGTAAAAGCAAAAATCTCATGTGGTACTCTTCGGTTTTTACTTTTTAAATTGAAAATTTTAGAAAACCTATTAACATTGGGCTTTGTTTACTTAGGCCGAAGAGTTATTACTGAACACCAACTTGTAGGCGGTTCTTAAAATTAACGTATATGACTTACCCCTTGTTCCTATTGTCGCGTAATTTGCGGTGAAAAGAGATCATATCACTGGCGACACGGTTAAATGAATGTTGATCGAACCCTTTATCCTCTTCATGTTTTCTGGAAGCCGGTACTGTGACTCCCTCACCCCCAGTCCCCGGCCCCTTTAGCTTGGCCCCTGGGGGGAAACGCTCGTAATTTGCTGTAATGAATACAGTTTTCTTTGGAGAGTTTTTTGCGGTACTAGCGTCCTTGTTGTAGCTTGTTCTGATGACCGGCTGGTTGCTTTTCTTTGCTTCACTTGGCTTGTCGTGTTGATCACCCCTCTTGTCTGTTTCTTTAGCGGACTGATCATGGTGTGCGTTCAATTTTGGTATTTGTAGCGGAACAATCTCCTCAGGTGTCCGTCTTTTAACCTCAATGTTGACTTCCAGCGACTGGATAAGAAAAAACGAGACTGTGCCAAGTATCCAACAAACCGAAGTCACCACTATTGTGTAGTAGACCAATCTTCTCCTAGAAACCAACCGCGCCATAATTCTCTAGTACCATCTACAACTCTACCACCAGACATCGTTATCTCTCCATAATTACAACTGGTTAGTGAACTAGTGTCATAAAAGCAGGTTTTTGTAAAACACTAGATTTGAAGGCAATAAAAAATATTCGATTTGACCAAAGAACTCTATGTACTTGAAGGAACAATGCAGGCTCTTTACCAGGTCACGTGAAAAGGCAGGTAGTGTTACGCACCTGTGAGTTTTAAAGCGTTACCCGCAACACCACAAGTCAATTTTACTGCTTTTAAACGGTTTCCTGCTCTGTTCTCACCTGTTGAACACTATAAAATTGAGGTTAAACAAGAACAAATCATTTGTGTGTGTGTGTCAACGCGAAAATGAAATTATCATCAGCCAAGCTTGTGGCGCGTTTTAGGCTTATAGACCTCAGGTCAAGATATAAGGGTGACCCTAGTCTGACCGGAGACCACATCTGTTACTTTTCAAGTGCTTTCCTCTTGAAAATGAAGAGCTTCAATGACTCTCTTCATGCACTGGGTAGTAATTAATTTTTCAACGCTGTTTCAAGGATGATAAGCCGGAAAATCCAATACCAAGAAAGAGCGAAGAAATCAGTGAATGACTGACGGTCAGTTTTCGACTGTTCGTTACACCCTTCAACATTACACTGCCAAGAAGTTCCTCCAGTCATTTTTTGAAGAACTCAAAACAAACAGAATATAATTAAGACGACACAGTTATGAACACGCAATTTTATTTCAGTGGTCACGCTTACTTTACAGGGTCCAAAAGCGGTTTAGGACTCCAGGGCTCCGGCCTAAAAAATGCAGGGCTCCAGGGCTCCAAGAAGGAAAATTCGGGGCTCTAGGACTCCATTGCTTCACAGGGCTCCATTTAGCCAAAAACAGCATTTTTTGTTCGGGCTCCAAGTAGAGGGAGGCTTTGGGCTCCGGGTTCCAAGACAAAAATTTCAGGGCTCCAGGGCTCCAATGACCTTCTCCCCCCCCCTCCTTTGGGACCCTGACTTTAGGATTCTGTGTCCAGACCAAAGGGTTACAATCACCTGACATGACTTGAGGTGCTTTCGATTGCCGTTATTCCGGAACAAGAAAACACAAACCCATCATAGTCCTAACAAATCCACGTAATATATCTTAAATTTCCTGTGACGTCCCTTATTTCCTTTGTTTCACGCAGTAAGGAAATCGGAGACTTCTGCACGCAGGTTATGCTAAAAAGGTCATAAAGGTAATGCTAAAATGTAGGTAACTAGCCTGAGTGGCAGGCGTGAACGGGGAAGGGGAAGGGGAGCGAGAACGCGGGAGAAAAATGGAGAGATGGTCTCGGAGCGAGGTTCCCTCGTCCCTAGCTCCCATACCCCCATTTTTCTCCCGCGTCCTCACTCCGCTTCCCCTTCCCCGTTCACGCCTGCCACGCAGGGTTGCAAGTAACTGCAAGAGTTGTCAGATATTACTAAAATTCGCGATCGCTCTCTAGCTGGGTTTAATTGTTTTCGTGATAAAAAGCAGAGGGCGATGCAAAAAAAAACAAAAACAAAAACAAAAAATTCCCCAAAACGAAAATCTCGTATAATAATCCTGCTCAAACTAGAAAAAATGGTTGGAGATCCATGCAGCTTTGAAAAAGTTTTTCTCCGCTTGCCCGTGCACATGCTCAACTTTGGTCGGTTCTGAAATGTTTTTGAAAAGAAAAAAAAAAAGAAAGAAAGTGTTCGCTTCCTAGAGCAAATTTTGCTACCGATAAATGCTGTGCATTTGCGTAAAAGGGAAAGTATTTAGTGAAACACTGAAATTAATCACAAATTTTTGGCCCCAACGGATGTTCTTCCCACCTGACAAATAATTCCAACTCTTTCAGTTGAGAGCTTCCCGACACAGCTGGCAGCTAAAGCACCTCACAAGTATGGAATGAAGATTCAACCTCCACACATGTACAGCGACCTCGTAACAGAAAAAATGAGCAGAGGACTTAGAGTATATAGTAGAAATTAGACTGAAATATAAACCGAGAAATTCTTGAAGAGTGCTCAGTTAACACACCTCAGGGGAGTTTTCATGTTAAGGCGACAGGAATTGTTATCGTTTCCGGTTGTCTTAGCCAGCAAACACAACCGTCTTTCATCGTCCATTGCGAGCGCTAAATCTCTACTATCTGGGAGACGGGAACAGGCTACGCTTATTGAAGCAACACGCCCTTAAGGGGCAACGAACGATGCACGGCAGGCTACCGGGGTGCCGTGGAAAAAACAGAGCAGGAGGGTCAGTGACTGCACCTGTGTGTAAGTTGTCGACATTCCCAGCCAGGGCAACCCGACGCACTCTGGCACTCAGGGTTGCTACGTAGGTCGGGAAGGGGGGGGGGGGGGGGGGGGAGAGGGATAAGAGCACGAAATGCGTTATGCATTCAAAAACATCTAGTTCAACCCTCCGAAGTACAGGTTTTATTGAATTTTGCCAAGTGTATAATAATAATTATTGTTTTGTTTACCAGGCAGGCAACTTGCAGTCTCGTTAGCTTGCCATGTGCTTTTGAGTTTTGCTCTATGATACAAAGTGAATTGTCGATAATAAGGTTACCCAACTGTTAACCCAAGAAAATAAACGATTTTTCTCGCTGCCACCATCTGCGCTCTCACGAAGAGATGACTAAGTGGGCGCACTGGTGGTAGACACATAGATATACTTTATTTGTTAACGCAGGTTAGAGAGGGTACCCAGAGGCTCATGTGGACCAGTGGCGAGCGCGAAATTCGTCTCCTTTCTCAGGCTACCCAATTATGGGCGTTTCCAAAGAGAGGTTCTTTTTTAGTTCCCTTAAAAAAGGTGACAGAAATAAAGATTTTGGTTGCCAATTGTATCAATTTACAATGAAATGGATACTGGCCAGCTTCAAATAAATACAGCAAAGCCATGCCATAACAACAAGCATTAGTGGCTTATTTCTTCCGAGTTTTATTTTATTTTTAAATACAGCAGCAAAAATCATTACAACGCATCTCGGCACTTCAAGCGAAGGTAGCTCTAAATAAATGTTGAAGTCATTGAAGGCTTGGTACAGCCACTACAGATTACAATAAAAAGAGAATACTCGTAATGAAAGGAATGACTCAAGATTGTAGTCAAAATTCTGCTTTCAATAAAGCAAACAAGAACAAACCATTACAAGAAGCCTTTAACTGGCGACAAAATTAAAAAAAAAAGTTTAAGACCCATAATTGTTTTTTTGCGAGTTACTGTTTAGAGGGTTTTGATTGAATGACTGAACAATAGTGGACATGTTTTAGTTAACACAATTATAGACTTTGGGCATGGACAAACGGTGCAACATTGCGCGCAACATTGCGAGTAACTTTTCGGACCGGGGTAGCCACACCGAGCGGCATTGTGTGCAATGTTGCGTGCAATGTTGCACCATGTGTCCGGGCCTTTATTTAGCCATACATTATGCACAGTCGTGGTGCTTCCAATATAAATTTCGGTATACCAAACTGCTTGGGTCTTATGGCTTTCAATGCTGCAAGATTTTTGTGGCACATTGGTGGATTAATAGGTTTCCATTGTATTATAATAAATTATTGGCACACTCCTTCACCAAAGGGACTACATATGCAGGGCTCGACAAAAGTCCCGTCCGGTCGTCCGGGACAAGTAAATTTTGAGGTTGGGCAAGCAACTTTTTAGGGTCACTTGCCCGATGGGCAAGCGCCCAAGCAAATCCTCCATCAAATTACAGTTTAAGTCTGTCGACTAAATGACAAATAATTAAGCACTAACAGCGTACACAACCATTTAGCAAAGCTGCGAAAATTGTCAAGTTAAACATCAATCTGGTCTAACGTTTTTATCAGTTGATTTGTCAGTCACGCAATCGCTTTTGAAATGACCAATTTTAACATTTTGTAAGATGTTTTGATGTAATTTTTTTTAACACGGGATTAGTGGGAAATCGGCTCGGGCAAGCAAATTCTGTGACTTGCTTGCCCGAAGGGCAAGCTGGAATTCAAGTTTTTGTCGAGCACTGATATGTTCTCTAATTTCCAGTCCTATCTACTTGCGGAGATTAATTCACATCAACTAAGCTTAAACCAAATCAGCATCTACGTACGTTGGTATGCCAACACTGCCTATTTTACTGACCACAAGAAAATGTGACTGTGGTCTCAACCAATGCAATTATTTCTTTTGCAAGAGTCGATTGCTGCAATAAGGTGTTTATGCTTTTGGATCACAGAAAGGAAAAAAATCAACAAACAAACACACACAAAAAACAGCAAATAAAAGTTGTGCCTTTTTAGCCGTAAGGAAATTATGTTAATATCTATTATATAGAGAAGGAGCTCAAATACTTGCTTTTTCCAACTTTCTATGCATCTGCAAGGTATTGTATAAATGACGCATAAAAATAATAATGATAGAACATTTAAATGTTGAAAAATATGCCACTCTCCTTAATTCTGAGAAAGATGTTATCACGTCTGCCAAAAATAATGTTCACTTACTTCATTAACTGCAAACGCACAAATAATACATAAACCAAACAAAAAGTTTCACTTGGCAAAAAAAAAAGAAATATTCAAATCCCCTGAAACCTCTACCCAACCTGATTTAGCAAATTCCATTAAATAAGTACCTCTTTAGAATCAGGAAATTTGAAACAAAGACCAACCCCTTTCTTTTATCCATAGCATCAACTTATCTCAAAGCTACTCTCTTCTTAGTATTGGATGTCCTTTACACTGCTTTGCCCCCACTCACAGTTCTTTCAATTCAACTGAAAATCATAATACCATAGGACAGTTTTCAGTTGCATGTTGAAAGTAATTTTATGATTGCTTTGGATTTGGTCTTGGCTTCAAGGTATTTAATATTTAACTAGCTGGCCAGACTAACTTGCAAGTTAAAGCAACTCTTTTAATTGCTGCCTGACATCATAAACGTTGGTAAGTCACCCTTTCTGACAGGTTACTGATTCCGCTTGACCTCAGATGGCGATAGGAATCTTTTGATTGATCCAAGATTGGGATTGACTTGTTTAAAAAACAATTAAAACCAAATGGGAATTTCTTGGATTTGTGCATGATTGGTTCTGTAATTCCTCAGTAATTATTGCTTTGATTTTGCTTTATGACGATTAATAGAAAACCACTCCAAGAACGGAGCTATTAGGACAATTGCAAGGTGATTGTACTGACCTAAGTATGCACGAACAGTTAATTGATCCCTCAAAAGAGTAACAGTTTGACAGTACAAGACTCATACTTGGAACTGCTACTGTTTTGTCTTGTTACATGCAAACATTACACTTACAACAAAATCAATAGCACATAATTATTCTTGAAGCTCCTGACAACATCCAGTCTCTTTTGGATTATCTATTTGAAGGTAGAAATGATAAGCAGTCTAGTTTCTTCCCAAAGCATCAAACTTATTTTCCAAGTCCAGCCGTGGTCGGCGGTCAGTTAAGCTCTCAAGTGTGCGTGATCCATGCTTCACAGTTTCAAAGTTTTTTCCATTGTTTGTCTCTTTGCTGTAAAAATGAAAAGAAGATCAATACAGAAACTGTGCATAATTTTAAGGAATTGTTCTAAGCTGCAGCTTATGATGAATTAAAGTTACCCACCTTTTACTTGTTGCCATGGAAGCTGATAGTGATGGGAAGGCAATTTCACTGTCAATTTCTGGGGTCTTTGTCTTGCCACCGACTGGGCCTCTTCTGCCAGGGGCTCTGTAGGCTGGTGGTCTGTAGGCCCCTACTGGTTTAGCCTCTTCTTGAGGAGCTGCTATTGAAACAAGCAAAAGCATCAGCTGAAGAACATAACACTAGTCACGGTGATAACAGAGAATACTTATAATAAATTATTGAAGGGCCCAGTGGGAAAAGGGCGTAAGTGATGATTTGAGGTTAAAATTGAAATTGGTGCTATTTAGCTGAACATTGGCACACAGGCTGGTTTTCATGTAAGGAATACTGTTGCACATTTATTTCTTGACCTGAGAACTAAAATTTGAAGAATAAGCATATTACTTTTGCGTAAAAAGTTTTGTTGAACTGAACTCGCTCAAGTGAAGCGTGAATGATTTCTTTTGTTCTCTGCCCGAACTAAAACAAAGGAATTCAACCTAGAATCCGCGGTCCTGTTGTTTTCTTTGTGTCAATTTTAAGCAAAAGTAATACGCTAATTCTTCGAATTGAAGCTCTCAGGTCAAGAAATAAATGCACAACAATGTTCCTTACACAAAAACCAGCCTGTGTGCCAATGTTCAGCTAAATAGCACCAATTTAGATTTTCAACCTATAATCATCACTTATGCCCTTTTTCCACCAGGCCCTTCAATTTACACAAGAAAATCCTTAACAAGTGACGCTCACATGTCGGTACATACCAGCACTAGCTTGTGCAGTTGGTTGCACCTGCTGCCAAGGTCCTGTTATTTTGTCTTTCTTAGATGAGGAATCACCTATGCAACAAGTAGAATAACAACATGCCATCACTCAATTCAAAAACCAGTTTCACACTGTACAAAGTTTGAAAAAGGTACTGACTAGCCTCATGTACAACCTCGTCAAAGCAATTTAAGATGGAATCCATCAGGAAATTGAGTAATCAGTGGACAAAAATCTTGTACCAGAATAATTTAAAGTATATCGCATTCTTTTTTACATTTTTTGAGAGCTATGGATGTAATTTGTTATCTGTAATAACCCCAAAGACAATTTCTTATGAGAGCCCGTGAAATTCAAATTCAAATTTCACAGGAATTGTGTAAACACAGGTAAAATAGATAAATTTTTATGCGTAAGATTTCCTTTTGTGAAATTTGAAATTCATTTTCTCGGGCTCCCATAAGAAATTGTCTTTGGGGTTACTACAGATAACAAATTACATCCATAGCTCTCAAAAAATGTAAAAAAGAATGCGATATGCCTTAAATTATTCTGGTACAAGATTTTTGTCCACTGAAAATTACAATTACTCAGTTTCCTAATGGATTCCGTCTTAATTTTTGTAACTACTCAGCTCGTTTAGTTTACTTCTATTCTGGGTAGTTTTTTTGCCTATTTTAGTTAATTTAGTTTATAGTGTATTTTTTTTATATTTAATTTGGCAAAATAAAATGGTTGTTGTTGTTGTTGTTGTTGTTGTTGTTGTCATGTCTAAACTGCTGCCTGGTCTAAGTTCAGTTTAAATGAAGCCAGACTGCAGAGCAGAGAATCATGGGTTTGAATCCTGTCTGGACCACTAACCAGAGTCTCAAAAAAACTGATAAGATCATGCTGTCTGTGCGAACTTGAAAAAGCTATCCCTACTTTTCAAGTTG
This sequence comes from Siderastrea siderea, assembly GCA_964030785.1. Classification (NCBI taxonomy): domain Eukaryota; kingdom Metazoa; phylum Cnidaria; class Anthozoa; order Scleractinia; family Rhizangiidae; genus Siderastrea; species Siderastrea siderea. The sequence goes on along the minus strand of OZ034971.1, from coordinate 327,569 downwards.
GAACCCATTCCCATGCTGGCCATCCATAGCCAGACACATATTACAGTTTCTGTGCACCAGGAAAGTCATTTTTAAGAAAACTGGACAGATTCTTTTAGGATTCCACTGGCAGAAACCATATCACTTTTCAAAAGAGTAAGAAACATAGTCCCCAAAGTTGTGATATGGCTAACATGCATTCACAGGGCAGCTCAGGCGGGGTGAGATCACAAGTGGACTGCTGGAAGCAGAGCCTGTGGGTGTCTTTGCTGTTTACATACTGATGTTTGATTTCACCCCTCAGCTGCGCTTGGTGTAGAGTGCTAAATGTTACCATCTTTTGCACAAAAATATTTGTGTGACATGTAATCAACAGGTATAAGATGGCATACCTTCATTTTCTTCATCTTCTTGTTCATTTCCCTCTGCTCCTTCACCTTCAGCATTCCCCCTTTAAACCAAAAATGAAAAAAGAATTGCTAGAATAGGAATCCACGAGCTAGCACTGGAGTTAAGTTTGAGTCAAATTCAATCCAAGTTTAACTAGTTTGCACCCTGCTACAGTTAACTCAAGTTAAAGTTGAACCAAGGTTCTATCATAATCCTGAGAATGCTATGCCTAAAACAGTAAAAATTCAGACTGCATACACACACTGTAGCTGGTGGTACTGTTCGCTTGGTGGTGGAGCCATGCAAATGGGTAATGAGCCACAGAATACCTCCTACTAGAAATCTAGGGGTCTTTGAATAACCTCCACTTTTATCACCTTGTACATTACAGACTCTTGTTGGCATACGCTAAGAGTTAGAGTGTGCATGCAGAATACAGTCACTTCCTCCCCGCTTCCCACTCCCCTCACTGCTAGAGCTGTTTCTTCTCATTGCTCTGCCATTCATACTTTGCCATTGCATAAATAATAATAATAATAATAATTATGATAATAATAATAATAATAATAATAATAATAATAACAGTAGACCTTATACATAGTTTGTTATATGTTACTTGTTACCTGTAACTATTACTATTAATATTTTTTCTTTTTTCTTTTCCTTCTATTTGTCTACTTATGTTTAGCTTTGTGTTTAAATAAAAGATGGTTTAAAAAAATAATAAATGATAATAATAATATAATAATAATCATTATTATTATTAAAATAATACTTTTATTTGTATAGTGCTATTTCCATAAGTGACAAATAGCGCTTCACAGGAAGTATACATGCGTATTACATCCCATTCAATGGTGCTTACAATGTAATTAAGCCAGTATCATAAGAAAAAAAGAATTACTTAACTAACCTAGCTTATAAGCAGAATATTTACAATCCAAAAGGTGAAACATGCACAGCATACATACAGGAGACGGCATGTACAGTTAGATATTGTCAAAAAACAAAACTTACGTAATCTGAAGTGACTGTATCCTTAGTCCTGAGTAATCTTTCTCTGTTGGCTCCTGAAAGTCAATCCACTCCTCTTCATTCTGAAATTTAAAAAAAAGAAGGTTAACCATTCAATTCCTGACTGTGCCAAAGCTAAGCTTCTGATAACGGAGGGCAGATCTCTGGTATTTTCAAAACAGAATGCCCAAAACCTGAAGATTTGAAGAAAACCTGGAAATTTATGAGATTGTATAGATTTGCCACCATTTTGTCAGAATGGGGGGGGGGGGGGGGATGAATTGATACAAGTAATGAAATCCATATTTGAGAAGTCCAACATTTCAAACATAGTGACCTCTCAGTTGTGTCTAGTCTACTGCAACATCACAAAATAATAATTTGTCTTCTACAGTAGCTATCCACAGTAAGCCAGAAATTAGAGCAGATTACAGTGTAACTATTGATGAAGTTTTCTTTTTAACATTAAAAAGATAAGCAACCCATTCAACGGGAAACTTTCATGACTGACTGCAAGACTGAGAGATCTTGCTGAAAAATGGGAGTCTCCTAGAGTCTCCCCACTCTGGTCTCTCTGTGAGAATCTCCCAGATCTGGGAGGAGGGAAAAATGTGAGGTCAAAGCCACCCACAGAAAATTTTGGAACAAATTTTTACATGGATGTCAAATGTTCTCAATATATCATGCATTTCAGAATATGAGACAGTCAAGAAGTATTTGTAGCCATTTCATTGTTGTGATCTCAACTTCTGATTGGTTAATTTAAAAATTTGCCTCAAAACTTGTCTGCGAGACCTCTGTTCGTGTGGTCACACCTTATAATTATTGGAAAACAGCTCCCCCACAAATCTGTTGGCCAACTGTTGGTCAACATCAAGTGACCATTTGTCAAAAGTTTACCCACGGCCTGCCAGCAGATAATGCAAAGATAACCTCGGAAATTATACAAAACAAAGGAAATGTGATTGACATTGCAGAAACAAACAAATTTAGTCAAAGTTTTCTTTCATGCTTGAGCCTTGCTTTTGCCTGCCAATAATTTCGATCAATAATCAATTTACACATCGATTAGATGAAAATGAAGTTTGTGAATTTTAAATTTATTAAAACCGGTTCATTCTTTATCTTAAGTAAGGCACATTAAATTTATACACGTACATCCAAGAAAGTAACATTTGCAGTATACCCATTCATGTACGAAAACATTCTCATTTCAGCAAGAAAAATAACAAAACGATTTAAACAAGCAGAATAAGATCCTGCTTTTAAGACAAAGTTTTTTCGGATCGCGTAAAATTCCACGTGACTCAACCAAACAGACGATCGTCGACTACAGTCTTGAGTAACAATGGCCGTCTCTCCAATCAGCCATTAAATACGTTTGTATTCTTACCGGATCGGACGGTGTTGTAGCTACTCCTGAGGCCTTTTTACCAGGCTGATCTTTAGATCTGCTATCAGTGTCTTTCTGACCGCTTCCAACTTGCTTCGTAATAGCATCGCTGGTGGTGAATTTACTCTTCCCCTTTTGCTTCTTTCCTTTCGCCTTTTTCGCGAAGAAATCTTCTAGAGATTTGTCTTCGTCAGACATAGCTTTCTACACGAAAAGGACCCAGGCGAAGAGCCGGGAAAAAGCAACAGCCACAAAAATTCCACAAGCTCTGATAATTCCTCGATTTTTTTCTCAGAACTTTTTGCACTGAGGTGACGCATGTGCGTACGAACACCTCGTTCCATTCCCTCGCGGTCGTTTCCAACATGGCGGCCACGGAGGACAGTTGCAGAAAACCAGGTTGCATTTTCTGTAAAATTGCAGCAAAAGAAGTTGAAGGAACTCGCTTGGTATATGAAGATGAACAAATTGCATCGTTTCCGGATCACAAACCAGCGGCAAAGCACCATTATTTAGTGGTACCTAAAGAACATTATGGCAATCCGAAGTCGCTTCATTCTCAAGATCATGTTCAATTGCTAGAAAGATTGTTTGAAGCTGGAAAAAAGAGTCTTGCGGAAAACCAAGCTGATTGTGAAGATGCGCTGTTTGGTTATCACTGGCCTCCATTTAACTCTGTACAGCATCTACATCTTCATGTTATTTCACCGCGTTCACAGATGGGATTTTTTGCTCGGCAGATTTACAAATCCAATAGCTTATGGTTTGTTACACACGACTGGTTATTGCAGCATTTGAAGGAAACATCTTCCAGTTCTTCTTTATGAAAAAACAAAAAACATACAAAAATAGAGCAAACTTAGGAGAGCTTTGCTTCCGAGATAAGTATTCCTCGTTGCCAAGGTCAAGATTGCAAAGAAGAAACTGTTGTAGTTTTGCTGTAATATCTTCCTTGAGACTATTCAGTGAATTTGGTTAAACCTTATGAAATTATAAGGCTGTAAACTTTTAAAGATCTGGAATGTGAGGGCTTTCTCTTCTGATAAATGTATGTGCAAAAGAGATTATGTATTATATGAATTTTTTTCAGATCAGTTACAGAACAAATGACTTAAAGAATGTGATTCTCCTGAGTCGTCAGTCATGACGTTACTAAAACAGTAGCCATATTTTTTATCTGCTTTGTTTTAAACTGCTCAATACATGTAGGCAGCATGGCAGGTGCCAAAAAGGGAGGTAGGTGAGGGATTTATAAAGTTGGCTCAATGCTTCAAAGTAACCCCACATTTGTGTCTCATGTTTTGTGCCTTTGAATTCCTCTTTTCTCTCCCCTTTTGGCCCCTGCCATGCCTATTTAACATTTTCAAATAAAGAAGAGAAAACAATTGTGGCTTGAACAGAAGTCATTTGAAGCTGTGGCAAAGATATTCTTATCAACCTCAGTCTGATCACATCCCTGCATGTAAAAATTTTTGTTTTGTGTTTCTCATGTGATCTACAAAAGTGGAATAAATAGCCCTTTTCACAGTTACCTTTTCTCATTTGCATTACAATGTATTTGATCGTGGATGTGAGGCAATTTCGGGCAATTTTGCCGTTTCTGCCCGAAATTGCCTCTCATTCGCGTTCAAATGCATTGTAATGCAAATGAGAAAAGGTAACTGTGAAAAGGGCTATTGTAGGAGCTAGGTGTTATGCAAATTAGCAAAATGAACCAGAGAGACTTTTTGCTCAACCTGTGAACAGAGCTTTTCTTGAATCTTGGAGGCTCTGTACTCTGCTCGGAGGGTACTTTTTTTTCTGAAGGCATCTTTTCGTTTGTTAGCTTTTTTACAGCCTATTCCTTTAGTACCTGAAACGTTAGCCTGGCCTCAAGAGATTCAACATCCGTGTTTGGATTATAAGAATTCGAAGTGCAACCGACAAATGCCCAAAGGCAGTTCATTGAGGACATATTAAGGATAATTACATGAAGGCTTTGCGGAGTTACTTCAACCATAGGAAACCCAAGCATAATATTTGAATATCATTAAAAATGGCGTTTCAAAATATAAGACTTTGTATGGGATTTCGAAGCGAACATTTTGAGCAATACATAACAACGAACTATCTGAATCAAGTTTATGAAACATTACATGGTGTTGTTTGTTATCCTTACAAAGCATTTTGAGCAATTTTAGGTCCATTTACTTAACTGTGATAGTACGTGTATAATACATTGACAAGGAAGGAGTCATTTGGCCCGATTTAGCCACTATCACCGCTCGACACGTTTCGGAATTCGCTCGAATTTACCCACAAATATAGTTCAGGCTCCCATTCTGACTTAGCGACTTGACAAAAGGAAGACATACAAGTGATTTTCTCAAAACCAATTGCACATACCTCGTGTCCCAAAAGAATTATCCACTGCACAAAGTCTTATATTTTGAAACGCCATTTTTAATAATATTCAAATACTATGCTTGGGTCTCCTGTGCTTCAACCAGCGGTTTCCCACAGAAATTCGCCTTGGACCCGTTCGAATGTTCATAATCTATAATAGACCCAATATACAAACCTATAGATTATTCTTTCTGGATGATCTGGTGGATAAGGTAATAAATGGTGTCAACTAGTCAACATTTTTTGTCCTCTTAAAGAATTGTCAAAACTACTGTATTCGGGAAGCCTACTCCCACCTTCAAAGATGGTGTCTTAATAATATTTTGCCTATTGATGAACATTACGAATTTTTTTTTTTGTGCGATAATCGATTGATCAACTGCGACACTAAGTATATTTGTTTGGGTTAGAACTAGGTAGACTACCTAAAGTGTACAACCTTACCTACATCTGTCTTTATAAATTCTACTTCTTTATTTGGTCTTCAGGAAGTATAAAGAAACAATGGAAGGGCTAATCAAAGTTTTTGTGTATGGCACCTTAAAAAAAGGATTTGCAAACCATCACTACTTGCAAAATGGCTTGAATAGAGTAGCCAAGTTTATAACAACAGGACTGACTAAGGAATCTTTTCCACTGGTTATTGGAACAGATGAAGTTGTTCCTTGCATGCTGCCTTTAAAGGGTCAGGGAAAGGTAAGTCAACAATAATACAACTGGAGTGGGAGGGCGTACTCCCCAAAGTGGGCAATGCAGGAAGGTTCTGCTCAAAAGGACCTTTTTTATGCAGTATATAATTAAAAGACAAAAGCTTTAAAAAGCATGCCCTTTGAGGGGTTTATGTCATGGTTTGAACTTGTTTTGTTTGAAATTACTGTATTTACTCGAAGGATTGCCGCGGTGCTAATTATTAAATTTTTCGACAGGTCGTTGCGGTGCTTAAATGAGGGCGGTGCTTATTCGGGGGCGGCGCTTATTTAAAACCTGCCTACTTGCAAATAACACAGTCAGATGTAATAATTCTTAATGTTTGTATTGTTTATAACAATAGCATGGGAAGGATGCAATGAAAAGTTAGTTTTAAAGGTCTCTATCCCTTCCTACATCCAAATAAATAACAATAACAGCAATAACAATATCAGCCGTATTAGCATATCAGCATTAGCCACGTCAAAAATCAATAAACGCCGCATTGTTGCCGAAAGGATGCGGCGCTTATTTGGGGACGGCACTCTTTCGAGTAAATACGGTATTCAAACCAGTTTATTTCTTTTCTTTTTGTTTTTTTTTTCTTAGATTCAGTTTCATAATCCAGACCAAAGGAAATTACAATCTATCTGGATTGAAGATTTTTAAACCAAACAAGAAAATTAGATTCGGTGACGAGGGCCCACTAAGTTGTTTGAATTCCCTTTGGAGACTGAAGAGGGGTTTAGTCCTTTTTTTTTCTTTTTTTTTAGAGAGAGAGAGAGAGAGAGAGAGAGAGAGAGAGAAAGGGGGCCCTGAGTGTAACTCCTCATTCTTGCAGTGAAATCACGAGTAACAACTTTTGTTGTTCTTTCATGTACTCAGCAAGTTCAAGGTGAGATCTATGAAGTGGACAGTAATGTTCTTAGTTCCCTTGATGAATTGGAAGGGCACCCTACATGGTACAAACGTACACCTTGTGAGATAATAACAACTGAGAAAGCTGCAGGAATTGAAGCTGGAGATGTCATATCATGCCTTGCCTACTTTTTAATTGACTTCACAGAAGAATTTTTGTCAAAGGAGTTCCTTAGTGAATATACCCTAGAGCATCAGCTTGCATCTATATACATTGGCCCTTCCAGTAGAATGTGATGTTAATGATCGAACTCAAGAGAAAACAACAGAAATTAAAATTTTTGTCTTGTGTTAAAATGTGTAGTTTCAGAAAATATCCATACTCCCCCCACAGAAGGGGTTGGAAATTCCAGGAGGATGGGGGGGGGGGGGGGAGGGGGTCTCAAAAGGCCCAAAACGTTTTAAAAGCAATGTATGAAGCTAAATTGGAATTTCCAGAGGGGTGGAGGTCATAGGGCAAATCCCTTCCATGGGAGGTATGGATATTTTCTGGAACTACACAGTTTCACACTGAGGTGTTGATTACATGCACCACACTGGCTCAGTTGTCTGAGATCTTGGCAATTTCATGGAAAAGTCTAAGCACCGTCAGCTGAGATCCCAAAACTGTGATGCCAAGATTTCAGACGGTTCCATGTAACTGTATTTACTGAGCCAGTGTGCCTAGCCAGGCCAACACCTTCTCATAACTCAATGTCCTATGAGGTAAAATGACCCAAGCCAGTCTGGCTAATGAAAATTAGCCCCTCGGTGACAATTTAAGGTGGAGATTGCATCAAAATGCTTAAGTAATCATCTTTTTTATGGTGACATGCAAAGAAATGCAAATGAAATTTATCAATTTCCCACCCCAGTCACTTGGCTTCAAAAATATGCTTAGTCATTTCTCTGAGACTGTGTTTTCATCAACAAAGCTTGTGAACAGTTTACCTTGAGATTTGCTCCATGAAAACAGTTTGTTTCCACAGAACAGATAATGCCAGTAGGCCAAATATCCATGCGCATATATTTTTTCACCACATAGAGGTTACTTGTTTATGTCCAGGGAGGAAGCAAAGAAAGATAACATGTTTCCCCCTTAAAAAAATGTTTATTTAAGTCCGTAAAACACACTCCTGATAATAAATAAATTTCACTCTTAACAAAAAAATTATAATGATTGTAAAACACACTAAGTTTAACTGATATGAACTTTTGTTCTTCAATATAGTTTGCCTTAATCCTTTAAGCCCAATATCAACATGCACATTCTCCTCACTGTTTGCCATATATGTTATATGGTATTGGTTGAGAGAATTAATTTTGATCATACATCAAGACATTTTTTCTTTGGCAATTTAAGAAGTTTTCAGGAGAATAAAAAACTATATACACACGTAAATAGAAACTTGTACAATGAATAAAATGACAGGTTCTTAAAAATACCTTCAACAGTTTTTATCAAATAAAAAATTGAACATACAAGCAATGTTCTGTTTATTGACAACTGTGTAAAATGGCATGTCTTTCAATTTTAATTCGATAATAAAACTATACTTTGATTAGTTTATACCACACCTTATTTACGTCTTCTATAAAAGACAACTTTCAGCAAAATTTGCAAATGACCATCAATAATTAAGGCCTTTCTTGGCCAACATAATTGAACCACATTTAATTTCTTCCCTTTGGGCTAGACATTTATGACTAAAATTTTAACAACTATTATCAATGACTGTTAACATTCAATAACAATCTAGGTCCTGTATGGTGAGCCTGGCCGTGAAGCACTTTTTGTGCTTGAAACATAACTATAAATAGCCTTCTCCAGGAGTTCTGCTCTCCTCATCTCTTCATCATGAATTCTTTTGATTTCATTCTCTTTGGCTCTAAGCTGCTCATTCAGTTGTTCTATCTGATTGTCTTTCATGGATATGGCATCCTTGTGTCTTCTAGACATTTCAGATATTTTGTCTTCCAACTCAGAAATTCTGTCTCGCAGTTCAGCTTGGGTTTTTCTCTCCGAGTCAAGTTCAAGTCTTGATCGACTGACTTCATTCCTGTAATCTGCATCTCTGCGTTCTAACTGTTGTTTTAGTGTTTCCACTTGCCTCTTCAGCATCTCATTATCTTTGTTTGCTGTGTTAAGTTGTGACTGCAAATCTGTGATTTGTGCCAAATGTTTCGTGTTCTGCATTTGTAGTTCATTCTGTGAGGCTTGAATCTGAGAAATGTGTTCATCATATTGTCTTGATCGTGTGATTTCTTCTTGTTTTAACCTTGTCTTGGTGTTACGCAGTTCTTCATCTGATGTCAGCTTGGTAGAAACTAATTGTGATTTCAAATTACTTACTTCCTCTTCAAAAGCATTCCTCTCTTCCTCTAACTTTTTTACTTTATCCTTTGTGGCTTCCCGATGTTCTAAAGCTTTCTGTTGCAGCTGATTTAATTCTTTTTGCAACCTGTTTTCAGTGTTTAGTAGTTCTTCCTGGAATTTCTGATCACTGACTTTTTCTTTCTCAGAAAACTGGGTTTCCATGTTTTCCATATCAACTTCCAAAGAGTAAATTTTCTTCTCCAAGCTTTTGTTCTTTCTTTCAAGGATGTTAATTGTGTTTTCCAACTCTTGATTTTTCTCCAGGACTTCATTTATTTTCTTTCTATGCTGGTGTTCTGCTGCTGTCTTTCTTTCCTTCTCCTCCTGCAATTCAGTGGTTAAAGAGTTGACAACAGCTTTTTGCTCTGAAAATTGTTTTTGTGAAAGAAGTAATTCTGATTCAGTGGATGAGAGTTTCGCCGATAGTGAGTCAAATGCTGATTTTCTTTCTTCTAAAGCCATCTTTAAGTGATCAATCTGAATTTGAGTGCTCCTGCTTAGCTGTTCCTGACTGGATCTCTGCTGAGAAATTTCTTCCTTTAAACTTGACACCTGTGATAAAATGATGCCATGATTGAAAGAAGATTAAATTACAATATAAAGTGTAACAGTGAGGGCAAACAAAAAAAGCTGATCGGTGAGTGGCTCCCATAACAGGGGCAGATCCAGGGGGTGGATTGGGTGGCTAGCCACTCCCCTCTTTTTCTCTGCGTAATTCATAATTTTCATAATTTCTGATATCATTCTGCCAGGTCTGCCATCACCCTCTCCCCCCTTCAAAAATCCTGGATCTGCCTTTGCATAATTTAGGAAAGTGACCCTTTTGTCATTTTGTTGGTGTGGCTTAAATTTATTTTCACTCCATTTCCATTCATTTTATTTCTGACTTTTACCCTTAAAAGACCATTTGAAGGGCCCGGTGGAAAAAGGGCGTAAGTGACGATTTGAGGTTAAAATCGAAATTGCTCCTATTTAGCTGAACATTGGCACACAGGCTGGTTTTCATGTGAGGAACGCCGTTGCGCACTTATTTCTTGACCTGAGATCTAAAATTTGAAGAATTAGCGTATTACTTTTGCGTGAAAAGTGTTGTTGAATTGAACTCGCTCAAGTGATGCGTGAAAGATTTCTTTTGTTCTCTGCCTGAACTAAAACAAAGGAATTCAACCTAGAATCTGCAGTCCTGTTGTTTTCTTTGTGTCAGTTTTAAGCAAAAGTAATATGCTAATTCTTCAAATTTTAGATCTCAGGTCAAGAAATAAGTGCGCTACGGCATTCCTCACATGAAAACCAGCCTGTGTGCCAATGTTCAGCTAAATAGGAGCAATTTCGATTTTAACCTCAAATCGTCACTTACGCCCTTTTTCCACCGGGCCCTTCATTTTTAGTGAGCTCTGGGTACCAACACAGGGAACTGCACTGTGCAGGGGGGGGGGGCTACAACACAGCCCATTTGCCAATATCCTAACAAGTTGCAAGTAGTTCTGCTGAGCTACTATCTCTCATGCCCATGAGGGATGCATAAAATCTTGTCACTGTGTCCAAATGATCACCACTCAACTTGCATATAAAACGTACCAAAATATTCCATTGATGGTCATGATATAAAGAAACCACACCACAAATTTTGACCCCCAAAATGTAAGAGAAGCACCTTCATCACTTTTCATGGAAATTTTCCCACCCCACTCACCACACAAAATCAGTGGCAACCTTAGAGAATCAAAGGCCTTTTCCGTGGTATTCTGGTGGGGTTGAGTGTTTTGGGTAACCAAACATTTTTTATCATAAATGTGTACCTCCATTCGTTTGCGTTCCTGAACCATTTCTAACTCCCTTGTTAATGCTTCGGTTTTGAGCCTGTGTTCCTCAAATGTTACCTGTCTGTCACTATTTTGTTGAATGGCAACAGTCAAGGCCTGGAGAATATCTTGAGGAATGTTGTTACCTACAAGACAAATGTAGGGACCACAGAATTTACTTCCCATGCATTTGAGGGCTGGGATACATGCTCAGATTGTGATTGGTGGAGCTGTGCAAAGGAGTTTTTGATTTTGCAAGATATAGAATTAATCATGAGCTATGTGAAAAATGGATTTCAAGTTCTCACATAACTTTGTTTCAAGCAAACAGTGATCAAATATGTTGACACTTCAATCAAACTATCACCAAGTACCGTCAGGTTCCATTTTCCTGTGTCTTTGATTTCTACATCACCTTCTGCAAATATTCCTGTTTCTCCCCAGTTCTTTAGTGAGGTCGATGGTAGATGCTTAACCGCCCGCCATTTGAAAAAACCACTCAGTCCCAGTTCTACACTACCTCTTGAAAACCCCCTGAAACCCAACTGTTGACTGGGTGCTGGAAGCTCTTGGGCCTTTGCTAGGAGATCTGTGTCACTGACAAAGTGTAGGGCTGAAAAGACAATTGCTATTGTTTTTCAAAATTTTGTCTTTAGATGGTAAGAGCAAAAAGCTATTTCCAGTCTCCTGACAAAACCTACCAGTGCTCGAGACTAACTTTTCAGCTTAGTAGCCAAGTGGCTAGTGAGAGGTTTGATTTTACTAGCCAAAATATATTTTCACTAGCCAGACTTTTTTTGCAAGATCTCCTACTGTGTTCAATATGTCCAATTTTCAGCCGAGTTAAGAATTGTAAACATGCCTCTCTATCTGTAATCTCAAGAGTGAAGAACTTGAATGTTGACTATTCGTTCCAACGGTTAACGATCCTAACACACGGAATACAAAGTACTATGTGCCTTCAGGGCAAATTTCCAGGCGCGATGTAGTTCACGCCTCACGCCTTTCCGTTTCGGTCAGATCATAACGAATAACTCGAACAGTTAACCTTATATGAGCATGTCATCGTACGGAGAAACGTTGGGAAGACAAGACTAACATTGAATTGTACGAACGTTGTAAGGTACGGAGAAACATCAAAAAGACAAGACTGATACAGCTGCCACAGGACGAATTGCAAGTTATTTTAGCTTTAATAGGAAGTAAACAGTTTTATGGGTTCTAGAAAGTTCTGCTAATCAATAACAGTAAAATAAGCTTATAGCTAATTTTAAGACATACTTATCATGTCACAACCTTTTAAGTTTAGTCAGTGACAGCGTCCAATTCTATACACCTTATTTTGTGTTTTTAAGTTGTGAAACTTTTCATATAAAGGATTTATAACAAAAAGAAGGAGTCTTTAGCTGTGTGATCCTCAAAAAGTAGATTTTGAATGGCTCTGATTGTCGGGACACCCTGACTACAATTTTGACACAACTTTCCTTAATAGAGATAAGTTTCCTTTCTAAACAATTTTAAAAGTGTTTTTGCCACCTCTTATTAACTAAGTTAGAACAAACTTGGTTTTTTAGGTTTAGATAAGTTCCCACGGGTATGAATAGGGCGCTGTCCTTGTTTTGCAATTAGATTAAGTTTAAAGGTTACTTTTTATAATAACAACATAATCTTACATTAAAATTATACCCACAAAAAGAACCTTGTAAGTTGTACTATACATATTGTTATTCATTTATCTAATATGTTGCTTCCTTAATATCGAAAAAACTTTTCAAGCAAACTGAGCTTTTCATTTTAATGATATGATAATTAGTTTTTATCTTTCAAGATTGCCATCAAACCATTAGTGTTTAATTAATACCAAGACAAACTATAAAAAAAGAGAAGAAAATTGTAAGTTTGAGAAGAAGAAGAAAGTGAAGGCGAAGAGTGAACTAAGAAGCTGTAAAAGCAGAGAAGAAGAAGACCTCATTAAAAAGTGAAGAAAGAGTAAGTCTTGTCTAGTGATTGAACTACATGTATTGAAATGGTACTCTTGCAGAAGAAAAGCAGTTAGCTCTTAAATCCCCCAAGAAAAGGGACAGAGCACCCTTCACACAGCACTCAACTCACGTACGGAAAAACGCATTCAAGAGAAGCAGAAAAAGCTAGTTAGGTTCGAACTTACTAAGGTACGGAGAAACATTGATAAGTCATATCAAACACGCTTTTTGCAAATGCACCACAGTGAGGAGAAACGCTGCCAACATATCAGTGTACCAAGATACAGAGCCTAAGAAAATACGCAACTACTAACGTTATGGAGAAACGTTACTAGACAAAACTAATTCCGTAAGAACGTGTGTGACGTAGGGAAGAATGCCGAACGGACAAACTGAGCTATTACAGTGGGACAATAAATTATGGAGAAACGTAAATGAGACAACTAAAATCGCACTATAACGTACGGATAAACATTGAGATGACAAGACTAATACTGTATGAACATACTAACGTACAGAGAAACGCTAAGGCCAGTGTCGACTCATCGTACAAATGTACCTAACATGCTGAAAACCTTAGGAAGAACAGAACAATGTCGTGCAAACGTGCTAACGTACAAGGAAACGATGAGAAGGCTAGACCAATAAATCCACGAAGCTAGTTACGTACAGAGAATAATGTGAAGATGTTACATGGAGAGAAACACTGGGAAGAGTAACTGTCGAACGTAGCAAAAATGGAAAAAAGTCGATAACAGAAGACTAAAAAATTGTGTGAACCTACATCTACTAACGTGTAGACAAGATCATATGAACGCACTAATGGACCTTTCAAGGAAACGTATGGTGAAACGTTCTGAAACGGCTCATTTCGTTCTGACGTAGAAACCAGGGAGAAAACGTTGCCATCTGATACAAGAATTAGTGGGGGAAAACCTTGAGAGGACAAAACAAGTATCATGCGGACATTATTATATCCTTCTACGGAATAAGTTTTACTTTCTGCTCACTCAATTTGCTTTTGGGATCCGAATATCAGAAACAATATTTAGTTTGGTTTCCAACCGGTGCTTTAGTGCTTTGAAATTTTCACTAGCCAAAATGGCTAGTGAAAGCGCAAAACTTACTAGCCAAAACGGAATTTCTACTAGTCTGTGACTAGTTCGCTACCGTTAGTCTCGAGCCCTGCCTACTTTGAATTGCAAATTTTAATCTGTTGCACGACAATCTTCCACATATGGAAGTCTGTTGTGCACACTTCTCACAAGCTCGATAAGATGACCTGGCAAAGATGGCCTACCCAGCCTCTCTTAGGGGTGTTTGGTGAGCTGTGTAGAACTAGGACTGGGTAGTTTTTCAAAATGGTGGGTGGTCAAGCATCTACCATTGAACTCACTGAAAGAATTGGGGAGAATTGAAACAGGGATATTTGCAGAAGGTGATGTCAAAATCAAAGACAGGGGACAGCAGAACTGACGGTAAGGTGATGGTTTTATTGAAGTGTCAACATATTTCATTGCTGTTTGCTTGAAACAATGTTACAGTGTAGGTGAGGACTCAAATTCCATGTTTCCTATAGCTCATGTTTTAGAATGTGAGTCAGGGTGAGGGGTCAAAATTTTGACAGATACCTTTTGGGGTACAACTGTAGTACAGTCGGTGCAATTATCTGTACTCAGTGGCACTGAAAATGGTCTGGATCATAAAACCTGGAAGTGAGGGTCCCACCCCCTGTAACATTACCCCCATGCCTCCCCCGCCAACAACTCACCTGTCAACTCCAAACCTACAAGGCTTTTGTTGTACTTCAACGCTTCCAACAGCTCTCTTCCTCCCAGAAGGCCAATGTTATTCCAACGCAAATCTAAACCCCTCAGACACTGGTTCCGTTTCAGTGCTATAGCAAGTTGGCTAGCCCCCTCATGTGTAATCTGATTGTTTCTCAAATCCAGGAATAGCAGTACTTGATTCAGTGCTAATCCCTCGCAAACAGCTCTCATTCCATTGTCCCACAAGCCAAGTGAGTTCCATTCAACAAGAAGACTCCGAACACATCTATTTTTCTTGAGAAACTGTCCTAACATTTCTGCTGCCCCAGAACGAATGTTGTTTCCCTTCAAATTCAATCTTTTAATAGCTTGGTTGTCGATCAAGCCGCGCAAAAGAATTTTGCTCGACTCCTCGCTGAGCAAACAGTCGGAAAGAGAGAGTTCTTCAAAGAAAAGATCATCTGAGAGAGCTGTAGCTAGGGCATTGCAATCTTCTGGGGTTAAATTATGACCGGAAAGATCTAACTTCGCCATTCCCTCCGAAGTCAAACTCACTTCACCCGCTAGTCCACCGCCGTCTAAATAGCTTCTGATGTGATTTGAAACAGCCTCTAGCGGATATGTATGTTGTTCCCTGCATATCCTAGCGTAGCGTTTGTGAAATTCTTCCATCTTCTCAGCTGTCTTTTTGTAAATATTTTGCTTTGTACTCGTGAGACCCTCGAAAACAAAGAAAGCGACGCTGCAACAAGTGGCAACGGACAACGGACGGACGCGCCCAAAACTACGTCAAGTATGCTACAGGTAAGTGTCTGAAACGAAAAAATAGGCACGCATCGCGTGTCTAGAATATTCCGTCCGCAACAGGCGACAGTCGTATGAAAAATTTTTGTTTTGATCCAAAATTGATCAACTTTTTTGTAACAAGGATCCTGGGGACGACTACAGATCTATCTCTTGCAGTGACTCATTCTCATTTTTACCCCTCTCTTCCACCCGCAATGGACCGTCACAGTCCAATGCACACACTATACCCGACGGTGTCATGGGAACGGACTAAATGTTTACAATTTTTTTCGATAGCGCCATTTGCACGTTTCATAATTTCATAACAAGATTTTATCCCTCTGAAACAATCTTATTCATTTTTTAGGTGGTGTTTGTAAAACGCATCAAACATGTTACCTTAAGAGATTTTTAATTAGCCGCCTAATTAGAAACTCCGACAGTTCTATTCATTTCATCGAACATTCAACAAGTGGCATGCCGGTGCAAGAAGTCAGAATGCAACAAAGAAGTGCAAGCGCTTCAGAATTAAGCCTCGGAAGAAGCGATACTTTGCCGTTTAGTTTCCGAACTCAGAGGGATTTCAATGCCACACAAGATCTGCTCCGATCTCGCAGCGATTGCTTCTTGGAATCCAAGCGCGGGCGAGACATAGTGCTCCGCGAAGACGAAATGAAGAGGAGCACGCCGTGGGACATAAGACCCCCCGACTTCACGCTTCAAATCTACCAACCAAAGCCACCGAAAAGAAACAGCAGACATGCCATGATACCAGGATATAACGAAGATGAATGGAATAAAGTCGCAAAGGAGAAAAGAAGACAGCGTGTGCAGTTCGAACGTATTCCGTTACCAAAAATTCTACAGCCTCCTGTGTCGGAGAAACCGCCTTTCTCTACACAGTTTCGTATTCCGGACTCTCATGAAGCTAAGATAATGTTTGTAAGGAGTGCTATTCACAAGAGGGAGCCCTATACAACACCAGGACCTCATGCCTTCAGAGGAGATGACTTCAGACCAGTGAGTGTTCATTAATTATGAACGGGGTGTTCTAAATAATGTCATAATACTTGAATGGGAAATTTTTCCGCGACTACTTGTCAAATTATTTAATTTGTTCTTTCTTTGACCACATCGAGCACTAATTTCTGTTTTTGCAGCCGGCATCAGTGAATTCTTCCCTTACTAGTTGGCCGTGGAGTTAGGGGGTCTTAGTACTTCCTGCTTCAATATGCTCTTTGCATATTGCAAAATATTAAGCTAGATTTCAATACCGCAAGAGAAGCCTGAGAAAGCAAATCTCAATTTGTACGTAATGTTCCCTAGCCTGCAATACTGCAATGTAATAGGCTGATTACTTTCTAACCGAAAGGCACTGGGCACTGCAGTCATGTCCTCTCCTAAGATGAAAAACTTTGCTCCATGTCACCTGTCTCTACCCAAGTCTATAAATGGGGATGCATAAACCATGAGGAACGAAATAATGGGGATAACAGCAATGACTTGTTATATTTCCAGTTGCTTTATCCTCAAAGCCTCATATTAAGAAACTGGAGTTAAGTGCCAGCTGTTTGGGTGTCCTGTGCCACAGGTGCAAAAAGTGCATCTACTTTCTTTTAAATGATCAGTTCCGATCTTTCTTTTTTTTTTTTTTTAATTTAGCTGGAGAATCCAAAGAAATATGGCCTGCCAGAGTTCATTACCAGTTATGAACATGATCCTGGGAATCTGAAGTTCCACTCCAGAAACTTAAATGTATTATATGATCGTAAGTACCACATGTGCCATTGCTCATCATAGTTTCATGTACTTTTTCTTCCTGAGAACCACAAACTTTGAAACTACTGTCTGAGTTTATGCAGATTAAACCTGCTGAAGCTGCATGTTTACCTTATTTCCTGGGCAACAATTAAGGTACCTTAACCTAGGCTTTGTATCCTTTGGTGGGTTGTGGGGGTAGCCCACAACCCACCAAAGGATTTGGATTTTTTATTTCCTGAAGAATTCGGGACCATAGGGAAAACACTGGATGATCCAGGATTAACTGCAATCTAATAAAGATGAAAGAGGGTGAGGGGTGGGTGATTAAATGTAACTTGAACGTATGATTTGTAATTTAAAGCACTCAGTTTTCTAAACTTACTTTGTTATAATTGTTAGCCTACAAAGATCAGGACTTCTTGAATTCCAAAGATGGTTACAGAAAACAGATGATAACATACAGAGAACCAGATCCAAGTTGGGAATCTTCACTCATCTTATCAAAAGGGGTATGAACATGTAGGAATTTTATTTTAAGCCATTAATTTTCCAGTTTCAATATTTCTAAAATTAATCAGTAACTCCATTCAGGAGTGAAAGTTAAGTTTCTAGGGGGGTGTCTAATGGCAAATATTATAAAACAGATTTTGACAATAAATTATTGTTGTGCTGTTATCAAGACCTGAAAAGAGAGACAAATTTTAGCTTTGAAAAAGAGTATGCAAACTCAGATATTTTGGTCTGAAACAGTTTCAAGCCCTAGTTAAAGCACCCCCCCCCCAACCAAATGTTAAGGAAGTGCCTCTACTGCCCCAACCAGGACATGATTGCCAAGCCACTAAGTTAACTTTTCTGTCTAAAATCTCAATTATACAGCCGTACAAGAAAGGTCGTTCACCAAAGAGTGCTCTAATGGACCGCATTGCAAAACAGCTTCCATGGTGCTCAGATTATGACAAGATAGAGCAACTAAGAAGACCTGACATCTTTGACAACAAAACAGTGGACTGGCTAGAGGTGACAGCACACGGGAAGGAAGAGCTTAACAGGATATAATACACTAACATTGAGACAAAATTATAGTAGTCAGGCATAAACTTGTTTCATGTGTATTCCTAAATGAACACACTATGATCAGTCACATAGGAAAACACAAAAGCTGGTATGCCATCAAGATGCATCAATGGTTTGGGATCCCTAGACACATAGAAGCCACCCCAGAGATTTCATCAATAGTGTAACATCTTCTAAATTTAAGGCACACAACAAACTAAGTTTGCAACTTTGAGTTGGCAAATACAGGTTGGTGCATGCGACAATACATCGTTGCATTTGGCCAGTGTGATAGCAAACTGTGGCAAGAAATGAAATTAAATTGGAGACTGGAGATCTTGTTAGAACATTTCAAAACATTGACAACCTTGTGCTTTCACTCAACCAAACCTCTACAAACCCCAGTTTTATGGCAGTTTTTTAATACTTCCATAATTTATATAATCTTATGTTTGATGTTCTTGTTTTTTACTACTGCTGAAGAAATAATGCAGACTTGCTGTAGGAAGGCATATCTTATTAGCTGAAGCTACTGGTCAGTGATAGGCATGATTCGTTGTTTTCTCATTCCCATTTTTAAAAGAATTGATTCCATATTTGAAGAAGGTTTTCCAAAACAGAAAACATTTTTTTTTGAAATTGTTTGTGATTGCAGTGCTTTCAATAAGCACCGACGGCCAACGAAAAGCGTCGGCTATTTCGCTCAGAGAAATCGGCTACTTTTCCCCTAAATTGAAGTAATTACAGGAAGATTCTTTCAAAGCCCCTGTTGATACAGTCAGTTACTCTACTCAAACCAGCTGCCTACTTCAAATTTTATTGAAACCCCCAGATTGTGAAGTACAGTTACAGTTATTATTGATCTAACTTAGAAGCAACTCCTTTTTTTAATGCAAACTTGCACTATTTGTTGACAATACTTGATACTTTAATCTAGCTTATGTATTTAATTATTAGTGGGGCTACTGTTGGTAGACAAATTTTGACAATTTGGGACTTTTTTCAAATTGTTTAAAAGTTTGTTCTTAAAAGTAACTATGAGAGTATGCATTGTGATCAGGGTCTATTTATTTGTACAGTTGACTTTAGTTGAAGTAATAAATATTTATTTGTCACATTCTAATAAAACTTGTATGTATCATAATAACGCTTCTATCTCTGCAGGTTACATTGGAGACAATACTGCACCCTCCTTGCTATCCATGCACATTTTTGTGCCAATTTATTGTTTAATAGCAATGTGACTATTTATGTACTATGTATGGTCCCACTGACAGTTCTATAGAAAGTAACCCCACAAGCTGTTGTGTGAAAGGCCACATGGGTTGACCGGTTGACACAAATTCAGTCTTAATACACCTAAATAGAAATCCCCTTCCCTTTCTGATTGCTTTGCAACAGTCTTGTACAACCATAACTATTCCATCCCAATTTGTCACTGATTGGATTAAAATATTACCTAATTTACCTATCAATTAAAACTAGAGTTCATTCTTCAGATACAGTGTAGGCACATATTAATCATGATACAGCTTCAGCCTGAAGTTTGTTCATTTTCTGCCAGTACTTCTGAACTTCAACACCTTCCCAAGAAAGATTGCCACTTGGTTTGAAAATACTAGAAAAGAAATGATTTTTTTTTCCTGGTGACATTTCCATATGACTCAACTAAAGGAATTAAACAAGTCATGTAAGAATAAAAATTAGCGATAAAACACAATGTTTCGATGTTGCTATGACATCATTTTCAAGTGTGTAAAATTAGTCAAATTGACTTAACACTAATTTTTATTCTTAAAGGCTTTATTTAATGAAATTTAATCTGATTTGCATATTGAAAAAGAATTGCAAACATTGTTACTATTCTAAGCTATTCTGTAGCCACTTACTTTTCTAAGATGTAATCCATACAGTTTCTCTCTATATCTGTTAACTTCTGGCTGACAGCATCAATGTTCTTCTGAAGGTTTTCAATGCTTGCAGTGCTGACTAGGGTAGTGGGGATGTCTTCTATTTCCAAAGTAAAATGAAGAGCTAGTTTGGAGATGTCAACGCCATGGTCCTTAAATAAGAAATTAAAATGGGGCATAAGACTAATACCAAAGAGAATTGAACCCAAACTCTCAGAAACTTTCCCATGGCTTTTATTAAGATGGGGTGGAGAATGGGGCATTCCTGATGTGGCACTGATTAGGGTGCATACCCCTTAGGGTCTTCAAATGTCCTAAAATCACTCAATACTTATAACAAACCTGACAATAACCAGCAGCCTGTTTACATCTGCTACGAACAGTTTCTCCTGCCGGGTGCCATGATGGAGGCCCACGATTGGACAGCAATCCCATGGAAATTGGAGAAGCATTCACAACACCTATGCCACGCTCCTAGAAAGGGTAAAACACACAGCAAGATCACGTACTCCAAAAATTTGTACTTCCCTTAAGAGACCAGGCATTAACTTGCTGTTCTAAAGCTAATAATGTTTCATAAGTAGACTAATGCACAAGTTTTTGTCATTGCAAATTGGACAACTAACGTGGGCTTATTGACCTGCATATATGCAGCTTCTCTGGCAGTTTTTACAGTAATTTTAGAACAATAAACTCTTCTTACTTTGAAGAATTCCATGTAATCTAACAATCCAGTGTCATGCATTGAACTGCGGCAGTAAGTTAACAAGGTGTCAATGTGTATTGTGCTTCTCTCAAGGACAGTCCTGTGAGATTTCAAAAGATCAACAATATAAATAAGCCCGACTGCAAATCCAACTGGTTCCAAAATAAAAGTGCCGCAACCTTATTCTAGAACCTGTAATAAACTAAAAGTGCAAGAATGTACTGGTCATGGACTTTTGGTTAGAAAGTTGTCTGTTCGAGGCCAATCTTTGCACTGTGCCATGTTTCCTCAGACAAGAAACTCTACTCTACATTGCCTTTCTCTAGTCTTCCAAGGTGTAAAAATGTGTACATGCTGCATATTCTCTGTGACACCAAGTACATGATTCTTGCAGCTCATGGGTGTACCCTCCCTGCCTTCTTTTCCTTCCTTCCCTTTTCAAATTTGAGAGAACAGGAAAGAAAAAGTCAAATGCAAGTGACCAACCTTCCAGACTACCCTGACTTTACTTATAAAACACGAGAATGAAAAAAGTACAAATTTGACTAACACTGTACCAACCGAAAGTTTTCCAATGGATATCCTGTGATTCCAATAAATTTCACTTTGCCAATATCCTTCAGCTACATAAATACAGAAAATCAAATCCTAGTCAACATCAGCATGTCAAGTCGCTTGCAAAAATAGACAAAAAATCCACACAAATATGTATTCTTCTTACTTTGCTGTACAGTAAAACAAGATTTTTTCTTAAGTTTTGTGATTCTATTTGATGTACCTTCTGTAAGGCTGGTAATGTTTCATTGATAACAATGTCTAAAGATGGTGCAAACTCCATGTCGTGAACCTGAGAAACAAAATGCATTACTTTGAGATTGTTTGTTTGTTTTTGATTTTTTTTCTTCTTTTCTTTTCTTTCAAGTGAAGTTGCCCTCTCTTGAGGCTGGTTGGAAGATTTCAAAAGTTCTTTATTACTGATAGCTATGTCCTGCTGCTTTGACTAAGCTGGCACTGAATACGATCCTTACTTAATATGCTGTTATTTTGGGCATCTTGTACTTTGCATAGTCAACTTTACATTCTATTTTAAAAAGTAAGCCACAAACAACTTAAGCCTGATTTCCAAGTGGGGTGCTAAAAAAGGTGACATTCATGTACAGTTTTCTTATCTTACAACTGGACATCAGGACAGTTTACCTGAATTATATCTATGTAATCTAGACCCAGTCGCTTCAAGCTTTCATCTACACTTTGGAGCGTTCGTTCAGCTGAGAAGTCAAACATTTTTTGAATTTCAGGTTGATACCTACAGACCTAAAAAACAATAACATAATTGTGAGCATGCCAAAGGAATGAAAATGTCAAATTTACCTCTTTTTCACAACATAGATGGAAGTTTGCAAGTAGTTGCAAAGTTAAGTAAATATTAATGGGCATGTTTAAAACACGAAATGGCGAAATGACGAAATGGCGAAATAATAAAAAATAAAATTGTAAATAATAAAATTTGTCTAACGGTCCATCGTGATCACATTTCGTTTTCTACGGCGCAGACGATGAAGTGGTCAGTGTCACGCAATCGTCTTCCTGATCTGCTGCAAAAAAGTAAATCGTACTTTTGATGGTTCTTAAAACCATCAAAATTGGTAGGATATGCTCGTGCCTAAGCAGAATTACCTTAGACTTTATCGCCCTGATGCCGCTCTCAACAAATGTGTTATTGTGTTCTGAGCTGGTTTGCCGTTAGAATTGTTGGCGTGCGATGTGTTAATGTTTCCAAGTTTCTTGCAATGTTTTTGGAAATACTGTCAAGCTATCAAAATTATCCCTTTACCATAATCCCGGAACCAAAACAGAAAGTGTTTCGTTTAACTGAATCTTAAATGCGGCGTCCAAATGAAAAGAAGCTATAAAATTGTGTCTAAGCTTACGTTTAGAAGAATTGGCCGATTAAAAAAAAAAAACCGCCTGCGGCAAATTGTTTCGATTTCTTTTCATAAACAGCGTTTTTATGTATGCACCGACTTCAGGCAAACCAAGCAGCAAGCATCCCTTAAACCCAATCAGAAAAGAATTCTTTTATCCTATCATTTGCTTTGCTTTTCTCCGATAGTTAACTGCCATTTCTTTATATCATTTTATTCGATATGTCAATTGAATTCCCCTGAATTCTTATCGCTTGACGCATTGAAGATTATAATACCTTCAGCGCCATTACGTGACGTTCTTGATTATGCTCGCTTGTGTGCTTCATTTTCTTGCCAAGGCAAGAGACAGAAGAGACCAAGATTTTGCCATTTTGTCATTTCACCATTTCAGCATTTCGGCATTTCGCCATTTCGTGTTTTAAACACACCCAATATTAATTACATGTATTACAAAATAACATATCTGGAAATAAATGGATTTGTAAAAATATGCTTGTACCTTAGTAGCAATATAGTATGCTTTTCTAGGGACATCCTTCAGAGCCTAAAAATGGAAGAAAACGAACTTACACTTTACCTTTTGAATAATACAAATTTGAAAAAAATAGGTTATGAACCTGTTTGTTGATCATTTTTCTTTTTTTCTTTTTTCCCCCAACATGCATGACTTTTTCAGCTAAGCGTCCTCAATGGGATCATGTTAATCTAAGTACATGTACTGCAGGGTACCTCCAGTACAATCTCTTTACCTGGGTGGAGACACAGATAGTGGAGCAAAGTTTCTTTTCTAAGGAAACAACACAACAAGTACCCTGTGAGCAGAGGCCCTTTAATGGAAGATTGAAAGGGCCTCTTCTCGCAGGGTACGCAACAAGATGCAGTTGAAACAGCATCGGATCACCATCCCTACAATCTTTTGTTGGAAAGTCTAATATGCTGACCTCTACTCCAATTGGCAGGCACAGTAACAATTCCCAATAGTTACATGAAGGTGACAAAATCACTTGAAAAGGATTGCTGTACTGCATGAAAGGTGTGATTACCTTTCCTAAAACAGTTTCAGCTTTGCCATGCCCATACCAAGGAGCAACATCAATATAGTTGATACCACTCTTTATTGCATGATGAACAACTTTAATTGACTCCAAGTCATTTGTTTCACGAAAAACACTTCCAAGTGATGACGCTCCTGTAGTGAAATGCAAAACAATATAACAATACCTGTTAAAATACCTAATTATTATTTTATTATCCAGCGTCGTGCTACTCGTTTAATATGTGGACCTAATAAATCTTGCTATAAAAGGCTAGCTGAGCTAAACTGGTCAACACTGGAGCTTTGAAGGAAATATCTTTCTCTGGTACAACTCTACAAGATCATTCATGGCTACTCTGATGTGGACTGTGCCAAGTATGTGGAACGGACTGGCCCAACAAGAACTAGAAGTAACCATGACTTTAAAGTAAGGCCTAGAGTGGCAAGGACAAACTAGTTTAAATTTTCATTTTTCAACCGCTATGTTAATGACTGGAACTCTATACCTAATTCAGTTATGGCAGCTCCCAGCTTAAAATCATTTAAATGTAGATTATTTAATTATTTACATAGTTAGTTACTTTCTCCCTTAATTATTTATATACTAGACTTATTATTTGTTTATTAATTTTCTATTTTGTCAGATTTTTTCTTCTTTTATTATACATTATTATAATTTTATATTTTTCTCAAAATCTGGTAAATATTAGTAGTTATCATA
Source organism: Siderastrea siderea (assembly GCA_964030785.1). NCBI lineage: Eukaryota > Metazoa > Cnidaria > Anthozoa > Scleractinia > Rhizangiidae > Siderastrea > Siderastrea siderea. Next base: position 302,993 of record OZ034971.1, on the reverse strand, counting down.
ATTCGGTAAATTGTGATCGTCCGGGTGAGTGTAGTCCTGAGAAGGACTGTTTGAGGTGACATGGACTGACGTTTCGACAACCTGAGCGGAAGTCATCATCAGAGTCACTTGACTCTGATGATGACTTCCGCTCAGGTTGTCGAAACGTCAGTCCATGTCACCTCAAACAGTCCTTCTCAGGACTACACTCACCCGGACGATCACAATTTACCGAATTATGATATGACTCCTGGGTTCAAACCATTTACAGTATTAGTAGTTATCTTAGTTAGGAGAGCAGTTTTTATATAGAAATTCAGTTTCCCCCTATTGCTTTCCTTTACCTACTGTACTTATATTTCCTTCTTTATTTGTTTATTTATTTTTCTCATGTATTATCTTAGTGTTCAGTTGGTAAAAAGTATCATTAAATTTTAAATTTTATTTTATTTTTTAAATATTCATGCTGGTGAATATTTTATTTACAATAACTTAACAATATTCTCATATGAAAATAATTTATTCTGACTTGTGTGCGGAAATATGATTCTCATTCATTATTTTGATGTTCACATTTGCGCTTCTGGTTACATTTCACATTTGCATCGCATTGATCTTGTAAACTTGGCTAGTTTTGCAGTGTCGGGGGAGGGGTGGTGAGGAGGGGTGGGGAGGGGAGGGGCTGCGGAGTGGCCAAAGGTCGGAATTTTACATTTCAGAGGTCCTTATCCTTGTTCGTATCCCATGAGTCAACTACAATTGTTTTCCAGATGTACTAAAGATAAGCTTACCTTACCAAAACTCAGCTTGGACACCGTGATTCCTGTCCGACCTAGCGGCTGGTACTTCATTCTTTTCACAGCCTCTACATCATGGAATCCTTCCACATAAGTAGCAGGCAGATTGCTCATGTTAAATCAATACAACGGTTGTGTACACAAACAACGGAATAAAACAGCAAAATGAAATCAAGCTTAGAAACGAGGACTGATTCTTCCAGATTGGGCAGTCGATTGAGCCGATTGGGCTGGAGAAAAGTTGTGAGCAACAAATATTTATGGTCAGCAGTTGAATTCCTGAGGATAAGGTGTGTGGTGTAAAAGTACCTTAAAGAGTCTGACCCACCCAGTTTGCAACGCGCGCTTCTATTATTGTTATTATCCAGGACACCGTTGTATTCTTCCCATATTTGGGTATAGCTTTCAGTGTCCTTCAGCGCGCGAGATTCTTCTCATCGATATGGCGGAAAGGATGCAACTGGAAGTGAGCGAGAGCGAAGAAGCTCTAAATATCACTGGCGACAATTTAAGTGGAGATGAATACGCAGATCGTCCTGCTGTAAATGCTTACGGATCGCCAGTGAACGTGAGCCGAATCGAACCACGGCTCGCCGTGATTCAGTCGCCGGACCCATCAGCGCTGTTGTCGCTCGTGTGGTAAGAAATCATCCCAGCTTTACATTTATCCGCTTCAAAATAATAATATACATTTCTTCCGATGTTTGTTTTTAAAACTTAAACGAGACTGGCTCTGACACTGTAGGTTTGCCGCTGCAAAAACACATGTAGCCGAAAGAAGAGTGCGAGGTCGACAGGCTGCCCGTGTCGGAATGCCGACTGCAAATGCACGTCGAGTTGTCAGTGTGGAACGAGCAAAGCTGCCTGCAAAAATAGGGCCGTTGAAGTCCAGCCTGTATTCAACAACTCGAGCGCATATGCACGCCACCGAAGAGCTGTAGAAGAGTCCGAGAATGAAATAAAGGTAAACATAAGTTTAGTACAAATTATCGCAAGCAAGTGAGAAAAATTGGCACTTGTTGACAAATTGTTTGTAGCTGAAGTCTCTCTGTTCCCGTCTTATACGATAGGAGTTTGTGAAGAAGCTATCAGAGGTTGAAAAGGAAACCCTTCTCATCAGGGTACTGAGCCAAGGCCGTGGCAGTGTAGAATACGCCAGAGATCTACTAACAGGAGCAAATGATCCAGAGTCGGAGCCGCCAGAACCGGAAAATGACGCAGAACGATGGTGTGTTTGTGGAGTGTGCCGGAGGATGCAGGACGAGCAGGAAAATGTTTGCTGCCAGAAAAGAACCTGTGTTACTTCCTATGTAATGTTCAACACCACCTGTTTAGATCGGAAGTTTTACAGTTGGCAATAACAGCCAGGTGTGACATCCGTGCAGATGAGCCCGATTTCTCCACTCAAAGTTACCGGAAGGCCGCATACCGGCAGTACACGTTGTGGAAATATGGAAAAGGTGGAAGGGGGAATCGAAAAATTTTGCCGTCTTGTGTAGTTACAACCATTAGGCAAGCTTATCCAGCTCCAAATGGCAATTACATGGGCTTTCGCCGTTCATAGGTGCATTGAAACAAAGTGCATTTTGCGCTTATTTCCTCACAAAATTACTATTTTCCCAAGATTCTAAAAAGATTCTGTCGTGTTGCTCTTTTAAGGCTCATCGGTGACAGTGAATTCGCTTTGAAATATCAATGTATTATGATGCATATGGCTAATAAGAAGTATGTGAGTGATCACTACAGCCTGCCAGCAAGCTCTCTTACCCCCACCCGTCCGAGAGAGTTTGCTTGTAGGCTGTGACAAGTAAGGAAACATTCTCATTGGTTTCCATTCCATTGGAAATGGGGATTGAAGACCTAATTGTGATTACCAGATGTTATTGAAAAAAGAAAACCTAAAAAATGCCCTCTTTCTCTCCCCCCCCCCCCCCCCCCCCACCCCACACACCCAATGTAACATGTCAACTGGATAAGTCTGGAAACAGTTGGAGAGTAGTTAGTGTTAAAGCAATGAAAGTACTTTTTCAACCTACAAGTTTTTTCTTGACTACTACCGGTAAACTTATTTGTAAATATTCTGGGCTATCATTATACTGTAAAGTGCAGCTTATAGGTCCGAGGCATGCACAACTTCGAAAAGGTTGTTTTGTTGCAAGTAGAAAATATTTTCACAATAAACATTTTAGGGAGGTCTGTAGTATGCTTATTTATTGCAGGGAACATAACTGGTGGGTCAATAGCCTAATAAGTACGACATGGGGGCTATACCTGCATTTTGTAGTATTGGCTGATGAAGTGGGGGAAAAAATTTGTTTTACTGTGCGAAACCAAAAAGCGTGAACACTTTGATTTGATATTGGGTAATGGAAGTGGGGTAAAAATTTAAGTTTTACTTTGCAAATCCAACAACCATGAACACATGACCAATCAGATGGGAGATCAAACCACAAGAAAAAACTGCAAGCCAAACCTAATTATTGCTACAGGTTGTGGTTTTTTATCTAGCATCTGATTGGCTTTTACCTCACAACACAATAATATTCCAGAAATAATTCTAGTGTTTGTGGCTCCTGGATTTGCACGGTAACAAAATACTCCCATTCACACAAGAAAAGGTCAAAAAGTCTCTGTTTCTCATCCCTTTTAATGCTGAAAATAATTATTACAAGTGACAACCTTCATTTACCTTTGTTCCATGATATGATGGTTGTAGATTTGGTACACTTGATGAATCATATAATGTTGTGCATATATATCATAATTATAAAGACTTCAATTTTTTCTCAGTCTTGTCTCCTGAGAATGAAATTTCTGATATATTTATTTCTTTTTATTTCACTGAAGTATTTCCAAATAAAAAAATTGGGAATTTTGATAGACAATGTTAATATTTACAGACAAAGCATTTTAACAAAATTCGAATTTTCGTCACGTTGAAAAGATCAAACAGTGATCAACCAGTAAAACAAACATTCTTAGTTTAGTTACCCAGGTCACTACCCATCAGGACAAAATCAATTCCTGACTTTTCACAGACTTCTCCCTGACAACAAAGGATGACCATTATGATGGCTTCTATGGTGTGAAATCATAAAAACCAAATCACTAATAGACAATTTCTACAACTATAGGCCTTCCCATATCTGGAAATATATATCTGGTTAACTGAAAATAAAGTTCCCTGACTTTTCACAAAATCAAAGAATTTAGAATTTCTCTGACGTGATGGAAAATACCCCGAGTTTTCCCTGACCTTGAAAGATAACTGCTTTTCCTTTACTTTTCCCTGACCGTGGGAACCCTGTTGCTAAATAGTCTGTTAACACCTATTCTGGTTTCTTTTGAGTCTGAAAGCGTGACAATTTAGCTTTGACCAACTCTTCACTTAAAGGGGCCCTTTTCATAGCTATTGTTGGTGCTAGGTGGATGGGGAGATTTCAATGTGCCTGGTAATGGGATCTTTATATTCTGCACGATGTCGCAAGATGTCTCCCTGAAGCAAAGCCAAATGAGGATACTGCTTGGGTTCCTTCACAGGTTCCACTCTCCAGTTTCCTGAACGTTTGGAATAGATCTTTTTGAACTGCCCTTCCAGGGTCTTGTGGAAAACATGGAAGTTGTGGTCCAGGGCTGCTAACAAAATCTGCCCAGTAAAGGCCTCATACCTGAAACATATTATAACATTCACTTGAAGTTATTGTATACTTTGAAGCAGAAGAACAAGGGAAATGGTGTGGGCAACATAACCTGTCTCCCAACAAACTATCATCCTAGATTGTAATTTTTTCCCAACAGATTTCCTTCTATTTACATGAACATGAACTTACCCAAGTGCAATCCGTTTTGGAGCATACTTCAGAAGCATCGAATTGAAGTTGCTTGTATGCCTAGTTCAGATAAAAATAACAAAAATTCAAGACTAAGCCATTATTCGAGTCATTTTTTAAATAGATACATAATATATGGGTTATTGGTCAAGCATGAGATAAAGGTGGTAGAATATTGGCCAAATTATTTTATTACAAAATTAGGACCAAAACAAAGTCAAGATCCAGCTGTACTGACAGGTACAGTTTTTAATTTTTAACTTATTACTACTGATTTACTTCAGACAAGGCTTGCTTTGTAGAAAACCACCAATAGGCGATGGCGATCTGTATAAAAAGTTACTATTATGTAACAGACAACCAAGCATATTGCCTACACAGGTTACAAATCACATAGCAGGATTGGCTTTATTTTGAGTGCTCACAGACCACGCCATATAACAGGGGATACTATAAGCCACTCTAATGAAAAGGTACATGTACATCCATTCAGATCTATTCAGCGACGGATATGCATTAAGTCATCTAAAAGGTCTGATGTGAGTGTCATCAAAAAACTGTTCTCCCAAAATGTACCTGAATAACACATAGTGTTCCAGACTCTTTAACCATTCATGGTCCAACATGATCTTCCGCAACTCTTTTGCAGCCTTGGAGTTCATGGCTAAGTACTCCTTGCCACCTTCCACTTCAGTCAGTGGTCCATGGGAACAAGTAGCTCCATCCCACTCATGCTCCCCACAGACATGGTGCATTATCCCTAACCACTTGCCCTTAAAAGGAAGACATAATACTTATTTTATAAGATGCCACAACATAAAATTGAATCCTCTAACTTGCCACAAAATGTTAATTCGAGCAACCTGATCCAAAATGAAAGTCGCATACCTTCAGTAATTCAATATCTCCATCACATGTTTCCGCACAGTGCCAAAAATGGTTTCGCACTGGTTCAACCCACTGCAAGAGTTTTTCACAGCCCTTGATCTTCCCAGCCTGCAAAACAATTAGGTTCTAAATTGAAAGAAGCAATATGCAAAATAGTCAAGCAGTAATTACAAATATGGCTGGTTCCCCTCGTGTGCATGATGAAGCATACTCACACAGGCAAGCCAAGCCAATAACTTGCCTGCTCAGGATTGCCTGTTGTCTGTCTGCCCAGTGGATCACAGTAAAGCCATGTTAAAAATCCTCCAATGATAAAGCTTGTTTGGTTAAGAAGCCCAGATATTGGTCTCATTCGTTTTTTCATGTTTATGGTCCCCGGCTTTGTCTCAGCATATCTTGCATGGACTTTATTATCTTACCCATGAATTTAGCCGTTGGCATGCAGATACATAACAAAACAATATTTCAATTTGAATGTAGAGAAAAATACATATATTTGAACTCTAATGAAAATATGAAAGAAATTTGGGATTCTCACTTTTGATAAGGGCCACTGTAAGCATCGCATATTGAACTATACTAAAATATTATTCACAATACAAGGATAACACAACAAAGAACAAATAAAAACCTCTGCTCTTCTCACAAGAAACACAAGCAAGACACCACCATGTGTAACTGATGGGTCAGTCAAATAAATTCAAAGTTACTTTGAAAGCATTACCCCCTCCACCTATGGGTTAGTTCAACTGCCAGGTGTGTGACATGAGGAAAATTATATACAAAAATACCTGTAAATCCAACCAATAACAAATCAATCAACACAATAAAGCATAATAGGTAGATAGATGAAAAGGTAAAGCTCTCTTACTCCTCATCGCTCACAACTTCTGAGTGAGGGTTTCCTTCCAAAGTGGAGAAGCAGGGATTCCAACTTTGCACCTGCTCCAGAAGAGTCTGGTGACATGTGGCGAGCTCTTCTCCGGGCTTCAGAGTGGATCGTGGAACTACCAGTTACATCAACTTCAGTGCTAAATACACCAGAAATAGACCATATCAGTACATGCCGCACTTTTCGAAGGTCCGAAAAATGTCACAAGATTTCACATTGAAAGTGACAAATAATAAATATTGCCAAACATACACACTGACTTCAAAGTACTCTCACTGCTTTCTCAGATAGAAACAAGAACTCACTTGCTAACAGATGTGTTGTCTGAAGCACTGGTAAAGGGTTACGGGGACACTGATAAATCCTCAGGTCCGCGTCTTATTCCAACTGGCGTTGACTGCAGGAACAATTCCTTTCTCTCTGTGAATAAATTCAAAACATTGTCACACAGACTACTCAACATTTGTCACGCATATAACTCAGATACAAGATCGTTTATTGCCAGCTAGAGCATTGACTGGATAGCACAACAAAGAAGCCAATTTACTGATAACATGTTAGAAACATTTTCTTACCTCGCCTCGGAGTAGAAGGTGTTGAATGTGGTGATCCACGACCATGGTGAGATCCCGGGTGAGATCGAGCGCGTTCTTGACGGGCACTGAAATGCTGATGGGGAAGCATTTCGGCGAACTCGCTGTTTGTAATTCTTCGAAGACCAAGAGCCTCCTTTCGCTCGTTCCACAGATTAAACGTTGACTCTCGCAATTTGAGTCGTTTGATTCCTTCTCGCCTCCGTGGACGTCCCATCTTGAGACGATTCGTCGCCATTGCGACGGAGGAACTTCTGAACAGGCACAGAATCCCACTCGATTACCGTTCGGAAAGTAGCGATTGTCCACAAATAATACACAGCACAGAAAGAACAATAAACGACGAAAATATTTATGTGAAAATATAGGCTGCTTTGTGCAATTACCGCTCGATGGAGAAGGATTACTTTCTCTAACGATGAAATCCGGAGTTTTGGGTGCCCCGAAAATGGCGTCTGAACGTAGGAAAGCGCGCAAAGGCTCTTGGGTGGGTCAGACTCTTTAATAGTCGTCCTTATCGAGCCCTTCTTCTCTATCAGCCATTATTATTCCCCAACACCTCAACATCCTGTCCTCATCTCCCCGCTGCGCCAACGTTTTCATCGCTGCTCCTCTCGTTGCTTTCCGCCTTAGTAACAGTCTTAGTAATTTATTAGTTAGCGCCAAACATCGCAACCCTGGCAAGAACGTCATGCTATATGAATATATACACCAACTGATTAACGCACCTACCTCCACTAACACACACTTTCCTTCACTTGTACTCACTTTCCTTCATTTGCCCGGCCCGAGTAGCCCCGCAGCTCTTAACTACCTCTAATTTCATTGGACATTGGTATCACGCAGCTCTATTGTTTTCGGGGTTAGGGTCCATTGTTTTGTTGTTTGGTGTATTGTTTTCTCAGCAAATCAGAGAAGACCTTGTAAGAGCTGCGACATCGCCCTTCATTTGTACTCACTTCCCTTCACTTGTACTCACTTACCTTCACATTAGTGCCTTATATGTGGACTAGCATGACGTTCTTGCCCAACTGCTTGACATGCAACTATATAACAGACGGGCTCACTTAAGCTATACATTTTATTCTACGGGCGAAACAAGACCTATTCATCATCACATTGACTGTAACTCTGAAAACGTTATTTACATAGTGCAATGCAATCGTTGTCACGAACAATACATAGGAGAAACCAAACGACGACTCAAGGACCAGTGAAGGACCGCTTCAACGAACATCGTAGACCTGTTGACAAACAAACTAACATTTCTAAACCTACTGCAGTCTCAGAACATTTTCTTTCAAACGACCATAATGCTAATGACATGCAACTCATTCCTCTTGACTAATAATGAAATCTAACGGTGACAGTGTACGAAAAGCTGGCCAGGCATACCTCATCGATAGAGGTGAACCTTGGAACCTCCAGGAAAGATGAAACATGACACTTTTTCCAGTTTTTTCTTCCTTCGTGTGTATTTTTTTTGTGTGTGTATTTTTTTTGCCGGGGGGGGGGGGGTATTTGTTTGGTATTTCTCCACTTTCTAATTTCCAATTGTAACGTATTTATAATGGTAATTGAACTGAGTGGAGTGCAATTTGGTCTGAAATAATACGCGTGATTTCAAAATCGAATGAGCGCGCAGCGCGAGTTCGATTTTAAATCACAAGTATGATTTCAGACCAAAATTGCACGACACGAAGTTCAATTACCACTTTATTACACCCACTTTGAAATCACACAGTTTTTTGTCTGTACGCTATTGTTTAAAAATGTTTTGTTTCCTTTGTTTCCGTGAGATTCACAGATTCTTACACCGAGGTAAAGCCAAAATTGCAAAATTCCCCCCCCCCGTCCCAAATAACTTTTTTCGCCTTATATTTTTATGCAATCTGATTGGCTTGTGCGATTAAGCTATGAAATGTGATTGATAGTATTATTTCATTTTTATTTTGATTGGCTAAAAAATAATGCGATTTAGAACAAAAAATAGTGCAATTCGGATTAAATCGCACTATTGAGAGCCAATCAGATTGCAAGGATAACCGGTGATTTCAAAATGGGTGTAATAAAGAGTTTAACGCTGTACGTTATCCCTGTTGTTATTATAGTATCACGTATCCTGCTTATGTCATATATTTTTCAAATTTTAAATCGTAACGTTTTTAGTTTTTACGCCAGTTTTTAAACGTTGTAATATAAGCTGTTATATGTTGTTGTTCTATTATATGTTGTTATTCTATTATACCCTTAGTTTTAATTGTAACGTTTTTGCCCTTAGAGTCATTCTCTGTTAGACCCTGAAGAAGAAAGGGTATGCCTTTTGAAATATTGGTAAAATATATAGCGTCTCCCTACCGTTGAATCAACATTGCTTTTTTATCGTATTTGGTCTCTGACTTTCACGGAGGCATTTCAGTAGTCTCACGCTTGCAGCGGTTTTTAGTGCCGAGGAGCGTTGCGCGACGACACTAAAAACGGTTGCGAGGGAGACTAGCATTTCAGGCATTACTGCAATTTATTTTGTCCCTGTATTTCATTTATCCTTTCTTGTTCGAATTTCGTTATCCCAATCGAGTTCAAATAACAAATACCCAACTAATTAGTAGAAGAAAACAAAACACGTGAAGGATTCTGAAGTTGTGGTAAAAAGATGCCATCGTGCGCCTGTCTTGCTGAATGAATGCATGGCTGGCGCAACGGCAAAGGGCTTAACGGCCAATATTTCGGCTAACAAAGTTAGCTTTCCTCAGGGCCAGGGCTATACCGAAAGAAAATGAATAATGGCCGTTAAATAAATCAGCCCTTTGCCGCTGCGCCAACCTTGCATTCACTTCGAGTGATGTCTGGCTCGAGCATCTAATAAGGGGCCGTCGACATATTCACAAGTTCCCCGCTTAACGTCCACTGGAACGACGTTTAGGGGGGAGGGGTTAGGGAGAGTCAAGATTTGGACGTTTATAGAGTGGGGAATGTAGGACAAAACCAAAATAACGTGTTAAAAGAAACACCTTTTATTAATGTTGATAACAGAACATAAAGAGAAAAACGTACTGCAGTAGAAAATGAGAACAAACTCGATGCTGCTGTGATCAACGTAGTTTGCCACTTACAAAGATGGCGCAGAAGTCATACGCGTTCGCTATTTAGATTTTACAGAACCAAAAGATGTGTTCTGTCTGGATATGAAAGCAGCAGTGGTTAATTTAAAAAGTTCCAACCGAATTTTAAACCTTCCCAATCACTAAAGCCTTTCACTGTCTTTTCGATGCCTAAATTCATTCCAGTTACAATGCAACTGCATCTAGCTTCTTGCCACGGGTACAAATTTCGTTGTAGTTTTCGGCTGTAGAAAAACATGGAAGTGCGAAATTCCGTGAAGACGTTAAGGAGGAGGGGGGAGGGGGTCTGACTTAAACGTCCAGTGGACGTTAAGCGGGGAATTTTTGGATATGTCGACGGTCCCTAAAGCTGAAATCTAGCTGATTTTTTATTATTATTATTATCATCATCATCATCATCATCATCATCATCATCATCATCATCATCATCATCATCATCATCATCATCATCATCATCATCGTTATTATTATTGTTATTGTTATCTCTACACCAGAGATCGGACAACACCTAACCAGTGAAGTTTACTTACGCGCCGTGTGGACCTCTTCATCCAAAGGGTATTATTGTGTCTCGCTGTGTTAGTGCATATACTGACTATAATAAACCAACTATAACTATAACTAGAAATCTTTTCGCCTTGAAGAACGCAGCCATCACTGTTTAGAAAACTCACTAGTGGCTTACGGGTCAGTTTTTACGCAACAATGACGTTTTCTGCTCGTCATTTAAGCCAGTTACCATCAAATTGTAATATGGAAAGTAAGTCTTTCGTTTAATTAAAGCCGTTTCTCCAAAGTTTGATTTCGGGCATGCGCACCAATCAAAATTTTGATAGAGTTTTTTAAAGAGAAGAACAGGAACCAGAACAAATTTGCCATTTTTTCATGCTAACTTCCGTAGCTTTTGTTTTACTTTATTTTTTTTGTTTGTTACAAGCGTTTTACCCATTTAGCAAGCATTCCTTGAGCCGGCAAATGTTGGCATAAACGTTTAAGATGAAAGAGAAAATTTTTACCAAGAAGTTGCGGTCCGTGGACAGGTGGGAAGCCCACCTGCATTTTTCTTTCATTTTGCTAAGGAAAATTACTTGGTTTCTGTAGCCTCAGAAAACGGCCGACGTTTCGTGAGGTCGCCACTTGAGCCCTCGCAAAACGACGTCTGAGTAACGAGCGCAGAAATTCCATACTGATGACCGCTCCAGATCTAGGTAGTGCTTCTGATTGGTTGAAACGCGAGGGAATTTCGTTTCAACCAATCAGAAGCACTACCAAGATTTGGGTAGTGACACCTCATTAGTATGGAATTTCTGCGCTCGCTACCCAGACGTCGTTTTGCGAGGGCTCAAGAGGCGACCTCGCGAGACGTCGGCTGTTTTCTCAGGCTATGGTTTCCGCTGTGTCAATAACCCTGGCCAGATTCATTCGATCCTTCTTAGGGACGGACCATTAGAAAAGTGATGAGGGGGGGGGGGGGGGGGAGGGAAAAAACCAAAAAGAATTCATGCGAGGGAAAATGTCCGGAAAAAAAAATTCATGCAAGGGAAAATGTCCCAAAAAAAATTCATGCACAAGATGGGCCTCATTTTGATATGAAACCATAATTCGTTCTGCCAAAGTGCTCAAGTAGTGTCTCCAGTGTTTAAAAAATTGGACATTTTCTGGGGCTTTGCCAGGATGCTATAAAATATTGTTTTCATAATTAATATTTCTTTTGTCGGGAGAGGGATACCCTCGCCTGGAACAAATTTTTTGTTGTTTTTATAGTCATAGTCATACAGTTGAACCCCGTTATTTTGAACCGTCTTGGGAAACAAAAAAAGTTTGAAATAGCGGGAGTTCAAAATAACCGATAGTAAATAAGTGAAGGGCAAATCCAAGCCGAAGGGAAATTGGTTAAAGTTGGGAGTAGCAAGGAGCGACAGGCCTGCACGACTTCTAACAATGGAAACATTTAGATAATGTAACCTCTTAATATTTTTGCACTGACAAGTATGTGATTTTTAAGAAAGGATATGAACAGTGGCTCGTAAGATTTGTCGTTGCAATGACTGTCTTGGTTTTATAAAGTGCCATTAAAACGTGTTTGAGCTTTGGCACCGTTTGTTGACATTGAGTTCAGTCAAATGTGTAACAATTAGCCCTTTTCGAAACTGTGAGTTTCGTGTATGTTTTCTCGTTTTGTAAGCAAGTCTTTCGACTGCCGATTTGTACAGGCAAGACCATGGTTTCGACCCTCCACATGGGTCTCATCAGTTGCCGGGATTGGTTTTGCGAGTTGCTCTTATGCAACCTGATGTACGTTTTGAGAATGGCAAGGCATTCTGTTTGGCAAGCGTTTCCCGTTGTGTTTTTATACCCACTGTGTGGATCAAAAATCCAGGATTTCTATTGGTTAATCAAAGGTGGCCAACTGTGAAATGTGGTTTTCGATCCTTATCCGTTTGAGGCTTACGTGCGTTTGTATATGTTGCGTTTTTGACATTTTAGCACTCTCCCACTGTGTCTACATCCTCAAAAAGCCGGCTGTTACATTAAATTATAACCCTTAACTTCCCAGCAAAGGGTTAGAAGGTACCTGTATGTATTTTATATCAAAAGTTTTAAAGGCAAATTTATGAGCTACGTTTTTGAAAAGAATTGTTTTTAAATTAAGGAAATAACAGTGTATGTACTGTATATTTTATAAATTAATCTTTCTGGACACCACTGTTTGTATCAAATCATTTCATATGAATACGTCTTTTATAAAAAAAATCCATACATGTATATCAATAATATCACACAATTTTTCACTATAAATCGCTATTTACTTTTGAAACGTCCTTCAGTAAATTAAATTTTAAAGCAAACATTATTAAAAAGTGTTTTCTAATAAAATAAACTTAAAAATGTAAAGTAACGTAACAGTACAAGCTATGTATTTAGTAAAACAAAGTTGCATTGTTTAATTAATTCAATAGCAAATTGTGCATAAGGAAAATATTTTCTCAAAAAAAAATTCATGCATAGGGCTGTAGCCAAAAAAAAAATTCTTGCACAGTAAATGGGCCAAAAAAAAAATATTCTGGCAGGCTAAGAATCCCTCACTCCCCACCCCCCCACCCCATCACTTTTCTAATGGTCCATCCCTTAATTATTAGGCATGACTTGCAAGATCTCATCCCACTACGCTGGCTGACTATCAAAAGCCCCTTGGGCCCGAAGAAAAACAAAAACAGAAAACAATATCGATATACACATCACTTTAATAAGTGGTGTAACTTACTCCGAGGATTTATTACCACTAAAGCTTTAAAAAATTTCCACTTCTCTTACGATTTTACTACATGGATGTTGTAAGTTTGTTTTCCACTTCCTGTATGACAATCGTTTCAAGTCGATGTTGAACCGAGCGACGCATTGTTTTTTGTTTTTTTTTTTCAAATAATACCATCTAACGTAATTAGTTTAGGATGTTTCCTGCAGTGTTTCTTATTTTTGTTACTTTTTTTTCATGTTTGATTACCTACTTATGTGCGCGTTACTTGAGTGCATTGTAAAACGAAATGAAAAAATACGGTTCTCCATCCATTTCTTAGGGAACTAATTTGTCTACATATCAATTAAGACATCTTATCCTTTGTGATCACTTCGTTTATTCTCATCACTTGAATGTTTGAACAAGTAGTGATGATGAAAAGAGAATTTTAATTTTTGTCATTGCATGTTAGGACTTAAAGGGTTAAACAATCAATAAACTAACGTCCAAAATTGCGCTGTTTAAATCAAAGTGAAAAGAGACAACTATTAAATCTTTTAAAACGCTTCACCTTTAAATTGTAACGAAGTTCCTAGCTTCGTAAGAAAGTTCATCAAGTTGTGGTACGCTGGACCAGCTGCCTGGGTTGAATTGGAGATTGTTTGTGCAAACAAACGTAAGTAGCTTTAAAGATGTTAGAACGGTTTCCCAGTGAGACTCAGAAAAGGTACGATCTTGAGCTGAAGTCGCATTTTTATGCGAATTGTAGACATGGTAGAACGATCATGATGTGTGTCTCTTACTCCACACAATATAGCGCACACTACAAGTGGTCTTCTAAGATCAACGAAGCCGATGCCCGTTTTCAGCCTGATCGTGTCTGGCTTTCTGGCAAAAATGCCCTAAAATGGTCTGCGAAATGGGCTTAACGTGAAATAACTGTTTTATATCTTACGAAATACTTTTGTACTTCTTCCCAGTTTACCAGCTACTATAGAAACTAGCTGATTAGCGCGTGTTGAACAACGCGACAAAGCAATACCTACACTGCAACCTTAAAATTAATTGCAGTTAAAGATGATACATAATCCCACGTTGATGCAAATCATTTTGCAATGTCTGTTTTCTTCCTTTTTCATACACGCTTTTTGTAAGAACCTTTTCTTATTACAACGTTGAGCCTGAGAAAGGTCAAAATAAACATGCTTAGAACGTGTCTAAGGCTGAAACGTTCTTAAAAGTTTTTTCTCATTGCTCCGAATATGTGAGGCAAACACTACAAACGAACGATATAGGACGAACGAACGATATACAACGTTCTTTGCAAACACGATTTCGAGAATAACAAAAAAATGCATCGCATTGCGTTGTTTTAACATCATTTTACGATGGCCTACGATGTATGTCGCTTGATATCGGCACAAAGGTTTTTCATAATTAATCAAGTCTGGGCAACGTACTGCAAAACATTTTTTTTTCTCAACAGCGCAAAATAATACCTTTTAAGAACATTCCAGCCTCGAATTCTCACAGTAAAGATAACGCGAAAACGTCGGCATGAAAACATAGACGTTTTTGAGACAGCGTGTATCACAGAAGAGTGTAAAACATGCAGGCTTCAAATCCCTGTGGTAAAATAAAAAAAGTTTGTAGGATCGAGTGTATGATGAACTTTGTTTGGACAACTGGTGATTTTCTCTGTTCACGGTGTTAGATAGTTAGATACTTGTAGTAAGTCAAGTAAGAGTACATGATGATATTTCCTGGGTCCCGGGTGGGGTGGGGATCGGTGTTGTTGAACCAACCAAAATACTCTATGGTATTATTAGGAGATTGTAGCGCGCTGGTTATATCCACCACCCACGGGACGACCTCCTGTCCGTCACACCACCCGTCACGACCATACAACCACGTGACATGCTCATTTGGGACCACGCCCTCGGGGACACGATCAGCACACCCCATGGCCGTCCCCGCGTTCCTAAACACCCGGGTATAGTTGTGTTTGTTGTTGACGACAAAGTTATGTGAAGTGACGCAAAACTCAGCGCAGTTATTGTTGTCACTACCATGGCCAGTGATAACGGCGACGAGTTTGACTCTTTCTGTTCCTTTTGGTGGGATGAAGGAGAACGGAGAGTATTTGGTGTTGTAGTCCTCGTCAAATGTTCCTCCTTTGAACAGTGGCACGATTTGGAAAGGAACTAGTGTCTTCTCCATCGCGTGAAATGTCTTGTACTTCTGACGCACTAAAAAAAAAAGATCGAGACAATTTGCCCATGTAAATGTTTACTCAGTGAAACCTTATAATTTTTTCTGCGATATATTCTATCGCAAGCGACAACCTCCGAAAAAAACACTTGCCCATAAAATTATGATGCCGATTATTTATTTAATTATTTATTTATTTTGGCGGTGAAATCTCTGTAGAAAAGACTTCTCGTAAGCTTAAGCTTCGGGAGTAACGAACCTCGTTGCGTTCGAATTACAGCCTTTTACTGTAGTTACTAGTGGAAGGGGGAGCGCGTCCATTGGGTTACAATTTCCATTTCTATTGTATGTCCTGTGTGTTCTTATAACGTATCTCGGTGCATATGCCATATACCTGCATAGCACGCCAAATATCTGTCCGATCCCTTGCGTCCATTTCTATCGCTACTTTAGAAGGGGTCGTAATTTTGGAACTTTTCAGTATACAATCAAGGCAATCTGTTGTAAGGTTAAAACAGATTTACTGCATAAACCGACATCCACACACCTTGTACTTTGCTAACAAGCCTGATGTTGAGTGAAGGGATCCACGCCATGGCCCAAGGAACTGCTTTCACTGTGAAGTTGCACCGGTTTCTAGAACTGGTGCTCGCGGATTGTAGCAACGGTGTCAGCGACTTCACTGGAGTCAGCCATCTTCCAATCCGTCTATGAATAAAAAAAAATGAGAGGAGTTAAGACGGTTAAAGTTTTTTAATCTCTTGTTTGATTACCTTTACAGCTCATATTTTTTTGAACTTCGATGACTGTTTTGCTAGTTTTACAGCACTCTGCCCAAACTATTTGTCATGTTTAAGCTGCCCGAAGCATGGTTATGTATTGAAAACATATTTTATGGGAGCGTAGCACAAAAAAGTGTGTCTTACTGTTTTCATTTGGAATGCGTTTTGAGGACAAAACATAAAACTTTATCCGAAAGAAATCGTTTTCGTCGCCGAGACAATACACATTTGAGCCTTCTAATCAAAAACCACTGAAGGAAATTCTTCACGTGTGGTTTCACGAGCTGAACGGTATGACCCTTATTCTGTAGTATCGTTGATTTGATGTGATATTCACCTTCTAAAAGGAGTTATCCATCTGCCTAGTTCTAGGCCACACAGTTCGTTGGTCGCGTTGCAACAAACGTAGAGCTGTACCGTGTGATCCCAGTGAGCACACGTGTCATCTTTGGAGCCTGGGCACGACAAAGAGAAGTCCAGTTCAACGTGTTCATAACGCTGGATTTCTGTGGAGAAAAGCGCAAAATCGTCATGCATAATACGACGAGGAGTTTGATAGCGACATGCACGCAGAGTGAACAAAAAATTTCAAAGGGCTGAGATCCTTTCACGTCCTTGAAACAAGGACTACCAAATAGTCTTTGTGCAAGTTAACACTTTCAAGATTCAAGAGCAACAAGCGTTTCATTTCGTATTCGTGGTGCTACGTACAGAATAGTACAGTTAAGGTTGAAGCGGAGAAAGGAACGTTTGAACGTTTCACATTTTTAGCCTATGGTGAAGAGCAAGAATGTGAGAAAATCAGTCAGCCAGTGACTCAGGTCAGTCAGTCAGTCAGTCAGTCAGTATGTCAGTCAGTCAGTCAGTCAGTCAGTCGGACAGCCAGTCAGACAGTTAGTCAGTTATTGTGTCAGTCAGTCAGTCAGTCAGTCAGTAAGTTAGTCAGTTAGTGTGTCAGTCATTTAGTTAGTGTGTCAGTCAGTCAGTCACTTCATATATATGAGTATTTCATATATTCACTTTCAGTTAGTATGTCAGTCAGTCAGTCGGTCAGTCAGTCAGACAGTCATTCAGTCATTCAGTCCGTCTATCGGTCAGTCAGTCACTTAGTGTGTCACTCAGTCAGTCACTCCACATATATAAGTATTTCCTATATTCACTCTCAATAAGTAGTCAGGCATGACCAGTCAGTCAGTCAGTCAGTCAGTCAGTCAGCCAGTCGGTCAGTCAGTCAGACAGTCAGTGTCAATAAGTCAGTCAGTCAGTCGGTCAGTCGGTCAGTCGGTCAGTCGCTCAGTCAGTCAGCCAGCCAGTCAGCCAGTCAGTCAGTCAGTCAGTCAGACGGTCAGATAGTCAGTGTCAGTCAGTCAGTCAGTCAGTCAGACAGTCAGTGTCAGTCAGTCAGTCAGTCAGTCAATCAGTCAGTCGGCCAGTCAGTCAGACAGTCAGTGTCAGTCAGTCAGTCAGTCAGACAGTCAGTGTCAGTCAGTCAGTAAGTCAGACAGTCAGTGTCAGTCGGTCAGTCAGTCGGTCAGTCAGTAGGTCAGTCGTTTAGCCAGCAATTTTACAAGTACAGCTGTGAGCCTGACTCACCATCAATAGGGGGCAGATCCACTATCGCACTAACTCCTTTGTCTCCTTGTATCAAAGTGTCATTAAACACATTAATAACTTTCGCGTCCCCAGTTGTCAGGTTCTTTAGCAGGTCCGTCTTGTAGTTGAACCTATAATATTTAAAACAAAAACCGGCAAAATTTGTGAGAATCTCAATCCTCGTGCCATCAGCAAATAAACGTGCGCACATTCGGAATCTGGTATAAATTTTCTTTGAGGATTTCCAGAGAAACAACTGATCACTTTCTGTCAACTTTTATTTTAAGAGAAACACCTTATATCCTTTTGTTATTCATGCCTATTGAGATTCGAAGATTTTTTGTCACTTCTTTGTTAGCTTTGACGGTTTATTTTTCACCTTACCATTGCGCTTGGTAGGCCAAGAACCTCATGGATGGATATAAAAACCATCCCGTTTCTTGCACTTTTCCCTGCCCATCGATTCCAAAGGCAAACACATCTGACGGCGTAGTCTGAAAGCGGATGTAGGAACGAGTGCTGCTTCGTATTTTATATCCCGTATCAAACGGAATCATGGTAGCTGGAATATTGAGCTGTGTATTACACTCCGAGCCATGGCAGTTCATGTCCTCCAGGGCGCGGAACCGACGGCTGTACACAACAACGCCGAGGGCGCCATTTTTTTGACAATTCTGAACCTGCAGAGAGAGAGACATCATATAATAGAGAGTTTGTGGACATCGGGGTGGACATTCATCGTTCTGTGTTGGGAATATGCGAATCTGATTGTTTCAATCGGAAACCCTTTCTTGGAGCCTCCAGTTGTTTACCGTTTACAGGAGAAAAGCGGTTCGTCTACGGTTTGTGCCAGAGTGTAGAGGAATGGATGGTAAGCAAAACCTCCTGAATGAAATTTCTTTCGCGATTAGCGTGTACCATTTGTACAATTCACTCTAATTTACGGAAGTTCTGGAACTAGTTTCAGTTGATTATTGGCGCAGGACCTGGAACTGGTTAAAAAAGTAAATGAATAACAATTTTCTGCTTGGATGCTCTAAAAAACAAGCCCACGTTACCCGACCGCTGGTCTCCTTATACATTTTGACGTCACGGACAAGCGGCCAGGCTGCTAAGTACGATTCAAAATGGCAGCGCGCAGTGTTGAATTTTGGCCCTCTTTGGAGAGGAATTTCAGTCGGATTGGATGCATTTTAGAAGCTAAAACCACGGTTGGTAACTCAACTTAGTGTTATCTATTTATTGGCGTTTTAAAAAAATACACAGTTTCTGGAGTGACCTTCTGTTTTAATTAGAAAACTTCGGTAACCTTCGGCTATCTTCAGAAGCGTTTGAGTCATTCCGGAAATTTTCGGATTTCGGAAGCTTTCGTGTTTTACGCAGGCAGTATGGAGTTTTGTACTGACGTTGTTTGTCCGCGTAACTGGGAATTAGCAGTAATAGCTAAGTGTATTGACCACGTCAAATAAAGGATTGATTGATTGATTAACTGATTGCAATTGATTGATTGGTTGGTTGGTTAACTGATTGATTGATTGATTGATTGATTGATTGATTGATTGATTGATTGATCCTGTAAACACCTAATGTCGTTGTCTCCCGAAGGGTCTAATATGGTTTTCACTAAGAGTAACCGCAACATCAGCACATATAAGCGTAAGCAAAAAGAAAAAAAGATTGATCTTTCCTTGTGCCCGTGCCTGTGCTTGCATCCAGTCTGTTTTCACGTCGGTTGACATTAGTACTGATGAACTTGAGGCTGTGTGTTCGCCACTAGCGAAAAACAGTAAGCATTGTTCAACCCCTACCTTTGTAAAGTACGAGCAAGCTCCTTTGTCATTGGAAACCAAGGCTAGTTGACCAGCGACGTCATTGAGAAACGTATTTGGTGAGCATGCCTCACCCACGTACACTATAGAAAAATGACCATATTTGGCGAGGGTGTTAGGAAATGGT
Organism: Siderastrea siderea; assembly: GCA_964030785.1. NCBI lineage: Eukaryota > Metazoa > Cnidaria > Anthozoa > Scleractinia > Rhizangiidae > Siderastrea > Siderastrea siderea. The sequence goes on along the minus strand of OZ034971.1, from coordinate 283,112 downwards.
AGCCAATCATAGCGCGCGTCCAATCCCTTCGCCACACAAAATGTTTCACCTGGGGTGAAGACAAAGAAATAAAATAAGCTCTCACCTGTAACATTTCGCCTAAAAGTCGGTGATAAAATTTCATAATTGTTTGAGCCGTCGGTAAAGAGAAAAGTAAAGTAAAGAGAAAAGCCATGATGATGGATTCTCCCGTCGAATCGAGAGATGAGTGGCACGCAGGGAGTCAGTGCAGGTGAGTTGTTACGTGCGAATGAAGCCCGACATTGGATGCACAATTCTCTTGCAGATACTGCATAGGAGGGAGTTATCAAAAGATGGACCCTACCAGCTTTCTTCTTTCCTTGTTTATGGAAGCTTAAAGCCCTTCTTAACTGTCTACTTAAGTGAACAAAAACTTATTTATTGGAGTTTCTCCACCTCTTCACTGAGAAAAAGGGTCTACCACTGCTATGGTCAATTACAGTCATCCTAACCTAGTTAAAACTTAATGAATTCCTTTGCATGATACGGTGTGTGTATATAGTGTCTCATTACCTTTGTCATTTTCAACGACGATCTGATCAAACCCACATCCATGCCCGGAGCAATACCACTGAGATAACACCCGCGGGATCCAGTTCCCTAAGGTAAATACGGGATACACCGCAAAATGCATCCGTGGAATCCAACTGTCTACAAAATCCTTTAACAGTGTCTTTCCGCTTCGGCCTGGGAATCTACGCTTTCGACTGGGCACTGAAGGGATTGTGGGCTGCCGCAACCTGCAAAAACGAAGAAAATTGATGTCAGTTAGATAATTAACAATTTGTAGCCGAAGTGGAGGTGTGACACTTTTCACCGAGGTGAATGGTTGTTTTAGTATAGTAACAAACCAGTTCCTTCTTTTTTGTGATAAGTAAGGAAAAACTCTCGCGCGAAATTCAGAGCAACGCCAGGAGGTGAATAGCAGATGTTGAGTAGCCAATCGGAGCGCGCGGAAAACGCTATCCACTGCTTTGGTATAAAGTTCACTTTATTGAGCCAGTCAGTCAACTACTTGGAATTTTGTGAATAGAGGAATTATTTCCAGAAGTGTATGCTCTACTCCACTCTTAACGGTTTAGGTTTGGTCTGAAATAGACATGTTTGGTCTACCGGATCTGTCATCAAATACAGATTTTTGCCCTTTATACATGAAAAAGGGAACCATTCATGAAGCTGGTCTAAAACGGAATTAGTGTTTTGAACAGTCGGCGCCTCACTTGTACTCAAATTTATATTACACCAGGGACCTATTGTTGCATTAATTTTGTAAAGAATGTCATACCGTCTATACCCTATGTGTGTGTCAATTTAGTAATGGCCTCAAGACTTGATAATATCAAAACTTATGATGTCAGTAAGAGCCCATTGAAATGATGTCAACTTAAAAGTGCCTCTTCTAGGAGACGGATTCCTTTTTTTATAAGAACTAGAGATCTTAGTCTGTCCAGGCGTTTCACTGTGCGCTGCAGGCTAGAGATTTAGAAGAGAAATTCAAGTGTAATTTGGTGTCCGCTTACGGGAGTTTTCCGACAAAGGGGCGTTCCCATTTTATCAGGACCGATTTATCACTGGTGTTAGCAATGACAAGGTCTTGACCCTCTCTAGCTGTGACTGAAAGCCATGCATTTAAATGAAAGCTCTTGAGCAGTTGTTTCATGTCAGAAGCCATTAGTTTTTCTGTACTTAACAAATTAAATCATGAGATGGTTTTTGAACTAAATAAATTATTGGGAAAGAAAGGTTTGAGTGCTATTCATTCAGTTTTTAAAAAAAGAGAGATTAACTGCATTACTGTATTATTTTTATTAGAACTCAGAAAACCGGTATTAGTGATTCATGCTGAGCCGGTATAAGATCATTCTTATTACAAGCGTTTCCAGTTATAATAGCAAGAAACAAGAGTGTGCTAGAGAGCTATTATAAAGAGCCGTGATCTCTATTAAGAAAAGAAAATAAATCAAAAGCTCGATCTTCACACAAAACGATTAAAATCGAAAGTTTGAATCACCTTGCAAAACAATAGGGTGGATGAGGGGAATCATATTTGAGATGAGAATACTTCTTAACCAAAAGAAACATGTTGCTTCATGACTTTCTGACTCTCAAACTCTTTTCTCTGAGTTGGGGACAACAACAAAAAGTTCAGTCGACAAATTGTTTATTATATTTGCAATTGCACACAAGCAATTTGTGAATTTACGTGTAGGTACATTTAGATTTCGGTTATGCCTTTCCCATTTACGTCAGCAAACATCATTTTACCATCACACAAATCTTTGACTGGATCACTGCCGGAATTGTTTTAAAATGGAGCTGATTAAGACATACTCCATCCAATTAAAAATTACAAGTATCAATAGCAAGTCTTATAAATCAGTTTTATTTTTACTTGTGCTTTGGTTGGTGAATTCTTGATGAGCATTTTTCTTTTAACATAAGCTCTGTACGGGGTAAATATGAAATGAATGTCATGGATAACTGGAGCTGCTCGTGAAACGGCAAATAAGCGATAATATATTATCAATGAATTCTCAACAAGAAATATTACGTGTACAAATTATGAAGTCACTAATTCTATGAAGCAATCCGGCTATAATGACGTGATGAAATTCATACCATTAAGCGTCTAATTGGCAACAAAAACATACTGCTAGAACAAAAATATTCAAGAAAAATCTTAAACATTTTCCTGAGCTATAAAAACACATTACCCTCCGCGGTTTTCAAGTAATGAGTTGTTAAGTTGTTGGTCTTGCTAAGAGACATTTCCGTTGCGAATAAACGAAGTGGAATTTTGGCGGCCATTTGTGGTTTCCGGCACACGCCGTAGTAAGTAGGCCAAGGGGCAATGAAATTCGCTTAAAAAATTGACAAAGGGCGAGATATAGCTCTTGTGAGGCCCGATCACAATTATATTATCCAGCGTTCGTATTTCTCAATCGCTAGCTGGCCTGGCCTGTCAGTTTCGTTTTTTCAAGCTAAAACAAGCCTGTTCAAGGATTCTACCTTGTCCGAAATCAGAAAGGAGACGTGAAGCCCCCTTTTGTTCCCCGGTGCATTCTTCCACAATAAAAATCCGCAAACTATGCCACATGTTATACCGCAAGCCATGCTTTAAACATTACAAACATTACATTAGGTTCATGCTATAAAAACTTACTTTTTTAGGTAATAGGCATACAAGGCGGCGCGAAACTTCACTGCCAGATTCTCAGCTTTCGTTTTGGTCTCTTTGTTGCAAAACGTGGGTCCAGAATCAGCATAGAAGAGGAACACGTAGTTGACATTGTCTGGGGAGTACTCCAATAGCTCCTGAAAGCTATCTGGATCGGACAGGAGTCGCTCCAAGAATCCTGACCAGTTTGTGTGTGCAAGGAATACTATTGGTCCATAGATGTTAGACTCGTTACCCATTCCATATTTGAGGAGCTTCTCTGTGTGCTGCGAAGCCTGTTTTACTTGGAGAACAAACGGTGGAGCAGAATCACCAGGCTGCAGGTTTGGTATCTCTGCGGAGAGCACCAAGGCCGGAATAACAACGAGCTCGAGGAGAACTGCAGCTATAGAACTTGAAGAAGGCATCGTGTGGTTTCACTGTGCACAACTCTTAACTCAGTGTGGAGCTGACTATAGCAAGTCCACGAATAACTCGATGGAATGATCTTGAACTTCTTTTATAGGGTTGCAAGTCGTCACTGATCTGTCAATAATGTTCACCTGGGCTGTGCTGGTGATTGATCTATTGTCAACACCTTTCTTTGGTCTGCCCAAACAAATTCTAAAAGCTGTGAAACTGTTAATCTACGAAAGCCGAGGAGCGACTTCCGACTTCCGACTTCCTTGGTCGGTACTTACAGACGTCCGCTCTTAAACATAAACTTTTCGACAAAGTCCTCAGACACGTACGATAATGGTCAGTTTCGCAAATACCAAAGATGTAAATTAGCTGTGTTTGTCGGCGCATGTGATAGCTTACGAAAAATAAGGTTGATTTCATTTCGGTTTGAATGAAGTCGCGTTGCACGTGCCCAGGGCAGGCTAAGTACGAAAGCCGAGGAGGGACTTCCGACTTCCGACTTCCGACTTCTGACTTCAGACTTCCGACTTCCGACTTCAGACTTCGGACTTCGGACTTCGGACTTCGGACTTCCGACTTCCGACTTCCGACTTCCGACTTTGGACTTCGGACCTCCGACTTTCAACTTCGGATTTCCGACTTCCGACTTCCGACTTCAGACTTCAGACTTCATAGTGAACCTCGGTTTCGAGTTTGTACACGTTTATGGCTGTTGATTTGATGTAAGTGTCTGGAGAAAATGGATGAAGAGGTAAGGTGATTTACCTTGTGCAGTCGTTTCAATGTCGTTGAAACAATGAATGAATGTTGTCCTAATGTCATAGACTATGCATAAATTTAAGCAGACAAGTCATTGCCCGAAGCACCCGCGAAAGGCTATCTGCTTCGCGCCGTCCAGTTAGCATGTTACGGTTTTCCGAGTAAATATTTACAGTAGCTAGTCCAGCCCGTTTACTAGATACATACCCTCAAACAGTAAAATATGGGTGTAAAAGCTTATTAAATGTTTCCTTGTTTTCAACTGCTTTTGTTTTCCGCTCTAAGTTGCCTTGAGTCTCCAAATAGCTTTGCTGTGTTGGTTGTTCTCTGTTCGAGATAGGATAATGATCGAGTTAGGAGTTGAGTTGAGTTTGAGTTGAGTTTTTGAGTTAAGATTAAGTTACTTTTTAAGACAAAATCAGCAGCTTATTAAATATTTTAGGGTAGGTATTTTTTGCATTTTAGAATCGTATTTAATATTGCCCTCATTTCGTGACCCAACGCGCCTTATCTACGTTTACTGCTAACTTAATTTTGGTGCGTTCTGTCGAACGTACGAAAAAAGGGGACGCCACAGAATTCGTCAAAATGCAGACTGCAGGGAAACCTATAACGAAAACCTATCTACCTACGAAATTTCTGTTAAATAATTACACCCTTTTTTTTATAAGAACGTCTAATTTTGCGGCTGAGGCTGAACCGTTCTTATTTTTTTCACGTTTTGAGCCTAAAATGTTCTTAGAATGTTCTTAAGTTACATGATATAGAAGTTCAGAAAACTGATATAAACGTGACCAGGAAACTTTAAAACGCCCATTGTGCGCTGTACCATGTCAAATTTCTTTGACATACATGCTGTTGTTGTTTTTTCCTTCTTAGACAAAATTCACTTTATTACTCTTCCACAGTTGAGAAAGAAAGAAAATATAGCCTGAGTTCTACATTTACTCATGATGTATTTTTAGCTCGATGCAAAAACGGATTCAGAGCTGAACAAAATTACTGCTTTGTCTCTTAGTCTCAGCTTGGGTACGTTCTTAGTTTGTTTTGTTGCGACGAGACTTCTACGTCACTTCCTCTCTGGGCCAACTCGGCCCAACTCGTCCCGGTCATTTTTGAATTGAGTAATGGCGGCAAGCCCAATTCCAGGGTTGTAGCTAAGAAATTTGTGTGCCGGTTAGCTTAGGAATTGAGCCGGCTAAAGAAGGCGCGAAGTGCCTTCTGCCGTCGGCGGAGGCGACGGGGGGTAGGTATGGGAGGGGGTCGCCCCCTCCCATTGGCGGGTATGGGGGGCCTCCCCCAGGAAATTTTGAAAATTTTAATTCAATTTGGTGCACTCTGGTGAAATCTAGGGGCTCTTTTATGCAAAAAGAAACAACCATTAAAGAGAAAAAATTATACATGCGTAGGCATTTTGTTATTTACCATATCCTAATATTGGGATTTACCATATCCTAATATTGGGATTATATATCATATTATTTTATTTCTAATATGAATGCAACTAAAAATACATTTAACACAGGATGTTGAATATGGGAATATAAGTTTAATGTGCTCTGTTGCTGATTTATAGATCATCATCTGAGAAGAAATCACTGTCATAGTCTGAATCACTATCACTATCACTGTCATCTTTATTTGCTTGTTCTTCCAAGTGGAACAGCCTCAAAGCACGAGAAAGAAAAGAAAATGAATAGTACCTCCTTAATTTTGTAAAGCTAACTTTTACTCTTCCACATTCTAGCAATAATACTTTTAATAAGGACGAGTTCGGAGCAACTGCGGAACTATTTAACACTAAGTTAAAAATATTAATTTCTGGCATGTCTGACTTAACTGTAATTACCTTGTTGCCTTCGAGCAAAAAATGCTCTAATATCCACCTGGTCGGTATCGCGTTTTCTTTTACGTTGATTTAAGCTTACATCTGCTGATTCCATCGATGGATAGATTGTAAATTAACAACTTTCGAACAACTGTCGGATGACTTTACAATATTCACTCGTTGATCGAACAAACTATCTTGTCCCACGTTTACGAGAGATCCGAGAGACCTGGTTACAAACTCGTTCCCAATCTTTCACAACGCCTTGAATGCGGGGGGCTACCGAGGGGCTACCTAGCTTCGTGTTGACAAGATGGCGGACGCAGAAAACGGAAAGAGGACACGGTAAACAAGTTCTCAAAACAAGACTTTATTTCAATTACTTTGTGGCATCGATACTCAAGGTAGTCAGGAGTTTATTCAGCCTTTTCCCTTAGAATATATGATTCTAAATCGAACAATTGCTAGTGCGTAACCAAAGAACTGTTCATTGCCCTTTTAACCGAGTGTTTGCGAGCCAAAATTCAGCCGGCGATGACCTCCTTCCCAGCCGGCGAATTTCGCCGGCAGCCGGCGCTTAGCGACAACCCTGCAATTCGAAAATTACAGTTAAAATAATCGGACTTCCCGTACGAATTTCGACTTAAAACTTTGCACGGTGAGTAATATGTGCTTATATTTTCGAAATATGGAGAGAACAAAAAATTCATATTTTTGATCATAGTAGCACTTTAAAATCTGGGTCAATTTCAGCCTCAACGTTCTTATGAAAAAGGTTCTTATAAAAAAAAAGAGTGTATACCTTTTACACAATTTGCCATTTTATTGAGCCCATTTAGTCATTGAATACGAACGACGTCAGACAAGGGGTCAGTGTGGATGTTTATTGACTTTATTCTGCTTCCTTTCCCCATGAATTACCTTGAATTTTTCTCCACTCCAGACACTCAGTGTTTTGTTTGGGCATTTTCATACTTGTATTGGGTCCGTGCTATGCCTTCTATTTTCACTCTTCGCTGTTACTGAAAGCAATTGTCGGATCGACAAGTCTATCATACGGATTGTGCATACAATTATCCAATCGTTCGGATCGATTTGCATGGTTCTTGGCGTATCTTTGGGAGCCAAAGGTCTCGTTTTTGCACCGCGCAAGTAACGAATGTTTTGGGGTTAACGCTTAAAGAACGAGGCATAGTCGTATTTGCATGGTTCTTGGTGTATCTTTCGGAGTCAAAGGTCTCGTTTTTGCACCGCGCAGCTTAAAAAACGAGGCATAGTCATATTTGCATGGTTCTTGGCGTATCTTTCGGAGTCAGGTCTCGTTTTTGCACCGCGCAAGAAGCGAATGTTTTGAACGAGGCATAGTCATATTTGCCCAATCGTTCAGATCGAACGAATCGACAACCCTCCTGTGAACATGAGGTCGTTAATGAGATGCAATGTTCGGATCGACAGCTCCATTTAACAGGTCGTCTCTCTTTGACGATCCGTACGGGTTGCACTGTGGCTTTTTCCGATCGTGTCAGTTAGAGAGAACAAGGAATATTCATGTTTGCCTTCTATATTGCGCAACACGCTTCCCGGTTGTTAATGAATGCAATTTTCGGATCGACAAGTCTATTATACGGATCGTGGTTAAAATTATCCAATCGAACGAATCGACAAACCTCCTATCAACATGATGGTCCTTAATAAGATGCAATTTTCGGATCGACAGCTCTATTTAACGGGTAGTCTCTATTTGTCGACCCGTGCGGGTTGTATAGTGGCTTTTTCGGATCGTGTCAGTTGGAGAGTATTGGACATGAGTGACCTTTGGAAACTTTGGAGGTACAATTTCTAGGAAAAACGTCTTGTGCAGGATACTGTGTACATTTTAAATATCCGACAACTGTCGCATGGGAATGTAAAATTCTAATTTGAATTGATATTGTAGAATTCTAATTATTTGTGAAATACATTATTCATTTTTTCGCTAGCACGAGGGCAACGAAAAACGAAAGAGTTCGAAGGAATTGATATGCAACCTGAGTGTTACCAACAAAATCCTTTGCCGTGAAAACAGCTTTGAGTAAAAGTAATATTGAAATGATAGCAGTAAGGGAGACAGTCGGCCTATAGTCACCTCTCTCGGCTTTGAAGCAAACATTTCTGGAGTGGAAATTTGACAACTGTGACACGAAGTGAAATGACGAACCCGCGTAAACGTACGTCTTCTTCAGTGTTCTGGTACAGCCATCTATAAACATTTCATGTAACAAACGATTCAAACTCGCTCAGAAACAACGCAGAAACAAAGTTAATCAATTTTTTTATTTTGAATCAGTTCATATTTCTGGCATATGAAGCAGATTTGTTACATACCCATACAAACTCTAATGGTTTGACGAAGGTGCAATAATGCATGCATACACGTGAAATAGACTCAGTAATATTATGCAAAAAACATCGCATACTTGGGTCACCTGTGGCGTTTCTTGCAAGAAACGCTTCAAAAATCAGTTGGTTCGAAGTTTGATGCTTTAATTCTTTATTAATATCAGGCTGAATATTTACGTCATACATTAATTTTTTTACAGCACACTATCAGTTGTCTTCCCAAATGCCAGTAATTTAAAAGTGGAGAAAGTTTTGAACAACAGGATCTCTTCGTTCTTTTAAGGTAGGTTTATTTTTGATTGCATTATGCGGCCATTGCGATAGCAAAACCCTAATACAACATCATAACGAAAAACAACTATTAATCCTGAGCCAAACTGAAATGAGGGTCAACGCAAATTGGGATCATGCGTGGACTTGTGTGTTTCCAGATTCGTTTCCAAATAGCCCCTACGTGGCTGGCAAATGAGCTGTGAGTAGAGATTTGATGGACAATGGCACGACCTCCCTGTCGCATGTTTTGTCATCATGTGACGCAAAACAAAAAATTCGAAAGACAATAAACAATACCCAGACCTTAACCCAATAGCTAACCGACAATGGTTTTCCGGTAACACCAAGAAACACCCAATCTGTTTCTGGTCCTAAGCGTTAATAACATTACAACTTTTTTTTAAACTTGGAAACTGATTTAAGTGTTAGAGAGCCAAAAATAAAAATAGAGATTCTTGTGAACACTGGTCAAATTATTAATTTACAGGAACCCAAAAAGGCCGGGGAAAACATCAGAGTAACATCGATAGGATACATACAGTCTTTGTGAACACTGTCTGTGGAACTGTGGGTTCGTTGAATAGTAAATACTGCCAAATCTGGTGATTTTACCTATGGTGGACTAAATGATGGACCGATCTGGTGGACAGCCTTTCCAACCATTTGTAAGGATACCGCTAGCATATTGCATGCCCTTGTGGGCTCATTCTTCCTTGCCCAGTCTTTCTCTCTTCTTAGAACGCCTGGGAAATAGTTGTTCCAGCCCCCACTTTCCCCGAGACAAATGGTTTCCATATTTGATTCTCAAGTGTAGGCATTTCCAAGCAAAATGGTGGACAATTTGGATGAAAATGCATGGCTTGTACGGAAGCCTGGCCTGCAAAAGCTATAAACTTGATTCGGTTCTTTTTTTTCCCAGGGAAATGTTTGAAAAGAATGATGGAATGTGAACCTCCTCAGAGAAATTGTCAGCCGATTGATCAGAATTTTGATAGTTTTGAGCATTCTTGGATGCTTAATTTTTAACTGTCATAATTGTCTTAATAACTTAACATTTTCCATCACCGAGTCTTGATGGGTACAGATCCAGCAAATTAAAAAAAGAAAATTTTCAACCTTGGAGTTTTTCAAAATATTTTTTTACATACATGTTAGGGTTACATTATTTCAGCAAATCTCGACATACACAGGAACTGCAATGTTTTATAGGTTTTGTGTTTTCTTCTGTTCAAATTAAAGTGGCAGCAAAAGGCTATAAGACCATCTATAGTGAAAAAAAAACTAATGAATCTTTGAATGTATGTTTAACAAAGTTAAATGTAATTACGAACCTGTTCTGATTATTTTTATTTCTGTGCAGGACTGACATACGAGGGACCCTCAGACTTCTTAACTGATCAAGAAAGAAATCATGAGGAAGAGAGAAGTAGAGGTAGAGAAATGTATTTTAATCTATTTTAATATTTACTGGAAAAAATATAGCAAACTGATTACCATACATCCTGCACATAGGCCTCAGAAATGACATGTTTTCAAGAAAAGACAAATTTATCAAGTGGAGAATGTGGCTTATACGGGGGTTGGGACTTAGGAGTAGTTTTTTCCACCAAATATAAATTGCCGAGTTTAGGGTGTGAGTTGTTCGCAGTTGCAACCTTTAATGCGGGCATTTATGGTACTTTTATTTTAATTTTTTCCCCAAAATTAAAGACAGTTTTCATTTTTAAGATACAGTGCATCCGCAGATATAACAGTCTTTGGAAGATGATGGTATGATCAAATTTATACGTACCATTTAGTAATGTTAGGAGAACGAGCCAATTTACTGCATCAAGTAAACGGATACAAATTAGAATTACAAATTGCATTAAACAAGTACAAATTAAAGATGAATTCAAGAGTGAATATTTCATTGTTGTTCTATTCCATCGGTTGGCAGACTACAAGCAAATGGAATGCAAAGTTAATTGTCTGCTATTAGAGTTCACATTTTGATCACAAGTTCTTACAAGTTTTCTGAAGGAATGTGGAGAATAGACCACATTTTGTTAGTGTGACTGTTTTAAAAAGCCATTTTAAAGTACCTGTGAAATATGATAGACATAAGGCTACCATATTACACATGTATGTTGGTCAGTTATCTGTAGGAAGTAAAAATGTTCGGCCTTTTTTCTGCACTCGCTGGACTTAAAGGACATTTAATAATGAACTGAAGTCAAGATGTGTTTTTTAATGGTAAAAATTTTATTGAGCTAATCGTCTGTTGTCAGTTCAGACTTAAATCCTTATTGTGAGCTTTCATTAATGATATTGATGTGAAAAAAATGATTTAAAATTTGTCAGAATTCAAGATATTTAGCTTTTGACTGTTTTTTTCAAGAACGTTTTTATTGCATGATTTCAATAAGCACAGTTTCAATTGACGATGACTATCGGTGGTGCCATTGAGATGTGCTTTGATGGTATTATGCATATATGCTTCAATTCAGTATGAGATTATGAGAATTGTTATGGATTTCTTTTTTCCTACTGGCGGAGAAAATTGTAAAACAATTAGCAAATCAGTTATAACAACTGAAAAAAGCATTCAAATGACAAACAGGAACGTGAAGGCTTCTTCAACTAATTTTTTGTGCCACGTTTGACGCGCCAATGCAAATTTGGGTAACTGGGCAATTCCACACTCTACTTCATCCTGCCATTACACTGGCCAATTATCTTTTAACCCTATTCTGCCTGGGCTTGTTTTGAGTTTCTGAGCATGGGGGATGGGGGGCACAAAGTGCCCCTCCCCCCCCCTATAGATCTCGAAACGTATTAACGCTCTCGTGATGAAACTTGGCACTTTATAGCACGCCATTAGCTTACCAGATTGGACTTATGACGTGTCAATTATGACATGTCATGACGTCACAATGACGTCACATACCAGCCAGTTTGACTTTTAAGGCAGCCATCTTGAATCCCGACCTGCAGTCACACGGCTGACAATGACGACATCAAAAAATATATAAATTTGTTCTAAGAAACATACTTACGAAAGGGAAAAAAAACTGAAAGAAGACTGAAAAACAAAGAAAATAGTCAAAATACACTTCTGAGTAGACGATTACTATGGAAACGTCAATCATAATAGACACGTCATTGACACATGAAAATTTTCTCTGATAAATTTTAGGAAAAGTCACAAGATTTGGTGGGTTATTCGTTACAGTATTAATCTGTATTTGCAATAAACACCTTAAAAGGATCCTTTAATCTCTTGTTACCGGATGAATGGGGTCTTGAATTAAGTGCATGATTTAGCCTCAAGGTGGAAGGAGTCAATAAACGTCCTTTGTGGATAAGGGAAACCATCGAGTTTTGTTGGAATGCAGCTAATTAATTTATTATAAACCTTTCCAATGGTTATTGGTGTGTTGCTGCATTAATGAGGAACACGGGTGAAATAGTTTTTCTGTTTTGTCGAAAAATTAATACCTCTTAACGCTTCCGAGAATTGAAAACTGTGCTACCGGCTGAGGGAGTGAAATATTGAACGTCTCTTAATTAATGCCCTGGCCAACGTCATGCACATTACGTCAAATTTAAGCATTTTAGACTGACAACATATGATGCACTGTACTGGCAGCAGATATCTCTCCGATACTCGTTAAGATCAATTTTTTTTGTGATGGATATCAGTTGTCTCAACAATACTTACGAAACAGCAGATAATAATTTCTCTTCCAAAAATAGTTCGCTTTTTTTAAGCGGCTCTCGATTACGTATGCCAGTGTCTTCTGCGCCCTTACTTACGCCTCAACCCTTGAGATGAAGTTTAAGACAATGAGAATTGTCCATTGTTTGATCCAGTGGGTTATTAGGTCAACATTTATAGGAGTCAGGCTGTCAAGCCTATCTGTTGGAATGAACGTCTAAGGACACAAACATAAACTTTCCGACAAAATCCTCAGACACGTACGTTTATGGTCAGTTTTGCAAATACCAAAGATGTAAATTAGCTGTGTTTGTCGGCGCATGTGATAGCTTACAAAAAATTAGGTTGATTTCATTTCGGTTTGAATGAAGTCACGTTGCACGTGCCCAGCTCATGCTAAGAGACAAATAAACTGAAAAATCGTTCGTTGATTTTATAAGCTAATAACTGATATCACGAGACGTTGTTACCGCAAATTGGAGTAATTAACAGTTTCACAGCTTTAAGAGTTTGTTTGGGCAGAAAAGGTGTTGACAACAGATCAATCACCAGCACAACCTATGCGAACATTATTGACAGATCAGTGACGACTTGCAACCCCTATAAAAGAAGTTCAAGATCATTCCAACGAGCTATTCGTGGACTTGCTATAGTCAGCTCCACAGTTAAGCATTGTGCACAGTGAAACCACACGATGCCTTCTTCAAGTTCCATAGCTGCAGTTCTCCTCGAGGTCGTTGTTATCCCGACCTTGGTGCTCTCCGCAGAGATACCAAACCTGCAGCCAGGTGACACTGCTCCACCGTTTGTTCTCCAAGTAAAACAGGCTTCGCAGCACACAGAGAAGTTCCTCAAATATGGAATAGGCAACGAGTCTAACATCCATGGGCCAATAGTGTTCCTTGCACACACAAACCGGTCAGGATTCTTGGAGCGACTTCTGTCCGATCCAGATTGTTTTCAGGAGCTATTGGAGTACTCTCCAGACAACGTCAACTACGTGGTCCTCTTCTATGCTGATTCTCCACCTACTGTTTGCAACAAGGAGACCAAAGCGAAAGCTGACAATCTGGCAAAGAAATTCGTCGGCGCTTGTACGCCTATCACCGAAAAAAGTAAGTGTTTTGCATAAACCTAACTGTAATGCTTATAACGTTAAAAACATAGCTTGCCGCATAGCTTGTGGCATAGCTTGCAGATTTCTGTTGTGGAATAACGCGCCGGGGGACAAAGGGGGACTTCACGTCTTCGTTCTGATTTGGGACAAGATAGAATCTGGGCCTTGAACCCGGGGGGGGGACTCCCATATGAAAGTGACGGGGATGCTTGTCGGAAAATTAGAATTAACACCCTAAAGGAGACCAATCTGGGCGTGGCTCCGGCTTTATTTAACCCCTAAGGGAAACCATGCAAAAACAGACAACTAAATAAGAGCTATACAGATGTTAATTGCGCTAAGGATGTTGCAATCGAATGCTGTCTTCTATGAGTAAATTTTAATAACGGCGATTTCTGTGCTGCTCTAGACCACTAACACAGTATAATATGGATATTTCTTCATACACAACCCTAAGCGATACCTGTGTGGGTAAAAATATAGGCTTTCCGTCCTCAACACCCTAAGTGAGACCAAAATCTGCAATTTACAACCCTAAGCGAGACGACGAGCATCCCCATCGCTTTCATATGGGAGTTCCCCCCCCCCCCGGGGGGGGCCTTGAACGGGTTTGCTCTTGCTTGAAAAAGCGAAACATATAGGCCAGGCCAGCTAGCGATTGAGAAATACGAACGCTGAATAAATTAGTTGTGACAGGGCCTCACACGACCTAAATTTCGTCATCGTCAAGCTTTTTAAGCGAACTTCAGTGCTCCTTGGCCTAGTAACTGCGTGTCCCGGAAACCACAAATGGCCGTCAAAATTCCACTTCGTTTATTCGCAACGGAAATGTCTCTTAGCAAGACCATCAACTTAACAACTCATCACTTGAAAATCGCGTAGAGTAATGTGTTTTTATAGCTCAGAAAAATGTTAAAGATTTTTCTTGAATATTTTTGTTCTAGCAGTATGTTTTTGTTGTCAATTAAACCCTGAATGGTACGAATTTCATCACGTCATTATAGATGGCTTCTTAGAGATAATGACTTTATAATTGGTACACGCAATATTTCTTTTTGAGAATTCATTGATATGTATTATCGCATATTTCTTTCACGAGCAGCTCCAGTTGGCCATAAAATTCATTTCGTATTTAACCCATATAGAGCTTATGTTAACTGAAAGAAAAATTCTCATCAAGGATTCACTAACCAAAGCACCAGAGAAATAAAACTGATTTATCAGGCATGCAATTGATACCTGTAATTTTTAATTGGATCGATCGAGTATGTCTTAATCGGCTCCGTTTTAAAACAATTCTGGCAGTGATCCAGTCAAAGATTTGTGTGATGGTAAAATGATATTTGCTGACGTAAATGGGAAAGGCATAACCGAAATCTAAATGTACCTACACGTAAATTAACAAATTGCTTGTGTGCGATTGCAATATAAAAATCAATTTGTCGACTGAATGTTTATTTTGTTGTCTCCAACTCAGAGAGACTCAGAAAGTCATCAAGCAGCATGTTTCTTTGGGTCAAGAATCGATAAGAAGTATTTCAGGGGCACCCAACGAGAAAATTTTAGCAAAATACTTGAAAAATCATTTTCTGCTTTCTTAGATTGTTTCAGAGCTTTTTAAGGGCATGTTAGTGTAAGCTAGTACAGATTGATCTGTTCGGCGTTTCTAGCTGAAAATTTAGGTCGCAGAAAATTTTAGGAAACAGAATCCTATCCGCCGAATTTCCGAGCTACTGACGGCTCGCCGAAAATGCTAGTTGACCTTATTTTGCACTCTAAACGACATATCTGTTCCTCCGAAAACAATAGGAACCACTAAGTCCCCTTGTTACGAAAGTCCGACGTGATGTTTTGCCGAAGAAATCTCTAGCTTTTACTGCTATTAAATCCGAAAATTTCAGGCGATTTTAGGCCTTCCGAACAGATATACCCCGAAACGAACCGTTGGGTGCCCC